>JAODKF010000042.1:3651626-3695311 GCA_026779585.1 Mormyrus proboscirostris | reverse complement strand
TAGCTGCTGGTATAAAGGAGTGCGGCACCACTGATAGCTGCTGGTATAAAGGAGTGCGGCACCACTGATAGCTGCTGCTCTACTGGAGTGCGGCACCACTGATAGCTGCTGGTATAAAGGAGTGCGGCACCATCGATAGCTGCTGGTATAAAGGAGTCCAGCACCACTGATAGCTGCTGCTCTAAAGGAGTGCGACACCACTGATAGCTGCTGCTCTAAAGGAGTGCGACACCACTGATAGCTGCTGCTATATAGGATTGCGGCACCACTGATATCTGCTTTCAGACCGTTCAGCCTCAGTTGCTGCTTTGGCTGCTAAAACGACTTCCAGTGCCAAAGACACTTTGCTCTTTCTCATAATATCTACACACACATCCACATTGCAGACAGACACAATAAAATGCTTGCATCTTTGTCCCATTGCACATACATATTTTGTTACAGATAGTATTTTTTGGCATCCGTAACATCTGAAACGACTGTATTTAAATCCAGTTTGATGCTTAGTTATGTTTGCAAGTTTTTTAACGAGATATTAATTGAAAGGTCATTCCTCTTAGATACAGGAATTAAATATTGAATGCATAATAATAACTGAGTTCTGAAGAAACACAAACGAAACTACGACAACTGTGTTCCTAAGATCTTTCAGATAGTCATCCGGTAAAGCACTCTTCCCCATGCTCTCTGACGTGCTTCTCGTGCTTCTTCTTCCCCAGCCTAGGCGGCCTCCCTCCCACACAGGGCGCATGCTGGACGTGCTCCGAACTTGTGCTTTATTACAGACTTTATTACAGTACTGAGGTATTATAGTCGATACAGCTGTACCCATTCACTACAGTTCCTCTGTCCCCACATGCGCTGTACACTCTACAGATCCAGGTATCCGGTATATGGAATCACTACTACTTGGCAGAAAAGCAGTGCTTACCTATGTAATAGCTGTTGTCCTTTCTCAATAGCACAAACTCTCAGTTAACATGTCTCAGATGCAGTTTAATATCATAAAAGATTTTCAAACATCTTCAGTGTAATTCTATGATATGCTTATGCTCATATAACAGCACTTCAGGTAATATACTTGAAAATAATTCCATTCATACAAGCTTATGTTTTAAAATAACATGTGAAAATGAAATGTTTGAGATACAAAAACATTTCTGTTCAAAAATGTTTCCAATTTTCATTTTGGCTGTAAAATACCTTTCAAATTTGAAAGATAATTTATCACGCATGTAGACTGAAACATCGAAATCCTTGAAATATCGCAATTAATTTTTTTAAAACTCATCTACAGTTACATATCTAAATCAACCTTTATGGTATAAGCTATTATAAGTAATGTGCACAACATTGTAGCAGTATAATACAGCATGTAATTTTAGAATTTTTAAAACTAATAGTTTAAAAAATGTTGCATTTTTACAAAAAAAATTGTATTACAGTAGCTTCTTGGATAAAGTCCTGTACAATATACAAATACCTTTTCATGTACGTCTTTTGCTTTGTGAGATGCTATAATCACAGATAAATGGATAATTTGAATCAGTTCACCATTGTACTGCTCCTTCTATCTTGAGTATCATATCTTGGATAAATCTTTTTGAAACATATGAATTTTTTAAATTTAAAAAGTAACTATTTAAAATCTTTCGTCTTACAATATGCTTGTTTACAAATGTTTATCATTATTTTCAACCAAACTTGTAATTAGTTTGGTTTAAATTTATTTGACTGATTTTTAAATAAAAATAAACCATTACTAATAAAGGAAGTCTGGACAGTGACTCATTTTACAGAATTAATTATCAGGCTACATTTAAACACTTTACCTTTAAAACCTTTGCCTTCAACATACGACAGTGTTTCTTAATAGTTTTTGTAAAAAAAAAAAAAAGATTAACTGACAAATAAAATATATTGTCTTTCCATCTGAATTCAAACTAAAGTATCAATGCCCATTTTTTCAAAATATTTTACTAAAAAAATTGCTGCAAACACCTTAATTTCTCAGTTGACGCCTTTTAAAAGACAAAATTTCATCTTTTTAAAAATAAGGAACTATATGTGGCACTCTTCATGGTGAGAAAGGCCTGGACTATCATGAAACCCTAGAAAGTCCATTATTAACAGTCACGTAGAGTTTCGCCAACATTGTATGCTGGCAAGTTATTTACATAGCACTCGACACATTTAATCAGTACTGACTGCCTCAAATACACAGACACAGACAGACACACAGCCTCTGAAGCCCAGTGTGTAACTGAACTACCGATATCAAAGTTTCTCACTCAAGTGGTCAGCTTGGCAAACCAGGACAAATACCTGACTTTCCCCACTTGAAGTTAGTTGTCATTGCCCTAATAAAGTTAATGGTTAGCATGGTTGTGTTGTACAGGGGTGATAAAGCACAGAAAGCACTGCTCCTGGTGCCACTCACCACTGCAGGCAGACTCAGGCTGCTCGGGCTGAGCACGATGTGCGGAGCAGCCCGGCCAGCTCCATCGCCTTGCAATCTCAGTGCTTGACCAGCTAATAAAGTTGACCATCAACTGAAAAACCATGATGGTTATGGAAGAATGTGAGCCAAACTTCTGGATGTGAAATCATGCAGGGATCAGAATGAGAGAGGGGAAGCGTCGACATCAATGAGTGACTTTTCCCGGCCGGGTTAATTGGGTTATGATGGTGAGTCTATTAATCTCACTCGCCCAGTGGTTTTTAATTTCATTTTTAGTGGCAAAGCCCCAGAGAATGGCACATGGAGCTGTGGGAGCAGACAGCCTGCCAGTCAGTCTGTCTCAGCAAACGGTTGTGTCTCAGGTGGAGGTGCTCTCTCAGAAAGCCACATTTACATGAAATATCTTAGGTGACACTTTTAGGGTGGTGCAGTGGCACAGTGGTTAGGTCTTGGGTTCGGTCCCGTGACCTTTCCGTGTGGCGTTCGCACGCTCTCCCTGTGTTTGTGTGGTTTTTCGTCGGGGGGCTCTGGTTTCCTCCCATGGTACAAAAGCATGCAGGATAGGTTGATTGGCCCTTTAGTTGTGTGAGTGTGTGTGTGTGAGTGTGTGCACCCCGCGGTGTGCTGGCAACATCCCAGGGTTGGTTCCCGCCTGCGCCTGTTTCCCCCGGGATAGGCTCCGGTCACCCCCCCAACCCCAGCTGGGTGGATGGATGGGATGGATATTTAAATAAAGTAATGTTGCTCAGAGATGGTACAACAGGGAACCTCCTGGTACTTGAACTTGAATCAGAAGCTTTTGGGCTTTCATGCCTTTAATAACTCTGCTGTTGGCCTGCTGATTCACTTAGTGCGTGTCTTCAGCCTGCAAGATGGTGTTGGCTAGTATAGGTGCCTTAGGTCATGTGACTGTCTGCCTAATGGGATTGTTTCAACTAGTGGACATTTGCCCGAGAGAGTGGGTGTGTCTCAGCCAGTCAGATTGTAGAATTAGCATTCATGTGGGAGGTGTACCACTGAAAAGGGTGTGTATGCTGTTGATAATATTTAAATAAATTTACTGCAGTTAAATAATTGCAACTTGTATAGTTCTAAGAGTATAGAATTTTGCATTTTTACTAATTCTGGAAAATTATTCAAATCTATACAAAGACTAAAAATGAAAACATTTAGTTAATGATATATAATGCTGAGTAACAATGTAACTGTTAGATGCTTTACAATTTGGCCCCCCCTCCAACCCCCAACCCAAGAACAGCACCATAGAAACTTGTATATTTGTCCCACTGCAGCTGCAAGAAGAGGGTATTTAATCGCTGACGGACCACCAAGGGAGTGGGGGGGGGGGGGCAAAACTGACAGAAAGGGGGTGAAGTCCCACACATGATTAAATCATTTTGGGAACAGCAATGTCCCACAGGCTGACAGTACTGCAGCCGGGAGCTGGGTGTCACAGACTCCAGTGCAAACGGGTGACAAAAGGAGCCTACAACTCCACACTTTGGATTAAAACTTTACCATGATTTTTATTTTGTTTTAATAAAGTGTATGCATTTCCAAATGATTTAGTTAATCGCCAATGCCAATGTCTGGCATCGCCCAGATGACCCACCCGTCTGTCTGCAAACTACTTTGTGTTCAGGACCACTTGGCAAAACATCACATTCGATGTTAGGCACAGAGCCATTTGGATACGTCTGTCTACTGCTGTACCTGTATCAATAAAGTCGCCCCAAAGTAAAATCTGATTACTATAACAATTACCTATTAACGGCTTTCTTTGTGGAAATACTTTGAGAAAAAAAACTTATTGACATTATTATTGTTGCTGTGTTATGTATGTTTCTGCATTTCTTTTTACAAAATTCCAATACAGACAAATATGCGAACACGGAGTGCTTGTTCGGAAAGTGCTGCACCATGCGCTGGGCCTGCGTACATAAGTAGACTCTACAAGCGAAGAGGGCCATCTGAATGCTGTTAATCCCTACAGCTGTGCATGGGGTGTGGCATTGCGGCAGAGGTGGGCGTTTCAGGGCGGGGCGGGCACCCGGCAGGGTGAGGTACAGGCATGTAGGCGGGGCTTGGAGAAGGACAAGCGAAGGATGGCATCATACCAGCCTCCACCAGTGATGTTTCTGGGATGACTGGTGGTAATTCCCCCCCCCGCCAGTCCACCGCGCTCCGCCCCATGATCTCCGCCCGCTCCACCCTAACCTCTGCCGCAGAACAGTTCCTTTGTTCTTAGCATCTAGTTTACGTGGCCTCCTTAACTGGGTTGTGCACAGAAGCCCCCCAGTTTGCAGCAGGAAAGTGATAAAAGTGCAGTCAGGCTGTGCCTTGGAGCAGCTGGACAAGTGGGCAGACGGAAGCACCCTTTAGAGTAGGAGCAAAGTGATCCGGATGCTCACGTTTAAAAGGAGGACTCTGGGCTGTTAAGGCGCCTGCTGAAATTCTGGTCAGAAAAAAATACTATGACAGTATGTACCCTTAAGTGAGGCCATATACCAGTACATGGACCACTTTTCTCCTCTTTCTTTAACATACATAAAGACACAAACAGCAACAAGCCTCATACAATAAAAGAAGAAAGTCACGCTTTTTCAAGTGAGCGTCCAGTTGCCTTGCCCTACCTCCCCCCACACCATGTCCCTGCTGGACTAGCCTAGCCCCCCCCCAAGCCCCGAGTAGCTGCAGTGCTGGGGCTCCTGTTTTATGGCCTGCTTTCCACAGAAAGAAGCACCGGCTGCACCAGCTGAGGACCCACGATCTGGCGTTTTGGTGCAGTGTGCTATCCACCGCTGGCCGCAGCCCGTCTGATCTGCCAGCCGATGCCGACGCACCCGCTCAACCCGCCACTGCTATACTTAGGAACGACGGCTTTGCCACTATTACAAAAAGTAACCAGTGTAGCTCTGCTTGAGGGGGGCACTGTCACCCAGTCATCCCAGGATCCCAGGGCACTGATGAGCTGCGTGGTGCCATTTTAGAGAGGCCTGGACCTGGAGACGGTGGAGGGGGGGGGGGATCATTAGTGCAGATCAGATCACATGGTGCGTCAAGCGCGGAAACCGTCTGGCACACTGATGGCACTGCAGACCTGCACCAACAAGGGCTACATCAAAGGCCCAGTCCTGCTCTCATTGTCCTGAACTCGGACGGCGTAAGGAAAGCGGCCATTTCCCCAGCGGCTGAGAAGCGGTGCTAAGATAAGCAGGCGGCTGGCGGTAAAGGCTGCCGAGGGGCAAAGGGGGGGGCATCAGGCCTGTCTGTGGATGAGGGCTCAGTGAGGTCAAACACAAGTGTACCGAGCCGTTAGCATCACGCTCTCCACAGTACTTTGTGCTGCTCTCAAGACAGAAAGGCTTGGTGAGGCCACTCCTGTAGCCAGCAGACAGAAAAGGAACAACAAGAAAATGAAAGCACAGACACCAAATACGAGCAGCAGTCAAGGTCCCCAGCTAACCTGCCTTCATTTCGACACTCTCTCTTCATCAAGTCCGTTTCTTCAGGTCTGCTACCCACTTAATGAGCACGTGACCCAGCCAGCAGAGATCCTTATGCAGCAGCACCCCCACCGCCACTTTCTCAATTGTTTCCCTCCCCTGGTTCCTTTCCCTGTGGCGCTAACGCTCGCTCTTCGCTGCATCAGACCAATAAGACGTGTGAGTACCCCTCGCAGCTCCCGAGAGCCTAACCCGTGGACATAAAAGCAAAACGTCACAAGTTAGGGTCTCAGGGATTGAGAGAGGTACATATTTATCTTTGTTCTTTCCAGAATACGCACAACAACTGTTAACTGTAATCAGTGAAGAATGGAGAGGCTTAACACCAGCATGTGAAAAATGGTCTGGCACACACACAGACATGCACACACACACACACACACATACAGACATGCACACACACAGACAGACACGTGGACACACACACACACACACACACACACAGACATGCACACACACAGACAGACACGTAGACACACACAGACACGTAGGCACACACACACACACACACACACACGGACGCACACAGAAGAAAAGCCGATGTCACACCAATGATGGCTTGCCTTCGCACTGCCCTTTGTGCATCGCTACCCCACCATCTCTGACACACAGCAAGTGCAGCCATCAGAGTAACAACACTGGTGCCTCTGACCCACTGGCTTGCAAACAGCTCCCTGTCTGCCAGGTTAAACACCGTCGGGCTTTTGAAGCAGGCAGGTGGCTGAGTCGCACCTCTGTGTTTAGGGTCTCTAGCTCCCGCTGTCTCAGCCCGCAAGCCGCTCTGAAGCAGCGGCAGAGTCTGAGGCGACATACATGCCAAAAGGCCTGCTAACAAGGGAAAAAGGAGAAGACAAAGTAAGATTCAGAAATTCAAAAAACCGGATCCCAGCCTGTGCTATGCAATTCTATACAGTAACTGCTGATTCCACTGCAGAGTCACAGCACGGGAGGCTTCGGCGCAAACCCGCCACAGACGAAATTTAGAGAAAGGTACTGGAGACACCCGCCATCGCAGATTACAGATGTGGGTGGGGTCAGACTGAGAAAGACAGAAGGTGAGAGAGCAAGAAAAGGCAAAAACAGCTTGAGAAAACTCACCATGATTCATGCAGCAAAACATGCAGCTGCTCAACAGTCCAGCAAAACCTGCCCAACAGAGAGGCAATGAGAGAAAAATCTCAGATTTCAACTTCTGTCAGCAGGAGGACACAGCATTCTGCACAGCGCCTCCCGGCTTTACAGGAGGCTTAGGGAGAGAGCGGGGGGAGGGGGGGCTCACCGGTGTCTGGAAAAGAAACCGGCGACCTGTAAAGAACAGACAGAGTGGAAGAAGCGAGACGGGCTGGAGAGCGAGAGTTCTCTGAGAAGTGGTCAAGTCCCATGCTCAGAAAGGAGATTTAAATCGTACAGTATGCAGACACGGGAAAGCCGACGCAGGTCTGGCAGATCATCATCGAGGGCAAGATGGACAGACACAATCACACATGCGTACAACACAAGTGCACGAGCACATATGTACAAGATCACTGACAAAGACTGATACACAGACACTCATTTATCCACGAAAGCATGCATTCACACAAACAGACGAAACACACCCAGACGCACAGACACGGGCAGACACAGAATCACATAGGTGCATACGGCCGTTGGCACACAGACGCACCCACCAATTCACTGCACCTCTCCCATCCTGAGTCTTTGCTTTTCCCTCCTTCTGTCGTGTGTACATCCCCGATTCATATCCAGCACTGACCCAGCAGAAGTATCTGTCGTCTGGTGAAGCCCAATAAAAAAAAAAAAAAAAAAAAAAACTATAATCCAAATATGAAAAAAAAACAATAGAGAAAATAAAATAAGAAGAGGCTGTTGCTGCATTCTGCTCCTCGCCCCCCCTTCTCTCGCTCTGCTTCTCCCTGAAATTTGTTCATTCTCCCTCTCCCCCCTTTGCCCCCTGTCTGTCTCTCTCTGTCTCTCTCTCAGCACAGAGCACATTGAAATGCAGGAAAGACTGGAAGAAGGAGGGAAAAAAGATCAGGTCGGATGAGGAGGAACGTATGTGCTCTCCCGCGAATCCACATCCAATGGAGACAAATGAGAGGAAAAACGAAAAAAAATCAAATATCATCCATTCATTTGTCGGCACAGCTGCATTCATTTAAAGCCAGAGGCCCATGACAGAAGGAGCATTAAAGAGAAAAGCAGCGACGGCAGCCCTCACGTTTCCACTTTATTCTAATTATTTCAGTCTATTTTTAGTGAGTGGATGTCTATCCCTGCCTCTTCCTCGTCCGTATTCCACTCTCTGCTCTGCTCTCAGCTCAGATCCGGCATCATTAACATGATAGTTTTGGAAGAGAATGAGAGCAAGAAAAAGAGGGGGAGCGAGAAAGAGAGAGAGCGAGAGAGACAGAAAGAGAGGGAGGAACGCACTGGAAACATAGCTACATGATGTGCTGGGCTTACAGAGGCTACATTTAATCTCGACTGGCTCCCCCAGGCTTCAGGAAAGAGAGGGGGAGAGACAGGGGGGCTCCAAGAAGGTTCTGCTGACATACAACGCACAGCAGGCACAAATCAGTGACAAGGGAAAAAATCCCCACATCATATTGCTCTCTATCCTTTTTCTCTCTAAACCTTCTCTCCATTTCCACTGTCTTTCTGAAACTTTCTCCCTCCCTCCCTTTGTCGCACTCTTTCTGACTCTTCATCCCTTCTTTCATCAGCTATCCCTCATGGTATTACCACTCTGTCACTCCATCTCGTTTAAAGAAAACCATCCTGACTGACTAATACAGATGCAGCACACCTGCAGTATTTTTGCTGCAATCAATGCCCAGCTAATCACTGTTCTTTCCCATGAAACAGTCAGCCCCCCACAACCCCCCCCCATGCCTATTTATCACCTTCCTTTCATCCAGACACTCGCAGCAGTCTTTGAGCCACTAATATTAGTCTGTGACAGTGGCAACAAGCAAACAGGCACGGAGTGATAGGGACAGTTGCACACACATACTTTATTCAAGCTGAGTCACAGATACCACGCATCACACTACGCTGTACGCAGCAGAGTCTTCATGCTATAGCCCATTCTGTTTACAAAGGCAGTCAGAACACTATCTGCATAGCAAATAACCATCAGCAGTAGGTGTGTCATGCTCCATGACACTCCGGAAAAAAGGTCCAGAATGACAAAGCACACAGAGCACGACTGTACCGCAAGAAAAACTAAACTATAAGATTAATGCCAGCAGCATGAACACTGAAAATAACAACAATATGAGCAGTAGTAATGTACATTTTCATCACATTCATGTGGTTCTTTAACTTACAGAGAATGACCCCTGTCGCTTCCACCCTCCGAGCGATTCCGTTCATCGGGAGCTCAACGCCCAAACGCACACAAAGAGCACTCAGCCGGAGCGCGAGACACTAATAGACAGAGAAGGTGGATGTGGGCCGGCAGGCAGATGGACCCCTTTGTCAATGATACAGACTGCTAGCAGACCGTAGGACAGAAGATCATGATGGTATAGTCCTCCTTCCCAGCTCCAAGCAAAGCATGTATCAGTGCTCTAGCTGGGTGGGTGAGGAGATGCATGTTATCTGAGACATGGGCACCTTTACAGCCCCCCACCTCCCACCAAGCCCTGTAAAACACAGACGCACACACACACACACTCACACACTCATGCCAACCATGTGAGAGACGCTTTCACAGCCTCCTGTTGCATTTCATTTAATAGCTGTCTAAAATGTGTGGAAGTTTTTCTCAAAATGTTGACTGAAAGAGAGAGTGAGACAGTTCACCACTCAAACAAAGATGAAACGAGAGGAGAGAGGACCAAAGAGGGACCTGGTAGGGACTTGCCAGTCTGGTTGGTGTTGCACTCTTCCAGCATAGGCTACTGGATCACCTAAGCCCACCTGTATCCTGACAGGTACCCCCAACACTGACCACACCCCCCAGGGCATACAGCCGTTAGGAACAACATAGACTGTTTGGTGGAGCTGGTGCCGATGGGCCGCCCTTTCCTTGGGTTCCTGTCTCGCACAGGACACTCTGCTGCTGTACCTTCAGAAAGTTATTTGAGTGGGTCTCAGTGAACAAGCTTTAAAAATGGTTAAATATGTAAGCGGGCATTTGTAATACAAGCGCCTGCATTTGTAATACAGCACGGCGCGCAGTAAAGCAGGCTAACAGCACGGCGCGCAGCAAAGCAGGCTAACAGCACGGCGCGCAGCAAAGCAGGCTAACTGCACGGCGCGCAGTAAAACAGGCTAACAGCACGGCGCGCAGTAAAGCAGGCTAACAGCACGGCGCGCAGTAAAGCAGGCTAACAGCACGGCCGAATGCGAGCCACACAGGCATAGAGAGAGCCAGGAGGCTGAGCGGGAGCCGGAGAGCCTTAATACTGGCCGTCCATTTTGCACCATGTGGGACTGCAAGGCTAAAATAACAATAATGACACAGACGCAACCTTCATGTCTGGAAATGGGGAAACGTTCTCATACACATTTTCTGTTTTCTTCACTTCTCTGTACTGCTTTTTTCTGTACATACAGTACATATGTTCATTTCTGCAACACGCGTTCAACTTGTCCTGTAATCAGCATATTTATGTTTTTGATGCCAGGCAGAGACGAGCAGGGGCAGGAGACAGTCAGAGGCCGAGCCCAGCATGGGCACAGGAAACACCAGGAGAAACTAAGGACTACGTGCCCTCCAAGTCGGGCTCTATCGACGCAGGAACGTCAGAAAGCAACACTTTATTTTTTCTGCACACAATAATATCTTTTGGTTTACTTTCATTTCTGGACTGGAAGAAGAAGAACATGTTCTATTAGAAAATTTCTAATACTGAAAGAATGTGGTTACCATATCGGCATAACGATCTATGAATTTCTGAACATGCATATACTACATTCTTGCATCCATGAAGGTGGTGAATGATAACATCAACAAACAAAACCGCAAGGAGATTATCTTCAATTCAGGCACAAAATAACATACAAATGTTTATTTGTTAAATGAGAATGATGGACGTAAGAGAATGATGGCATGAGAAGTGGCCAAAGCAGGCGGTGCAGGCGTCCAACCAAACTCACTACACTGTGTGACAGATCTTCTTATATATTATCATTATCAGCTATGGGGGATTTACAGCATTACAAGCTATAGGGGTTTTTCACTGCAATACGAGCTACGCAGGCGTTTCACTGCATTACGAGCTACGTTGGTGTTTCACTGCATTACGAGCTATGGGGGCATTTCATTGTATTACGAGCTATGGGAGCATTTCACTGCATTATGAGCAGATACTAGGTATCTACAACTTTGTGGGGACTGTCCATTCTTTTCTATGGGCATAACCCTATTCCCATCTATGACAACCTTAACCCCTACCCAGCCGTACCCTTAATCATAATTAAAAAAAAAAACAAAATATAAGACTTTAAGAATTTTTTGTTTTTTGATTGCAGTCACAGATTTTTATAAAATTGTGTTTCCCCTTTGTCGGGACAAAAAAGGAAAAATAACAGGTTTTTATCACATTTGATCCCCACAATGTAATATATACACGAGCAAACATGGACAAACTGATTATGAGCATCTCTGTAGCATTTAGATTCTTTGAAAGGAAAAGCAAAAGAAGATGCCCCACCCCAACTTTGCAGTGCTCAGACTGCCTGGCAGTTCCACTGCCCACCAGCAGGGGCCACCATTCTGCTCCACTTCTTAGCTACAAAAGGGGGTACAAGTATGGATGTTCTGCTCAGCACAGGGGACTGTCTTGCACCGGTGTTTACCTTTATAGGGCTTCTCACACCTGCTTTCAAGGCCCACCTGGGTTGTAGAAGCAGCAATGTAAGCTGGCTGACACTCAGCGTGAGTTTCCCCTGGGATTCATGTCCTCACACAGCTAAGAGGACATACAGTATAAGAGGATGAAGGCAAAAATAATGATGCGGGCTGCACACAAATGAAGGATATGACAAATAGCACACACACATATACACACACACACACACACACGCACAAATATATATATACCCTTATACATATACATACACACACCATGCGCACACAAACAAGCACATCTATATGCATATTAAGACGTATATAGATCATAAATATGTGTCTGAACCACAGTGAGAGTCTAACAAAGCCATCCAAAACATTTTTGGTAAACATCTATCTCTTACATATTTCAGGCTACTTTTGGCCATAATAATGAAAAAGTAAACTAGTCATTGTTTAATGGCATGTTTCACATTTAAAAATAAGCCTTTGCGTTCTAATTTTGTCTGTTTTCTGGCAGTAATTGGCTTTCTCTTAACAGCACTAGCGTGACTTATCGACATGGTTCAGCTTTGTTGCAGACAGCAGTACCTGACTAAGAATAACGTTCTGCAGGAAGCCCTGAACACCCTAACCTTCGCAGAGCCTTCTACAGCACCACACACTTCAAGCAGGCCATATATTCTCTAAACCAAATTATATTTTGCAAAAATTGTTTTTCATAAAATAAGATTTAATAATCATTGTAGAGTGATGCAGTTTCTCTTACAAACAGCTATAAGCCCTGATAAAATAAGACAGGAGCTGGAATTCATTTCGGGGTCTAATCCCTTGTCATGCCTGAAACAGGTAAAAGGACAGACGTCACAAAGGTCCTCTCCAACCAGATTTGGTTTCTCACACTTGTTAATGTAAATATGACAATGACAATCATTCATTGGCCAGCTGTACCCAGGACAGAACTGATTGTGTATGCTGTGGCAACAATTATGCATATTCATAAGGTGAATTAACAGTATTCAATACGCCTATATTAACAAATGTATCGAATTAGTACAATTTCAACTGCACAATTAGTATTAGTCTCTTTGTAATCTAGCACTGACAGATAAATTCATTAAGCAGTCAATATTCGTTTTTTCATAATTTAGATTAAAGTGTCAAATGTAAATAAAAAGAATTCTGGTCAATTCTTAGTAACTCAAGAAACCACACCATCTAGTGGCTAAAAAAAAACAAATCAAAATAGAAGGAACTGAAGACACCTCATGATGCAGGACAATTTGGAAAACTAAAGTTTAAAATGCACTGGAAACACCAAACAGTAACGGTGGAAAGGAAGTGAGAAGGAATATTCAGGGGGACAAACAGGAAGCAGTAATTTATTCATCAACTAGCAAAAGCAATTAAATTACTCAGAACATATATGCTCTGTTAGCTGTTATACACCAATCAGCCAACATTAAAACCACCTGCCTAATATTGTGTACGTCCCCCTCATGCGGTTAAAACAGCCCTGATCCACTGAGGCCCGGACATCACAAGACCTGTGAAGGTGTCCTGTGCTATCTGACACCATGACGTTAGCACTTGATTGCCCACTACATCCCATAGATGCTTGATCAGATTGAGATCGGGGAAATTTGGTGGCCAAGTTAACACCTTGAACCCTTTTTCCCATAATGCATCCTGGTGCCATTTCTTCCTCAGGTAAACGATGTACATGCACATGGCCATACACATGATGCAACAGAAAAGGTGACTCATAAGACCAGGCCACCTCCTTCCATTGTTCCATGGTCCAGTTCTGTTGCTCACGTGCCCATTGTACAGTAGGTGCTTTATTTGGTGCACAGGGGTCCGCATGGACACTCTGACCGGTCTGCAGCTACGCAGCCCCTTACACAGCAAGCTGCGATGCACTGTGTTTTCTGACACCTTTCTATCATACCCAGCACTAACTTTTTCAGCAATTTGTGCTACATTAGCTCTCGTGTGGGACCGGACCAGACGGGCGAGCCTTCACTCCCCACACGCTGCACAGACCACTGATATATCTTTTTAAATGCAAAATTGTAAAATTGCAAACTATTATCTGAAATTAATTTGTATAGCTCAAATTAAGACACGAGGAGGCAGAGTAATAGAGATTTATAGAAAAAATATATGGTAAAAATCATTAAAAACTAGTGAACTGCTAATACAAAGCAACCCTCTGGGAGCATTTCTGTGAAGAGAGAAATGACTGACTGATATGAACGAAAATGATGCAGCACAGAGTAGCCTTGCAGTTTATCCCAGTCATTCATTCCTGTGGGTACCCGACCCAGCATTCCAAGAATCCTGTCATACTTTGGACTCAGCGGATGTGCATCAGAATGTGGCCAATAAAAGCAAGGCACTTCAGTATGAGCGTTAGAAGGCCAGGCATGAGTTCAAGACCAAAAAGGATGGTGCTCAATCCCCCACGGCCCTTTCACTCAAAGGACAAAGTTCTTCTTCACCAACACTAGTAAGTGCCAAATAGGATGTTTTGTTCTCACACCAAGGTTTGGTTAAAAAGGACTGCCCTATGACCATGACCTTGCTCGATTAGCTCTCGTGATGACACCGCCACTCCTGTCCACAGCACTAAAATGCAAAGAACCCACTGCATCCCACCTTTGGAAACAGGGGGGTATGGAGGCTCAATGGGAAGTGACCCTGATTAGAAGATCACAGTTAAGCCCTTCTTGGCATTGCATGAACCTTTTCAGCAGTGAAAAAAATGGTTGCCATATTTGTTTTCTACCTTGTCCAAGTTTGGCAGTTTCATTTCACAAGTATGAACACAGACTTAAGCAGGAGAACTGATGATCTTTTCTCTTGCACCAGGTATTACTCTGCTCCCCCTTTTTACTATTAAATGTTGGAGTTGTCTCTTCATTTGGGTGATGTTCTGTAGCATCTCTGCCTTCATCCTCTGTAACACAATGCTGCTTCCTTCCATCTCAGCGCCACAAGACTGCCTCCGTCTGTCATGACAACACAAGAATGCTTTCACCCACCAAAAAACACAAGGCAGCCTCTACCCACCAGAAAAACAAAAGGCTGACTCCATCTGCTGTAAGATGCCTACCCTCCTATAGTACAGCACAACCAGTCTCTCAGCAGCTTACACCAGCTGTGAGAAATAAATCATGTAAAATTTTAAGAATTAATTGCATATTATGAGGTGTCAACACAGAATCTTGGCAACCATCTGAATGCCGTTCCCCTATGATATCCTGCGCTATGAGTGATTCCTCAGACTTCCCAATGACATGTTCATTGTTGCAATGACGGGGTCCATACATCTTGCTACTGGTCAATCTCTTCTCATTTTCTCTTCAACTCTCCTAAGGATTATGATCTACCCCAATCCAATTGTCTTCTCATAATTTGTCACAGATAATATAGCTTCAGTCCTGTAGGTGTTACTGATTGCCCCAAGGTGGCAAAAGCTGTCTGCAACCTATGTTTTCAAGACTAAAGTTAGAAGCTGATCTTATAATCATAACATTTGTGTTATTCACATTCATTCTTATAAGGTACTTACATCAGCATATTTTGAGCTTGTTGATGTTTCTAATACCACTTGCTTAGCTAAAGAGGCATAATTATGGTATTTAGCCCCTTTACCAATCTGGAATCACTCAGTATCTGTTCCTACTGTTCTGACTTCAGCTTCTTGTCCGATGTAGAGATCCTTCATATGATGATACACTGGAAAACCTAATTTCCTGAGAACATTTCACATTTTGACAGATTCAATACAATCGAAGACATAGCTGTGATCAATAAAGCATGTTTACTTCCTTCTTTGCTACTGAACAATTTTTCAAATTTGTTGCCATGATTTACTTAATACTTTGATTCTTTTTCAGTTGTGGGTGTATTTTCTGTTAGAATGCCAGTTACCCCACGTCCATCCTTCCTTTTTGACAGTGGTCTCACGGTTAATCTGACACTACTATGTACACAAAGGTCTTCTCTGTATTCTTTCCATCTTTTATTTTTTTTCCATTAATTATTATATTCCCATTGATGATCTTCAGCATACATTTGTATATTATAATAATCACGATATTAAAAAAGCTAGTTGTGATTAACCTAAAGAAGACGGGGAAGTATAAATGTGGAGTGTGAGTACACTAAATCACTACTGTCAGTCCTGAACCCCACGTCGACTTAAGAAGCAGACAGCTGCAATGACGGCCACTGATGCTGGATCAGTGGGCCAGATGTCCCGGCCACACGGACACAGGCCGATAGACACGAGCTTGTGATGTTACTTGGCACAAGTTCGGATCTACGGGTTTGTGGCAGCGGGCAAAGTTGACCGAGGGAGGCAGAAGTGAGATACAGGTACATATATAAAAAATTGAAAGTTAAAAGGTATTTTTTGTAACAAACATGTAGGCTTTGGCAGTATCCCTCAGTAATGCCGTAGGTCCTAACCCCTGTCTACGTTGCAGATATAGCACAACAGCAGGTCCCTTCAGCGGGGCACTAAATACCCAGCTGTGTAAATGAGTAAAAGTACAGCCTTTCATCCTATCGGCATCGGCTGTGATACGGACTAACGATAACAAAAATAATGGCAGTGTATAAAAAATGTACAGCACTCTGGTGGATTAGCATCCACACCCATCTCCATCACATAGTCTGCCTGCCTTCCGCAAATGTGCTCCACAGCTGATACGCATTCCACTCTATGGGCTGGTTACATTCCACAAGTAACTGAACAAGTATGGAGGCCGGCAGGGTGGGAGCTGGGGGCTGAAATCCATCTGCAGTTCATCTGCACTGAAGGAGTCTGCAGCACGTGCATCGCCGGTCTAGTCGGCCTTTTATTTTAACATGCATGCCAGTAGTTCTATACCCAAGACTTCTTCCATTTCCTGTAATGGAATCTATTTTTTTATCCATCAAAACTGTTGTTATGTAAGCAATGTGATGCATATCCACAAAAAACAAACTGGAAGCATGAAGCTATCCCACAGAAATGCTTAGATACATAACTTTTTTTACTTGAATATAAAATGCTTACTTTTAAAAACCATAAGTCTGCCATCTATCATGTACATTTATTCAGATAAAAGAGTTTAAGCTGGGTAAAGGTGTTTAATAAAGGTAAAGTAGTAGGCTCCAAGTATTACAGCTTTCTAAAATACCTGCTTCCAATATTTCCAACAATATCTAAGTATCAATGCATTCCAAACAGCAGATTAAATACAGCATACTGACTTATACAGTGGGATATATATATATATATATATGTATGTGTGTGTGTGTGTGTGTGTGTACTTGTACTGCAATATGGAAGGTAAGCTTACATAAAACTAGTAAAATAATAGCGTTGCAGTTTGAACTTGCTTCTTTTGATGTGATCTGATGTCCCATACTCAACTTAGAAAATAATTTTAATTAATTTAAAAAAATGCATTTGAAAGAAACCAACTGTAAAATTCTTGTTCATAAAGATACATTTACGTATTTAATGGCTTGTGTGTTTATATTGTGAAATTTGGTGGGCAGTGCTGGCTTGATGGTTAGAGAAGCACACTTGTAATCGAAAGATTGCAGTTTCAAAACCCCCACCAGCAATTCAGCACTGAGGTACCCTGAGCAAGGTACCGTCCCCAAGCACTGCTCCCCGGGCGCTGAATTAGCTGCCCCCTGCTATGTCACGAAAGTCACATATGGGTTAAATGCAGAGGACACATTTCATTGTTGTGTGGCGTGTTAAGAATGACCACTGATCACCTAATTTATAGTAACATGCTTAAAAAACCCCAGTACAGTATATGTATATATATTAATGTGCATAATACATCAATCATAAGTGGCTGTCACAAATGATGCAATTTCTCTGCAACCAACATCCTAGCTCAGCTACCTTTGACCCAAATGGCTTGCAAATGAGCAAATCGACCACAGCAGAGTAACGTGGCTGTACGGCGCTCAGTGCAAAGCCTGCGATCATATGTGGGGCTCACATGTAAATCAACTGCCATTTACAGAGGAAGCAACATGAGTTATGAGACTCATGCAGCAAGTAGACGTGTGTCTGAAGGCTCTGCCACAGAGCTGCCAATCACATCAAAGCGACAACCGTCATCACCATAAACTAGCTGTGCTCCTCTGCCTTTGGGCTTAAAGACCCAACCTTAAACAAAACCTGTATCTATTCACCAGTGGATCCACTTTTCTTAGGTTGGATTAGAACAGGGTTGGCCAGTCTTACCCAGAAAGGGCTGTGGTGTTTGTAGGTTTTTGCTGTAACTCCATAATTAAACTACTAGTTAGAGGACTGACAGGGAGAAGAGTCCTAACACCTGGGTTTGACCAGCTGGTCTTAAAGTTATCCCAAAAACCTGCAAACACACTGACCCTCTGCGGATAAGACTGGCTACCCCTGGTTTAGAATATCGTGGGTCAAAAAATAGCAAAACAAAATAGTCCCTATGAAATAATTTGCTGTTTGCTTGCTTGACACCCAACACAACTCTTGTTTGATGAATTTACTGTTCATTTACTATTCACAAATTTCTCTTATTATTATATAAATCCTTCATCCTCTAAATGCCTTTATACCGTCTGAATAAAAATCAAACACAAATCTACAAATTATCATTTCATACTACCATAGATAGAAAACCATGTTTAAAGTGTTACCACTCAATTTTTATGGTAACAGAAAGCGACAGTCACAAACTCTACATCCAGAATAACAAGGAAATGGAACAGAGCTCATATGTAAATTATTACATTAAATTACATAAATGTTTTTCAGTCTGGACAGTTTTAGAACACTAAATACAGAGGTGGATAGTTCAGGTCCAGAAAGTAAAAATCCAGACCAAGATTTTGTTTCAACCAACAAATTGAGCATAAAGAGTCACAGTCACAGAGAACTTAACTAGTTGGGTGAAACAAATTAGGAAATCAGCACATACTGACTCCAGTGTAGCGCTGCCACAAGAGAAGTCGCAGTCTGTAACATGGGTCAGTGGCTGGTGGCTTCAGAATGAAGTCTGAAGATAGAGCAGGCCAAGCAGCTCAAAAAAACAATGCCTGAAAGCAAAGAAAAAGGAGCACTGTCAATGGAAATGCCAAAGAAAAAGACATTCCTGTTTCATAAAAAGATTTTTAAAAATTCCCTAACACACCATCTAAAAACATAAACAGTTGACAAACACGTTTTTAAAAGACTTATGATCCTCTGCAGTGAGACCAGTGTCGACAGGACAACAATAACCATATATAATGACATCCTCACCCATGCTGGCACATCAGGAATAATCTCACTGCTGTCCCATTGTCTGAAAGGGATGCAAACCCAACATTATGTAGCAGAAAAATATTAACAAACAATCAAACTCAGCAAGACTACATGTTAGCAGTGTTGATTCTGGATGCAGAGAAACCAGAAAAAGTATCTTTTTCTGCAATAGTGCTTGACTCTCTTTGAGTGTTTCCCAGCAGGGCTGCTGGCTGCAGCTCTGACTTTTGGCGCTGCTAAAAAATCTGCACATTTTTCTTTTGTTCAAATGTTGAAAGTGAAACAACAAGCGGGAGCCACACACATGCTCGTAAAAGAAGGTACCCGAAAAAATGAGGGATGTAAAGAGGAGGTGAGAGAAGAGGCAGGCCCGTGTCTGTCAGACAGACCACCTCGCTCCTCGAGAGGAAGGGAGGAAAAACCCAAACAGGGAGCTTACTGCCTCTGTGCTGTCAGGCCCACAAGTCACACAAGGGCTTATTCTTTATAAAGACTTTACAAATTACTTTTACATATTATATATTTTACATATTATTTTGCCTCATGTAAAATATAATTTTGTAAGGATTGAACTGATTCAATTATCATGCCAAGCCTGAAGCCATCTAATGCAACGATTTAAATGAATTTATCTAAAAACAAAAACAAAAAAACTCTTTAAATTAAAATATGTATCTCTATGCCTCTAGTGCTGTGTGACAACACTGCAACATCTGTTGTAATTTGATTATGGTGAAGAAAAAAATGTGCTGGTTGTTTCCTTGTCAAAGTAAAGATGATGCTTATATTTCTAAAACAAGCGATATACCACAATGCTTAGTGAAAACAATGACTTATGTAGGATTTAGCCTGTAGGAATTTCATGTTTCATGAAAAAAAAATTGACATGAACATGAAAAAGCTTTGTACTTCCCTGGACAAGGCCAGGTTTTTGTTTTGGTGGAAAGACCATTATTTCACCATATGTGGAGTAAATGAGCAGCTAAATAAGAAGTGATGAGCTACAGTGTAACACTGTACAGAGAGAGGTGCACTGTACACTGCGGGAGCAGAGAGAAACGGAGACTTGCTTGCTGGGGAAATCACACTCTTTATTTTGTTGTTGTTGTTAATGTTAATGGTTGCATTTCCTTATTGTCGTGCGTGTGTTTCCCCTGTCTTGTGTGTACCTGGTCCGATCCTCGCGTGTATTTAGCATGTAAATGTAGTAAGTGTAAATCTTCCACTGTGTGTGCATCTTGCAGTTCGGCATCTTACAACCTTGTGTTTCCCGTCTGTGTATTTGGGTTCGGTGCTCATTGGTTGCCTGTTGTGGTGCTTCTATTTACAGTTGCACGCGGGACATGACCCCCGCCAGTGCTACACCAGTATAAAAAAAGCAATCTGGTCAAGAAATCTGTTCATCAACCAAATTTTTTTATGCGAACCAATGCATTTTTTTCACAAAATTTTTGGCCGTGAACCAAATTATTCGTAGACCACAGCACTCGTGAACCACAGGCACCGCTGTACTTGTGTCGTTGTGTCATATGGTAAACACACAACCCACAATATGATTCAGATCTGCAAAAAACTGGGGGGTGTTCTACTAAGCAGGATTTCTCAATTATCTGGGTTAATTTAAGGTAGAAGTAATGACTGTCCAGTAGAAGTGCTCCTTACCTAAACTGTTATAGGACAATCAATACTTCTAGCTTTAGTTAACCAAGCTAACTGAGAAATCCTGCTTTGTGGAACACCCATCCCCCCCTCACCCCCACCCACCCTGGTCTCAGCTGTTTGCTGCTTAACCCTGAGGTATAAATGTTACAGACGTCCTTACTGTAATCATGTAAATCACATAAACTCAAAAATAATAACAGCACAAACATTTTTAAACGGCATGAACATGTCACAAATGACTGGTTTGGTCCACATCAGGCACATAGTGCAGGAATGCCTGGTTTCGCACAGCATCCGCACATTCTGAAGGAACCGAACAGAACACTGCTTAATATGCAAAAATTCTACATCTTACATCTATTATTTATTTTATTTGTATTAAGGCTCTGCCCATATTACCCACCCCTAATGCCAACTCTACTGCCAGTGTGCATAGACAGTGGCATCCCCTGCCCCTCACCTTCACCCCACTAATGCTGTGCCACAGGTAACATGAAATACTTATGGGAAATGTGTCTACTTGGTTACAGTCTGTGATGAAAAAGTTTAATTCAGAGTATGAAGACATGGGAGTAAAATTTGCCTGTATAGGAAGCACCCCAAAAAGATTTTATTTTATTTAAATTTTTATTTGAAAAAGTTATTTAACATACGTTGCTAACAGAAAGGTGCATTCATTTCCTTCAGTCTGCTCAGATTCGGCCAGGATCTCTATCAGCAGGTCAAAATTCAAAAAAAAAAAAACTGGCAATTGGGATCAGTCATGGAAAATGCAGTCAGTGCACCCTTATTATTATTATTATTATTATTATTACTATTATTATTATTATTGTTATTATTATTATTGTTGTTGTTGTTGCTGTTATTTTTGCAGATGAAAAGGGGACTCTTGTATGCTGTATACGAAAATCATAGTATATGTATGGTACGTGCAGGAAAACACAAGATAGTCATTCTGGACTTTCTTCCTTGCTTCCTTCCACTTGAATGTAAATGAACAGATTTGACTTTTAAGCCACTGCCAAGTTTCTCTAACTGGACTGGCAAGGCTGTGCCAAGGAGCTAAAAGGCACCACCATGACAGAACAAAGAGACCGGTGGTCTCAGCACCCCCCCCAAGCCCTGTCGTCAGGGCAACATGAACAAAGCCCGGTGTAAAATGGGGCGGATGGTTGGAAGCTACACGAACCCGGACACCGCCTTGAATGACCTCTCACAACACCATGCTGCAGCGGGCCTTGTCCAGAACCACACAAACCAAGCAAGAGAACCCTTCTGTACTCAGAATTTTGGAGTTCAGATCCGGAACTGGAATTAAAACCCAATCAGGAAGGCATGTCAGCAAAAGTATTTTACTAAATTGAAATTTTTACAACAAGAAGAAATGAATGAAACAGCAAATTGAAAAAAAAAAAATCTCTTTCCAAAAAGATTCTTTATATTCACTGTGCTACAATACTTGGCACCAGGATGGGTGAGAGGAGTCCAATGCGGCCCGTGAGACAGAAGGACGTAAACAAGCACCAAGGACATCGCAGGAGGAGAAACACAAAGCAAGGCAAACTAAGGCATTAGATAAAAAAAAGACGGGTAAAGAGGAAGGGAAGTAATCTGGGATAGAGAAAAGAAAACTAACAACATCAGAATATAAACAAACCCATATTACCATTATTCTAAGATATTGTTTCTCATTTTTTCCAAAAAAAAACAATAAAAAGGAAGGAACATATTTCTTAGCCTGTAAAAGCTCAGAATTCTACTGAACAGGGGCCTGCTTAATAACCAAATGACAGGCAACATCTGTTTGTAAGAAAGCCAAGATCGAGCCTTACAAAAACCGGCTTGATTCTCTCTCGCTCGCTCTCTCTTACTCAGTCCTCTGAAAAAAGTGAAAGGAGAGAGAAAGAAGAAAAGAAGAAAAGCAGAAACGTGGTGGTCAGAAAATAAAGTTGTTTCCTACACCCCTCAATACTGCCCTTTGTTTTTCATGGGAACAGAGCGAGCCCAGGTACAGCCCACTCTCATTCCCTATCACCCCCACTGCTCCCACACAGATGCACACCTGCACACACACATGCATGGAGATACAAGCGCACACAAGCGCACACATAAGCAGCACATGCACTCACACACAACTCCGGAATAACTCTCTGCACCGAAAAAAAATCCCAGTCTCTAGTTTAAGCCTGCACCTGTACAAGAAGACATCTTCTGGAATTTGGAAAGTGATTCCATTGAGTTACATGCACGCATGCACACACACAGGCTTATAACTACATCTTTCTGGGGACTCTCCATTCATTTCTATGGAAAAACGCCAATATGATGACCTTACCCCTCCCCAGCCCTAACCTTAACCATGAGTAACCAAACAAAATTTCTATTTTTTTATTGCATTCCGAGATCTTTGTGGGGACCTGAAAAATAGTAATGTAATATAAACCTATTCCACTCACACACACACACACACACACACACACACACACACACCTGCTGCAAATGCTGGAATCTCATGTTCCTGGTTATCTTTAAATAAATGCAAGGTAAATAAGAACAGCGCACAACGACACACAGTCATTTATAATTTATAGATGTGTGTGTATTTGGTGACCTTGTGAAGGTCGAAGTCATTATTGAACAGGCATCAGTGCCACCTGACAGTAAACTATGGTTCCTGCTGCAGACAAATCAGAGCTGCGGGGTATTTTGTGCTCAGTGGTATAGACACCACAACGGCACGACGACAAGCCACCAGGAAAAGTGCAGATGACAGGAGCTGTTGTGCGGTAATGTGCATAGGGCTGCCATCTGAGGCAGCAATCACAAATGCAGTACAGGACATAATGGAAAGAGAGAGGTCGACCCAATGCAGACACACTACAGGACATAATGGAAAGGGAGAGGCCTGCCGCATGCAGACGCAATACAGGATGTAATGGAAAGGGAGAGGTCTGCCCCACACAGATGCAATACAGGACAAAATGGAAAGGGCGAGGCCTGCCCCCTGCAGACACAATACAGGATGTAATGGAAAGGGAGAGGCCTATTCCACGCAGATGCAATACAGGACGTAATGGAAAAGGAGATGTCTGCCCCATGCAGATGCAATACAGGACGTAATGGAAAGGGAGAGGTCTGTCCCATGCAGATGCAATACAGTACATAATGAAATGGGAGAGGCCTGCCCCATGCAGACGCAGTACAGGACGGAATGGAAAGGAAGAGGCCTGCCCCACAAAGAACACAGTACATGACGTAATGGAAAGAAAGAGGTCGGCCCAAAGCATTCGCAGTACTAGACATAATGGAGAGAGCTTGGCCTGACCTAGATGCAGTACAGGACAGAATGGAAAGGGAGAGGCCTGCCGCACACAGACACAGTACAAGACATAATGAAAAGGGAGAGGTCGGCCCAACACAGACACAGTACAGGACATAATGGAAAAGGAGAGGTTGGCCCAACTCAGACGCAGAACAGGACATAAAGGAAAGGGAGAGGCCTGCCCCACACAGATGCAATACAGGACGTAATGGAAAGAGAGAGGCCTGCCCCCTGCAGACGCAATACAGGACATAATGGAATGGGAGAGGCCTGCCCCATGCAGACACAGTACAGGACGAAATGGAAAGGAAGAGGCCTGCCCCATAAAGAACACAGTACAGGACGTAATACAAAGAAAGAGGTCAGCCCAATGCAGACGCAATACAGGACGTAATGGAAAGGGAGAGGCCTGCCCCACGCAGACGCAATACAGGACGTAATAGAAAGAGAGAGGTTGGCCAAACACAGATGAAGTACAGGACATTATGGAAAGGGAGAGGTCTGGCTCACGGAGATGAGAGGTCAGCCCAAAGCATTTGCAGTACCAGACATAATGGAGAGAGGTTGGCCCGACCTAGACACAGTACAGAACATAATGGAAAGGGAGAAGTCAGCCCAATGCAAACGCAGTACAGGACATAATGGAAAGGGAGAGGCCTGCCGCACACAGACACAGTATAGGATATAATGAAAGGGGAGAGGTCGGCCCAACGCAGATACTGTACAGGACATAATGGATAGAGAGAGACATGCCCCAGGCCGACACAGTATAGGACACAAGGGAACGGGAGAGGTCTGCCCCATGCACACGCAATAGAGGACATAGTGGAATGGGAGAGGTCTGCCCCATACAGACGCAATAGAGGACATAATGGAAAGGGAGACCCCTGCCCACACATTCGCAGTACCAGACATAATGGAAAGAGAGATGTTGGCCCAATGCAGACGCAGTACAGGACGTAATGAAAAGGGAGAGACCTGCCCCAAACAGACTTGGTACAGGACGTAATGGAAAGGGAGACGTCTGCCCCAAGCAGATGCAGAGACACCGCAAACTCTGCTACCAGCCTTTGGTTTCACAGTACCCATAACCTGCACCAACCTCTATATGGAGTATGAACTGGCTTGAAGCTCAAGCACACAAGATCTCCCATAGAGAGCCTGTCAGCTTAATGCCAGATATGGCCTCAGAGTATCAGAGAGAGTGGAGGGACTCCGGAGGGAAGAGAGAGGTAATGTGAGAGAACTGCAATCTCAGTTAAAGTGGGCTTGCATCTGTCTAATACTAGTTTGATTAGACAGAGCTGGGTATAAAAACATGTGTGTGCTCATTTCCTCTCTCTCCACTTCCTCTATTATATTCTGCTCACGTACAACTGCGGCAGTGGTCTGCCAATCTCAAGCATTAATCCAGAGCTCAGACAGTGTGCCTGCTCCAGGCCTGCCTTTCCCATAGTGCACCTCCGCCCTCAAACGTTCACTGCCATTATGGCCCGTGGCTTCCGTCCCCAACTCTGTCACCTCATGAAATGGAAGCAGTAAGACTACAGAATAACTCCTTTGCAGGATTATAACCTAACTTAAATATGCCTGCTTACCCAGCAGGCTGACAGTCCAAAATCACTTCTCAGGAAAGAAACATGACAGCGTTAACATAATAAAAGATAATAACAAGTTAACTAAATCAATCAGTGTAAAATGCATTGTAGGATGAAAGAAAAAAACTATAACGCCCATCTTACATGCAAGAAAACACTGTATGCAGAATTATTAGGCAAATACTATTCCTGGGCATAACTTAGATTTACAAAAGCTGATTCAGAAATTTCTTTTGCTCAAAGTAGATATATATATATATTACTAATGTAAGATTTATATGTGAAATTCTCACTGCACCATCAACAGAAATAATAATAAAAAGTTTTATTCAGTCGATATAAGGAATAACAAACTATTAGCCATTCTATACATCACATTTTCACCATCATGAGCCTGTTATGCATGGATCCAGTCATGTTTTTGTTCTGACCCCAGCCTGTGTTAGCTGAGGCAGATAAGACCTCCTCCCAGACGCCGCTCTGAGAAGCGTACTGCTTGCCATCTTGGTAAATCTCACACTTCAGCAAAGCCCAGCCGTTCCCAACGGGTCAGGAAATGAAGGGATGCAGGTCATAATTCATTCAACTTTCAAGCTTTTCTTGGCCAATCTATGGGATACTTTGATGCAGGGGAAGGGGACACATCCTGCAGGAATATCATAACCTTTTTGAAAGCCGCTGACTGCTTGTACCACTGTTTAAAGAAGGTATTTTCTAGAAACTGACAATAGATCTTGTGGTTAAATTTGACACTATCTGGAAGTTGGAAAGGTCTTACAAGTTCACTTATAGCTGCAGCCCACATCATCGCTACGCCACTGATGCTAGAGAGTTTCTGGAAGTCTCCCCTTTAATTTGACAGAGATCTTTGGCAGTTACTTGTGTTTTTTAAACAGTCCATTCTTGATTCAAGATTAATCCAGGCTGAAATTACTGGTTGGAAAAGAAGATACAAGCAAAATACACGCTTGCTTAATAATTCTGCACACAGTGTAGATATTTTTCTAATGTGGACTTGAATAGATACGAAGGTTTTGCCTGAACTACAAAATTTGGGATACTATGTAGTACCCCAGATGACGGTAAGTTTCACTGTTGCAATTCAATACTCACCAGCTTGCTGTGTCACTGAGTGTGAAGACAATCAATACTGATATCAATGAATAACAAGAAAATTATCAGAAGGACAGCATGTTGTGTAGCAGGTCTATGACAAGCATCTGCACAGACGCATGAATTTCTGATGGCTGGTGCACTACTGAAACAAGTGTCACATGTCTCATGTACTTCATGAGAAAACATAAGGAGAGATAAATGGAACAGCAGTTCGCTAAAGAAAGCGTTCTATCCATCCATCTACGGCCTACCTTTTCAAACACCTCACCACACAATTTCCTGCACGATTTCTTCATATATTTACAAAAGGAGCACAGGAGCACACAGCTGAATCTGCCTGACATTGATATAACTCAGATATTCCAAGTTCTCACCATAGTGAAAACGCTATCTGCTGTGGCCAGTGTTTCCAGGCTGGTGGAGGTCACTCAGAGCCAACTAGCCCAGCTGTCCTGGCCTGACGTGGGACAGTCGCCCTTGGCGGTCTGTGTGTGGAGGCTGCGCAGTAGCTCAGCTGGCCATGTGTTCTCCATGTGTGCCTTTGCTCACAGTCCCCATGAGCTCGTTTCTGTGCCTGCGTCGCTACACAGTAATGTGCACAGCACCTTCACTAAGACATCACAGAGCGCCCAGACTGCCGCAGCACAAAGCAGACTATTCATTGCTTGGTGGGGACTTAATTACTGTACCCTTATTCACTTAGTCAGCGCTCTATTACTCAATGACTTACCAATCTTATAATTCTTCTCAGCAGGATATTTAGTGGGGCAATTAATGTTAAGTATAACAGTAATTCTGGTTGAGAACTGGAGCTATACCTGACCTATAGTATGTATGCTTTTTGCAGTGAGACTTATATAGATCATATGTATGCATATGAATCATATATATTTATATATTATGCATATATAAACCAGATTTACTGCATGTTGTATATAATATGTTGTAATTTAAACCCACTACGATGCTGGAAAACTCCAAATGCTCACACGGTGCTCTGATGACGACAGGAGGATACAGGAATTATGCATGAGGAAGCACAGTCCGCAATATCTGTAAATCTGTAAGATGAAGATGTCCATATGTTCTTCTGAAAATCTTCATTTCCCTAAAATGGACCATGAAGTAGTGCTATGAAAATGTAATTCTATTTTGATTAACTGCTTTTTTAATAAACAGAAATTATTGGTGATTAATAGTAACTAAGTAATCTCTAAATTACCAAGTAATCTCTAAATACTGTCAACCAAGCAGTATTAATTAACACATCACATATGACGGGCAAACAGGACTTGGTGCCATTAAATGGACTAATGTCATTAACTGGCCGAGAGAGCAGCGTGGCCTTTGGAGGGTAACATCAATGCTGGCAGAGGGGCTCTGGGATAACAGCTAAGAGGCGGCTCTTTTATCCCCAGCCAGATCACCACAGCAGTGCCACAAACATGTCATGTCACCTTTTTTGGGAATTCTTAAAAAAATAAAGAAAGGAGTGCTTTTACTTGAACCGAGAACAAGCATTTAAGTAACAATATGAAGGTCTAAAGATGCAGAACAGGTGCACACGTTAAGGAATTGTGCCCTTTTCTTGAACTCCTTCTTTGACTATTGCTGGTTGTACCATCACTGTTTCATTCTGTATAGGAAGAGCTCCTCCTTCCCCTTCATCTCCACCTTTCACTCCCGCACTGCCATTCTATGTCCCACTACCTCCCTCACTCCCTCCCTCTGTCTCCCTGACTATCTCTCACTCTCCCTTTAATTTAAATCCTCCAGCAAGGACAGCCTGAGTGGGTTCCATGGCAACCTGGCGCCCAGCCATCTCATTTCACCGCCAATTGATTCTGGCCCGCCACCTCATTGCTGTCCCCCACCAGCACACTTCCCATCATGCACCTGGCACTCGCAGTCTGTCGACTGCATGGGCCCTCAGCTGAATGAGCACACAGCACCACAAACATTCAAATTTAGCCATGTGCACACATGCAGACAGCCGCACACACATTTATCTACAAAGAAGCACACAAATCTATCGACATACAAACACAAACACACATATTTCAAATCCACCAAACACACACAAATCTGATAAGATTTCTAGCATAGATTTTGTTCACATGCATAATCATCATCATAAGACTCAACAAAATAATATGTAGAACAGCTTTATCTGAGCCTCGGAAGGAAACAGCAGATGGCAAAGTCAACACTGTTGTCAATAATTTCTACAGCACTGTTCAAAAGGTGACCCAGTTTAGGGCTTTACCACGGAATGTGAGATTATGCTATAATACAGCAGCTCACCTTAGTGCTATAAACTACAAAAATCATTAATTTTATGGCACTAAGATTTGAGACAGTACAGTTGTCTACACATACAACTGTGCATTGATGTTAGCGTCAGAGATAAATGGTTAGAGAGTCAGCTTTATATGCAACTTGAATGGACAAACTTCTATTATGTTCATATACAATATCAAACATGCTGAGTAATACTCAACTTAGACTGATTTCTCTGATACAGTTTAACAACAATGATGCTCAATAGCTCTGATATCAACATTAAAATAACATGGTTCAATCCAAAAGAACATTTACCCAAAAACGTTCATCCATTCAAACCAGGTATTTTGCAATTGTTAGATATTTCATTCCAGAATCCCAGTATCAGGCCTCCCTTGTCTACTGATGGCAAAAAATGCTCAGAGTGAGTCACAATACTACAATTTCCCTTCTATAATTTGCAACTTCAGTAATAACAGTTGTGAAAGATGCACCAGCTCTCGTCATCATGAGTGGGGTGGGCTTCTAAAAGCCAAACAAAGGGTGTTACACTATGGATGCATGTTCTGTAATGAACATCACATGCTCTGAGGCTGCTTCAGAGCACAAAGACAGCACACATCTGGCTCAAACGGGAAAGGGGGGGTGGGGTGTGAGCGCCGAACTGGGGAAGCGGGATGCCAGAGAATGGTAACAGTCTATCAGCAGTGAAAGGTTCCAGCTGGGGGAGATTACACCCATGTGAAACCCAATACAGCACGGGGGGCTGCAGCTCTGGCCAGCTCTACAGCGTCATTCAGGCAAAAAGAGCTTATTAGGTAAAAATGTTAAACACAGGTGTCCATTTGTCTATTTATGCTCTGTGACGGATTGTAGATGGCAAGTTACAGCACAGCAACACAACGGGCTGAAAGCAAAACACAGCTCAGCACTGGGAAGCTGTTGGTTCAGGGCAACCTGAAGAAGAGTGTTATTCTTCAGATTCATTTCCAAAACTCAGAGAACAATGTAAATGCAAGTGAATATGAAAGTCTTGCCAGGAGTACTTAAAACATAATTCTGCTGTCAATTGTTTCCAGACCTACCCAGATAGCCTGTTGAATGTGTCCAAAATGAATTAATCTTGGCTATTGGCTATCTAAATTCCTGCATGTTGAGAATAATCACTTGAAATGAAAATGCATCTATCAATTTTCCTTAAGCGTTTCCCCAATTAAGATTATTGCTAAACACAGCATGGGCAAACATGGGTTAATATTATACCCCATGTCGGGGAAGTTATTCACAAAAGTAATCCATTACAGACAGAGGTGAAAGTTCAGGTCCAAAAAGTACAAATCCACACCAAGGTTTTGTTTCAACTAACCAGTCACGGACAAATCAGGAGGTTCATTAAAACAAAAACCTTGGTCTGGATTTGTACTTTCTGGACCTGAACTTTCCACCTCTGTCTGCAGCAAATTAGTTCTGTGAGTAACTTCCCCAACACCAGTTACATCTAGATAGAATTCTAGTATGGAGTTCACTAAATTACGTATCAGCAGGAACTGAATGAAGCCCACTGGAATCCAGCTGCCCCCTGCTATGTTACATTGGCACATATGGGTTAAATGCAGAGGACACGTTTCGTTGTTATGCACTGTGTGCTGTGGTGTATCAACAATGACAATTAATCACTAAATTCTAATTCTAATTCTAACAAAACCCTTGTAATAAAAGGAGACCATGCAAATTTCCAACACAGACAGCAAGAGTTGGCTTAAAACCCTGGGCATTGGTTAGCAATCAGGTTGGCAATATTATGTTTCCAACCAACATACCAATCAGAAAATGTAAATTAATATCACCCAACCATTCCAGACTAATTATACAAGATATTACAATGCAAATTTAATTCAATTTAGAGAAAATATAAACTACAGTAAGTACAAATCGTTATTAAATATGATTATAGTACCAAGAACTACTTGACTGTCAAGTTGAGAAAGACACAGAGCACTATAAATTATTCTACTGGTACATCTACAGTATATGGAAATTTTGACTGATACCAATAATGATATATTTTGGCCTAATATTGCTGATACCGTTGACTTCCGAGGCACTTACGAAGTGGCACAGAAACTTGCCAGCACAAATTAGTAGAATGACGTTACATAATTTTTTATTCTCTTTGGAAAACGAAACATAGATCCGCAGGCCAGATTTTATACTGAATTAAAAACACGTTGCTGTGGTGAAAGGGCCGATGAAATCCCTCATCATTCACCGTGTGAAATGCATGATCATCCAATCCAATCATCTCCATTATTGTAGTAGTTGTCTTTAGCTATGGTGCTGTTAACTGACAACTGATGAAGTTCAGATATTGACTGGCAATATCAGCCAAGACACATTACACCATGGCCAATATCTTGATTTTATTTGAATTTCCACATTTACTGATTTATACTATGGTAAATCTCTATTAAATTCATTAAAAAGTTAGCTAAGAAAACCAAACTCAAACTTAATGTTAATTAAATATGCATGAATGATTCTTGGGGTTAAACTACAGTCAATCTTATAACACTTGTTTCTAAAATCTTCTAAAACAATGTACTTAAACAGCGACATTAGCTTTATATTTACATATTATTATGTAACTAATGATATAAATTACCACAGTCTTAGAGTCTGAAAGAAGACTACCAGCATGTTTCTCCAAGACTTTTCTCATACATTCTGTTCACTTACAGTATCTATTCAGCAAAATTCTCACTCTACAAGTAAGAAATCCCTCTGTCGGGGCCAGAGTGTTTAAATGGGGGATCTGTGTGTTCTGCAAATTCACATTAAAATAGGGAATCTAGATTGTAAGCTACAGATCAGCCAATGAAAAATGTTTACAAAGTGACTGCGCATATAGAGTAAGCAGATGGATGTTATCTGGCGCCTCTGTAAATCAGTATTTAAAAGCTGTTGAAAGTGAGACAGGTTTTGTGGTACTGAGCTGAGAGACAGGGCCCCTTCCCCTCATGGTATGACTATCACCACAGACATGCCAGCTTTACATTTAGCTTAGAACCTAAAAAGCAAAACAAACTTGATGGACTTACTCGGTTAGTGTGCCATGTAAGCAATTAGACTGTGCTATTTAGATGGAGTCAGATAGATTATAAAGTAAGGAAAGCTAGAGTGCGCAAACAATCGATGAGTGCTTTGCTTGCTAGAGCCATGGAGAGTCTGCAGGCAATTAGAGCTGCAGGGCTGTGCCAGCACTGGCCCCAGAGCACATGCATGCCTGCCCGGGTTGTCTGAGGACACTTCGTAATGCATACTGCTGAAGAAGGCTTGGCCCCAGGACCAAGCATGCCAGGAATTTAAAATGCTGTGACCACTGGCTTAGCACTGCCAGCAGATGTGGAGACGTTACCTGGAGCAGGGGGCTGCCCTCCTGAGTGGGGGAGAGCAGCGGGACGGAGAGCGAGAGGCCGCCTACCCCCTTGTTCTCTCGACCTTCCACAGACTACCAGGAGAAAGACCCTTTTCTGCTGCTGACAGTAATGTACAATAACAAAGAGAGCAGAGGAATGTTTGTATGAGCTGCAGACTAACCCCTGACACAAGGCTCCACCTCTTCCCCGCTCTAATCTCCCATTTGAAAGTACAAGGCAGATTTCAATTATGCGAAATTATCCCCCAGGACATGATTAGATTATATGCCCTTAGTCAACAGTAACTATTGTTCTGTTATGCTTTCCAGTGAAATGACCAATATATCCTCCCATATTGCCAACGTTGGGGGGGGAATTCCATGGTAGATTATAGAATTTGGGGCCCCTACAGTGTGCTGGTCCCATTGAAATATGCCAGGGTATCCATACCACTTCAACACTCCTGGATAAAAAATATTATTAATGAATGGAACAACCGGTGAAATTCAGACTGAACACAAGAATATGGCCCATACAGAAAATGATTAATTATGTAAGAGAAAAAGAGTGAGAAAGAAACACAAACTCGGGAAACAAAGGAAATCCACAACTAAAATGTCATCAATAAATCACTAGTTAATCATAAATCATGTTGGTTCAAGAGCACACATTTTACTAACTTAATTTAATTCCTGACATTTCTTAAGTTATTGCTTCTCTAACATTCTGTACACAGTTTAAGGTGCATGTTAAGGTTCCATATGATTTCAAAAGCTTTAAACTTGATGCTCACATATTTTCTGTGCACCCCTTGCTTTTGCTATAAATAGAGCTGTTGATTCATATTACCAATGGACATTAAGAGATTACTTCAGGAATACCAATACGTCAACAAGCTTCCAGTGTTTGCTTCTTAACACCAGCTATCTGGATATATACCAGTAACTGCTATTGCTATGGAGAAATAAGCTGCCAGGAAGATTTTGGTTTCACTTTCACGTCTTCAAAAGCACGGTTTCTAATGAAAAAAAATATCTCAGTCATTGTTAAAGAACTGCTATACCTGCACAGCAGTTTTCATGAGGTATGTTCCATCTTCCTCTGGGCTCCAAGTTCTAATTAGACTGAACAGGGAGGCTCCGTGCTCCACTCGGTTCTGTCCAGCATTCTGTTTTGGGGTGTGTGGGCGCTTTTTGCTGGACTTTTCACTGCATTTCTTTCGTTAGTGTGTTGGTGTCTCGTGTCCCAGATTGAGGTCAGTGTGCCCGGTCTTGGTGCCTTTCGGGGTTTAGGTCAGTGTGCCCGGTCTTGGTGCAATTCTTCCAAAACCCTTTAAAGGTGGGAAACCTTTTTGTAAATTAACCATATTTCACCAAGCGCAGTAAATACAAAGGAGATGACTGAGTTGGTACTTATAAATGGTTAATTAATATTCTGAGGTAGCTAATCACACAGCTAAACCCCTGTTTGGAAGCCAAGAGCCAAGGTGACCAGATTAACCAATGCATAACATTCTGGGAGTGAAGGCTGACCACCCTTAAAGCTCCGAAAAGACTTGAGAAGAGCTCTCTCAGGCATGGCTGTCTCTCAGGAGCACCTGTCTATTTTCCCTGTGGGACTGGGCCTGGGCTGGCTAACATACTGGCCCCATCTCAAAAACCCACCCACCCTCATCTCTGTTCTTCTTTCTCTCTGATCAGGCTCGCTTTGTCTGTCAGTAAAGAAGAGGCCTGTGGGCGGGTACTTCACCCCATCCCTCCTATGTGGGCATGAATACCCGCACTGTTAGGCTGCTCTTTCATTCCCCTGCTTTCCTGTTCTCCCTCAGTTCCCCTCTCCCTTTCTTCCTCTATCCCTCCCTTTCTGTCTCCAGGAAAATGCTTGTGCTTTGAGGTAAAGGGACCAAACAACTACTAAAACCAGTGTATCACACACAGACACATAATGCACATACAGCTTATCATACCTCATTTGTGTTAAACACTTCATATGGTATGGAGCTTTGTGCAACACTAATCCACTAGAGACCACTACAATATTCAACTTGCTATTTCTGACTGCGTGATTTAACTGGTTGATGGTGGTACTACAGTTTGAATATAGTGCTATTATAAAAGGGCTACTGGGGACCAGTAAAAAGAGAAACAATTTTGCAGTGTTGGGCAATCCTATACCCAATTCTAATGCATCAACTGCATTTTAGGATTTTTGTTGATATCAGCGTCACATATGACCATGTCAAAGACCACACAGCTGCCTTTCTGAAGCATCAGAAAATAGCCAATCAGAAGTCTGCATTCACTGGCACAGGTAAGGCAGTCCAGGGGACGGTCAGACCAGGCCAATTAAAACAAGCTGGAACAGACCACCGAGCCAAGCATGTCTTTGTGAGAGCGGCTTTCACAGGGCTCTATCATAACTCTCCTCACTCTGACCCTTTTTATTAAGGCGGAGTCTTTCCCAAGGCTAGTGCCAGTGTTAAAGAAGAAAACAGAAAAGACCCACTTTTTCCATGCTCAGGATAAAGGGTCAGTAGAGGCGGGTTTGCAAAGGTTGCCCAACTGGATGAGGTTAAATAGGAAGGAGACACTTGTGCTTTTGTGACAAAAGACTGAAAGAAAAAAGTGTAACATAAAGGAACAGTTAACCCAATCAGTACAAGGTGTTTGGTAATTTTACTGCACTACAAATGGACAGCTAGCCTGATCACTACGATGTGTGGGCTCATTTTAGTAAACTACAAAGGAGCAGAGAATCTGATCAGTATGTTGTGCTGTCTAATTTTAGTACACTCCTAGGGAACAGGAAACCTGATGAGCAAAGTTCTTTTGTTTTAGTACATTGCAGTAATAATGGATTTCTGTTGTAAATAAGCTCTTGCTCTGAAACCACATTCTGTTATACCCATCAAACTTTACATATCACTGGTTGTACTGGAACCCACAGTAAATGTCTGAGCAGCACAAACAGCTGATTGGCTGAAGCATGAATATTCTGTTACTCCACCAGCTCAGGAGATATGACACCAGCCAATGGCTGAGGAAAGAAAACTGTAAGTGCACATAACTGGACAGCTGCTTGAATGCAGTCCTTTCTCCATCAGAGGCTCTCCTCTTCAGTGCTTCAGTGCTCCCTCAGATTATTTCCCAGAATCCTGACATTCGGCTGCTGGTCCCCATGCAGCACTACAGCAGCAGGATGCACACAATCTGCCGTGTCCAATAGTCATGACCAGTGAGGATGTGCCGTTGGTATATACTCATGAAAGCTGAACCATGGAAGGAGAGAATCACCCAAAAAAACCATACAACCACATTATAGGACACGTACAGGATGGATGGTTGGATGGATGATTGATGCCGTTGTATTAGTATTACTTAGGAACCTGTGTTACAGAGAAATACTCATGTCCAGGGAAATAGCAATTTCCAATGACAAGCCAGGAAAGGCAACTATGGGCAGACACATTTATAGTTCTTAACAGATCTGACAAGATACTTCAATATGAGAAAGCCTGGGCAACACTGCTGGAATCATGGACTGTGCATAGTTACCATCAGTCCATGGACAAAAGATATAGTCATTTTGGCTAATTCTGGCACATTTACATTCTATGTTTATTAATGTGCACTCTCCATGTCAAATAAACCATAAATAAATAGAACACTGCTGGAATCATGGAATCATGGACTGTGCATAGAACAGTGCTGGAATCATGGACTGTGCATAGAACAGTGCTGGAATCATGGACTGTGCATAGAACATTGCTGGAATCATGGACTGAGCATAGAACAGTGCTGCAACAGCAGCCAGGATCATGTTGGCCATTGCCACATTCTCTGAGTGAGATCTGGCAAGTCCCTTCCATAAAATCCTCTGCTACAGTTACTGGAAACTGTTATGACATTAAAATGATCTATATCTGTGCATGTGAATATGAGGCAGTTCCACGAGTGCACTGTCCACACCCCCAGTCAACACCCTGTAGACTGCAGTGGGCACTAATCTTTTTGTGAAAATGAGCCATCTGAACCTCAGGCCGCTTTCACTGTTCAGTAATTAGGTGGTTTTTCTGGTTATTGCCATAGGGGCCTGGTAAAGCATTCACTAATGAAGTTCTCTCAGACGAAGATTGCTGTGCAAACCCGTGGAAACGATCCAACCCCCCTTCCGAGTCTTCTGAAGAAGATAGACACAGTGATGCAGACATGAATGTTTTAAAGGTATAACTCAGTTGGTAACTGATAAGATCTCTTACCCCTGTTAGCAGCATAACTCAAGTGTGGAAGGTTTTCCAGTATAATATACCACCATTGTCATGATTTCCTTCCAGTTGAGAGAGAAAACTGTGTAGCAGGTGCTGAAATGGGTAAGAACTTCCAGTTGTTCCCAAATGTCATAGATTTGCTTTAATACAGTAACAATTTTGAAAAACTGAAATACAAGTGTTTGCAAATAATATAACCCCAACAGAATATACACCTGCCAACTGAAAAATGCTGAATGCTCCAGACATGAGGATCAGGCAAGTAATAATTCCTGGCCTGGATTATTTCCAAAACTCAGGGAGGGCTTCAGTCCCATTCCAGGCCCCCATACCGCCATGCCATGCAGCATTTCAGTTGCCTTATTTATGCTGTTGCAGTTTTTAGCCAGCTACAGCCTGGATGTGCCAAGGTACCGAGAAACGATTGAATCAAACCACAGAGTCTTGAAGGTGGGGGATAAGACTCATTTCCTTTATGGTGGAAAGATTCCATAGCTGATCTTTGGCCCGAACACTGTAATGGCCAGTGCAAGTGAGCAGTGGGGGAAGCAATGCAGCACTACAGCTACTCTGCTTACCACAGTTTACCATAAACTCACTGCAGTCTGTGAACAACACATAAAGATAAATCACATCATATCACCTCTCTGTCATACTTGTTATATGTTCACTCCATTGTTAACAAGCAGGTGGGGGGGAGGGAGAGAGAGAGAGGTGAGCACCTGCCCCTTTTGCCCAGACAATTGCAAGTGCCCCACTTTGGAGGTTCTGCGACATTTATCGAGGGCCCTGGCACTGATCCTGAATATGTCCTTTTGCTGAAAAAAGCTGTTCAATGGCAAGGCCTAGAAAAGTTCAAGTCTAAATTTTAACAGAGCAAAACAAATGCAACACTTTTCATCATTATGTTTCTGACTCACATGGCAGAATATCAGTGAAGTGATGGTGTTTACACTGAAACACTGAGTCAGTTACGAGAGAAACAACAAACCACGAAACATCTTGCCACAAAAATGTGGTTCAAAAGCTTCACTTTGTTTTTCTTTCCAAGGGTGGCAAAATGGAAATTTCTTTTCCTTTTTTATTTTCTATTCATTTCCTCTAATATTTCATAAAAAGCAAACCATTATAAATAGTCCCTATGAGTTACACACATACCAGTTCAGTCAGGGAAGAATAAATGAACGTGTGAATAAATGAATTTTTTTACATCAGGTATAAAAAACTATGAAACCTGTCTTCTGAATAAATATGTTAAGAAATGTAATAATGTAATAATGTCAGCTAATTAACAATTACAAATGACTAAATTTTTGTACTGAGCTGTACTTTCTTGCCCAGTTTTCAAAGGAATGTCATTTGCATTTGCAATACATATTTTTGCTAGACTGAGAGGGGATGTTATTAATTATGTATTTATTTGACATTTATTTTTAAAACTTGACTGGAAATACATATTTTCCTTTTATTAGCTGAATAATTTCCACTCATTTCAAAAACATTTTACTGGCTTGACAACCGAAAAGGAGCATCCTCTACTTTAACAACAAAATTTGCTGTAATTTTCCCTAATATTATGTACATTCAGTGACCACCTGCACATTTATGCTAACAGCTACAACTCAATACATAAAGCACACAGCCAGCTTCAAGAGCTCCAGTTGGTTTTTTACAAAGCGTGACAATGGGCAGTGTGAGTGACATTCCAGCATCTCAGACACAGCCACCATCCAGGATTTATCCTGGGTATATAGAGGATGGTGGTCCAAACAAAAAAAGGTCCAGAAAGTGGCAGTTCAGAGACAAGAGCACTCAGACTAGTTAAAGACAACAGGAAGGATAGAAGTGCAAACATGTCATGCACTACACTAAGCAAGCAACCTTTCCAGAACCTTGAATCCAAACCCCTAAGAATTCAGGCTGTTCTCTAAGTAAAAGCGCATCCTACCTGGTACTAGAAAGATGTCCATAATAAAACTACAATAATACTATAATACAAATTATGAACAAATAATGAACAAATATAGTAACTGCTTGAGATAAAACATGTCATGAGCCATAAAAGATGATTTGTCATTAGATCAGTATGTAACTAAGGCTTAGTTTGTGGTTAATTAATACAAACGTAATAGTATAATACTATATGATTGGTGCCCCGTCAGGTAAAGTGTTATCTAAGAATGCAACAGCATGGCTTCGCACAGCATTTATTACAGCTGTTATCTTCAAGCTCTCTCCATGACATCCACCTTCTCATGAGCCGTCTGCTGCGTGGCACCAAGCTGGTCTGAGTTCTGCTAAAAGACATATCGAGGCTCCTTCGTTCCACACGGTCTCAAACTAATTTTATACGGCACTTCCCCAGGTCTGTCATCTCAGTCATCTCTTCTCACAGTTCTCTTAAGGTTTTGCACTCAATCCTCTTCCACTTTCTGACAAACAGCCCTCTCCAGCACCATTTCCAGTCAAGCTGCACACCAAACGACACCCCTGACAACCTCACAACTACACAATCTCTCACATAATATAATTTTATTTTTGAAAACATTAATAAACACCAAATTACAAAAAAAAAAATCACAAAAACACCCCTTCTGCACCCTCTGGGTTATTTCTGCAGGAGCACTTATCAATCAATACAAATCAGTGAGGCTTGGAAAAGAGATGTCAGCGTTCCATACAGGCAAAGGCCTGGATATACAAAACAGCAATGTTCTTAGAGAGAATGTGAGGAAGAAAACTGTCACATGCAAACAGAGCAAAACGAGGCTCCTCTGTTCATAGCAGGTTTTGTCATGCTCATCCACACCAAATTGAAGTCCACCAGGAAAAAAAACATCTTGAAGACAATGCTTGAGTAGAGAAAGTATTGTGGCTAAATCCACATAAAACTAGCACTGTGCTCAAAATATGAAATTTTATATATATTATGTATATTAAAAATTATTTTCTTGCATGTTGATACAGTCACAGTACAAAACCATCTGCTAATGGTTGCCTAAATGACAAACATTTCAGCCCTCCACACCGCATTCATGGACATCAGTTTTACCACTGGTAAGTTAAAAAACCTACTTATGCCTAGTAACCCAGTTCAAAAATACTTATAAATAAAATAATGTCAAACAGTGCATATATGTTAACAATAGTTGTGCTGATGTGACTATGTGATTGTACTCAATTAGCAGGCACGTATAGGTAACAAAAAGAATGAACCATATTCACTGATAAAGAGAGCAAGAATTCACCTGTGCTCAGTAGTGACCCTACCTTACTGCTGCCCCTGGGCCATCGGTCTGGGGCATTTGTTTGGGAGGTAAATGTTAACATTTCAATACCATTTCATTTGCCAAACATATAGATATTACACTGTCAAAAAATAGGGACAATAGAGCTTGCCTTTCAAAATCTGGCAGATATAACTACCCAACTGTCCGCCACTTTTCAGCAAAGCTTTTCAACCTCCCCCCCCCCCCCCATGCATTCCTGAAAGCACCAAACCCCAAGAGGATCTCCAGGACAGGCCTTTGACAAAGAAGAAAGGGAATCAAAATGGGAAAAGGAACAACAGATAAAAGGAGATGCAAATCCAGGAGTCTCAGACAACTAGCCTTATTGAGAGCAGGTTAGGGCTATTTTTAGCTATCATTGCTCAACTGGACTCAGACTGTGCGACATCCAAAACCACAAGGAAGGGGGCATAAGATAAAGCTATCCATGCAGATGACCGAAAGTTGCCAGCTAAACTCTACTGCTGGGTTATCCAACCTGCCAGAGTTGCTGGCACTGCAGTAAACAATGTATGGTCTCATCTGGGGAATATATCTCGCAACCTAAGATATTTCCCATTGTCACAAAGGAAGCTTGGTCTGGGCCACTATGGACCTATAGGGTTTGTTTAAATCTGCTCCCTTCACAAATGCCCCAGGTAAAGACCTTACATTATACTGGCAGATCCCAATTTTTCCAAATTGCAATGGCCAATCTTGATCCTGCAAGGTCAAATACTGTACAACATCTTTTCAAGCCAGCCTTGAACAGGTAATAGCCTTGGTAAAGACAGAGAGGGTACTAGCATGTCACTGAAACAAATATTGGGATGACAGAAAGTGGTTCTCCAGGATTAGTTATGAATGACTTTACAGGGTCATATTCCTATGGATTTCATTTTTGTACTGTACCTAGCTGAAAAACAGCAATTTAAGCAAAGCAATTTCAACACAGGTACTCACACACATTAAGCTTGGCAAGCAAAACAAACAGGCCAATCAAGACAAATAAAAAAAAAAAAAAAACTGAAAAGTGAAGCATGCTACACTCATAAAATGTCTGTCACCCACAGTACAGCATGGACGGAAAGCTTCAGAGACCTACCTAGCGAATTTATGTCTGCAGGTTGAGTGGCTGACAGCTCCCAGGAGAAACAAGAGATGGCTAGATTTAGCTGACTGCAAAGCCTCAGCGTCACTCACACACAGCAGCAGGTGACATACTGCTTAACTAACTGCCCTCATGACTACAAGTGCTTCACCAAGCCACACCCACACAGTGTGGCAATATACCATCATATCAAACTGCATCCCACTGCCTCACTGGGTGAAAGCATCTGATAAGCACACAAGCAAAGAGGGTGTCATTTGTTAGACCAAAGTGATTGTTTAATGGCATCAGTAGCCGTCAGCTTAAAGCTTAGCACCAGCATTCAGCCTGCACATAAATGCAGGGGTGAGAGCAGCAGGCAGCATGAAGGCACTCTTTGTTGTCCTGTCCCATAGCCCATCCCCACCTACTGGCCCCTGCCAGCTTGCTAGCTATGTGCCCCTCAGCGGTGGGCACACTGGCAGCAGCAGCTGGTCAGGGGAAGTGGACCAGGTAGCCTGCTCAAAGGTCAGAGGGTCACCTTACAGTGGGTGCCTCTATAAACAGGGCTTGTTTCCCATGATGCAGTTAGAGCCAGTGAAGGCAAAGAGATGGGAGTTTTCCCCCTTGGCCAGTGTCACGATATATGGAACATGCAAACATACCAGATCCATCAGAATAGGAAGGCATAAGTTAGAACTAGGGCTCATGACAAATAAAATAGAGAAGCTTCCATAAACTTATATGTTATACAGTATAGCTGTGATCAGAAGGTCGCCAGTTCGAGCCTGGCCTCAGCAGAATAGTAATATGTCTGTGGGCCCTTGAGCTAGGCCCTTAACCCCCAACTCCCTGGGCACCACAACATGACTGCCCTTCGCTGTGAACCCCAAGCTTCATGGAGAGCAAGATGGGGCAAAGCAAAAAGAGCATGTCCACTCAAGGATTAATAATGCATCAATGAATGAATGGTACATTTATATAGGACTATTTCAAACATCAAAAGCACTTTACAGAACCAATGGGGAGCCACTTCAACCCCCACCACTGTGTAGCCCCCACCTAGACGATGTGACAATTCTGTGCCAGTACGCTCACTGCACTGTAGCTACGGTGGTGAATGGGCAGGAGAGAATAAACCAGTTATATACAAGGGATGATAAGGAGGCCAGAACTGATAGGGCCACAGTGGGCAATTTTAACCAGGACGTCAGGGTACCACCCCTACTCTTTCAAAAGATGAGCTCAAAGAGTGAGGACTTTGGTTTTTCTGCCTCACCCAAAGGACGGCACCATTTTTACAACACAGTGTTCCCATCAGTGCACTGGGATCCACATAGACCACAGGATGGGCTGACCTGTTGGCCACACCAACATGACTTTCCTAGTTGGTCTCTCATCCAAGTACTTGGCAGTCCCAAAACTGTTTAGCTTCAGATGGTTTACCTAGTCTGAACTGCAGGTGGTACGGCTGCCAGCAGTTCTAGTCGATAGCTGCTGGCTGTTCTATTCTAAAGCTGTATGTACATAATGATGAGATGCATGTTGCCAATATACAAAATATGGCCCAGTTCCTGTGCAGCTTCTCCATCTCATACAGAATGTGGTCAGTTGTTTTATTTAGCCTCATTACCAGTGAAATTCACCCTTAATTAGGGGTTTGCGTAAAGAATCAGTATTTGCAGCATTCCAGCAATATGAATACATTACCATATTTATTGATGTTAAGACACATTTGTGCAATGTGCAACAAAATTAAATTGCAAAGCCACTGTGTTCTTATGATAGCATATTTTCTAGGCCAAGCCTCACACTTCAAGTTCACCCAGCCCAGCAGTTAAATTTTGTTGATGTTCTTTATATTTCTGTATTTCCCTGAAAAAACAAAAACGGAAAAAATGTCATGCTATGGTTCAAGTTGCATGAAGCAATATTTGAATACTGTGATGACATCATCAAGCATCATCAAGCATATTGTTCTTCAGATAAACTGATTTATGTTCTCCCACACAATATTGTACATGGTATAATGATCAATCACACATATAATGTGGAATCACGATATTAAACACATATGTCAACAATGTCTTTCACAAGCTGTATCTGAGGATTTCAGCATTTCATTATCTGTATCAATATTGTTTCAAGCCTGCAGAAAACATTCCTTACATTCATCACATGCCTTGAAGTCTCTGGAAAACTTTCCAAAGACATGATTTTATGATAGTAATCTTGTCAGAGTTGGAAACAAAATCAAATATAAAGAACCACCTTTCTTCCTACAAAACTTTTGTTAGTAAGGATTCATTTTACTTAAAAGACATTTTTCATCCTTTACTGAAATTCTACAGGAGCAGTAAGCACCCGGCTTTTAATGTTAACAGCAATGAGCAAAATGTAGTCATATTTCTGTATTTTATAGTTTATTGTACAGTACAGCCAGGTAGGCACCGTGCTCTTTATAGTTTATTGTACAGTGCGGCCAGGTAGGCACCGTGCTCCTTATAGCTTATTGTACAGTGCGGCCAGGTAGGCACCGTGCTCCTTATAGTTTATTGTACAGTACGGCCAGGTAGGCACCGTGCT
>JAODKF010000042.1:3622818-3651526 GCA_026779585.1 Mormyrus proboscirostris | reverse complement strand
TTATTGTACAGTACGGCCAGGTAGGCACCGTGCTCCTTATAGCTTATTGTACAGTACGGCCAGGTAGGCACCGTGCTCCTTATAGTTTATTGTACAGTGCGGCCAGGTAGGCACCGTGCTCCTTATAGTTTATTGTACAGTACGGCCAGGTAGGCACCGTGCTCTTTATAGTTTATTGTACAGTACGGCCAGGTAGGCACCGTGCTCTTTATAGTTTATTGCACAGTATGAGCAAGTAGGCACCATGCTCTTTATAGCTTACACTGCTGCTGAAGTGCTTTCTGTTACACTAAATGAAACAATTCATATTAAGCAATATATACATCTAACAACATACTAAGCAGCATTATTTATCAGCAATGGTGCCACTGTACAGCTGTGAGTTACAGCACACCCACGTCACCTCAGCTGTTCTCATTATGGCACTCTCAATAAAACAGCGACCGTTACCAGCCCTACTCCACAAAACAACATGCATAGTTTGAGGGATTCAACTGGTAGAAAAATAAAATATTATGCCAAGTCACCAAGTTGCTCTCTGAAAAGTCACACAAGGCTGCAGGACAGAATGAAGGGAAAAACTGTTAAACAATTGCTGACATTCCAGCTGGGATGCCTTATTACAAAGTCATTATACAGGGATTATATAAGAAATCTTCCTATTCTTTACCCATAGTTCACCTTGTGGATTTGTTGACATCTATCCTTATGTTTGACGTTTTAATGCTATTGGCACTACTGCTATTCCATCCATCCAGCCATCATCTCCCGCTTAATCCGAGGTCAGGTCACGAGGGCAGCAGTCTTAGCAGGGAAACACAGACTTCCCTCTCCCTGGCCACTTCATCCAGCTCCTCTGGGAGAATCCCAAGGCATTCCCAAGCCAGAGACATAGTCCCTCCAAGGTGTCCTGGGTCTTCCCCGGGGCCTCCTCCCAGTGGGACATGCCTGAAACACCTCACCAGGGAGGCGTCCAGGAGGCATCCTAATCAGATGCCCGAGTCACCTCATCTGGCTCCTCTCAATGAGAAGGAGCAGGGGCTCTACTCTGAGTCCTTCTCGAATGACCGAGCTCCTCACCCTATCTCTAAGGGATCTCTAAGAGCCCAGCCAACCTGCGGAGGAAACTCATTTTGGCCGCTTGCACTCTTGTTCTTTCAGTCACTACCCACAGCTCGTGACCATAGGTGAGGGTAGGAACGTAGATCGACTGGCAAATCGAGAGCTTTGCCTTTTGGCTCAGCTCTTTCTTCACTATGACAGACCGATGCAGCACCCGCATCACTGCTGACGCTGCACTGATCCGCCTGTCGATCTCCCACTCCATCTTTCCCTCATTCGTGAACAAGACCCGGAGCTACTTAAACTCCTCCACTTGGGGGAGGACCCCATCCCCAACCCGGAGAGAGCATTCTACCCTTTTCCGGCTGAGGACAATGGGCTCAGATTTGGAGGTTTTGATTCTCATCCCAGCCACTTCACACTCAGCTACGAACTGTCCCAGTGAGAGCCGAAGATCACGGTCCAATGAGGCCAACAGAACCACATCATCCACAAAAAGCAGAGACCTAATCCTGAGGGCACCAAACCGGACACCCTCAACACCAAGGCTGCACCGAGAAATTCTCTTCATAAAAACTATGAACAGAATCTGTGACAAAGGACAGCCCTGACCAAGTCCAACCCTCACCGGAAACGAGTCCAACTTATTGCCGCCCATGGGACCAGACTCTGGCACCGGTCATACAGGGACTGAACAGCCCTTAAAAGAAAGCCTGGCACCCCATACTCCCGGAGCACCCCCCACAGGACTCCCAGAGGGACACGGTTGAATGCCTTCTCCAAGTCCACAAAACACATGTAGACCGGTTGGGCAAACTCCCATGAACCCTCCAAAACCCTGCGGAGAGTGTAGAGCTGGTCCACTGTTCCACGGCCAGGGAGAAAATCACACAGCTCCTCCTGAATCCGAAGTTTGACAATCTAGCAGACCCTCCTCTCCAGAACCCCCAAACAGACCTTACCAGGGAGGCTGAGGAGTGTGATCCCCCTATAGTTGGAGCACACCCTCCGGTCGCCCTTCTTAAAGAGGGGGACCACCACCAAGGTCTGCAAGTCCAGAGGCACTGCCCCCGATGTCCACGCGATGCTGCAGATGCGTGTCAACCAGGACAGCTCCACAGCATCCAGAGCCTTAAGGAACTCCAGATGGATCTCATCCACCCCCAGGGCCCGGCCACCGAGGAGCTTTTTAACCACCTCAGCGACCTCCGCCCCAGAGATAGGGGAGTCCACACCCAACCCAAAACGTCCTGAGTTGAGGTCAGCAGCACCCCATCCCTACCAAAAACAGTGTTGCACCTCTTTCCCACCCTGAGCCACTGGATGGTGGACCAGAATCTCCTTGAAGCCATCCGGAAGCCTCGCCAAACTCCTCCCACACCCGAGTTTTTGCCTCAGCGACCGCCGAAACCACATCCCACTTAGCCCTCCAGTAGTTGTCAGCTGCCTCTAGAGTCCCACAGGCCAAAAAGGCCTGATAGGACTCCTTCTTCAGCTTGTCAACATCCCACACCACTGGTGACCATCAGCAGGTTAAGGGAATTGCCACCGCAATAGGCACGACCACCTTACGGCCACAGCTCTGGTCAGCCACCTTCACAATGGAGGCGCGGAACATGGCCCATTCGGACTCAATGTCCCCCGCCTCCCCCGAGACATGGGAGAAGTTCTGCCAGAGATAGAAGTTGAAACTCCTCTTGACAGAGGATTCCACCAGACATTCCCAGCAGACCGTCACTATGCACTTGGGCCTGCCAGGCCTGGCCGGCTTCCTCCCCCACCAGCAGAGCCAACCCACCACCAGGTAGTGATCAGTTGACAGCTCCGCCCCTCTCTTTAGCTGAGTGTCCAAGACATGCGGCCGCAAGTCCAACGACACAACTATAAAGTCAATCATCGAACTGCGGCCTAGGGTGTCCTGGAGCCAAGTGCACATATGGACACCATCATGCCTGAACATGGTGTTCATTATGGACAATCCGTGATAAGCACAGAAGTCCAATAACAAAACACTGCTCAGGTTCAGATCAGGGGTGCCGTTCCTTCCAATCACGCCACTCCAGGTCTCACTGTCATTGCCCACGTGAGCATTGAAGTCCCCCAGCAGAACAAGAGAGTCCCCGGAAGGAGTGCTCTCCAACACCCCTTCCAAGGACTCCAGAAAGGGTGGGTATTCTGAACTGCCGCTTGGCGCATAAGCGCAAACAACAGTCAGGACCCGTCCCCCTACCCAAAGGCGAAGGGAGGCTACCCTCTCGTCCACTGCAGTAATCCCCAATGTACAGGCGCACCGTGGGCAACTACAAAGTGGAAGAGGCCTCAAGGAGACTGGTTCCAGAGCCCAGGCCATGCGTCGAGGTGAGCCCGACTATATCTAGCCGGAACTTCACAACCTTGCGCACCAGCTCAGGCTCCTTCCCCATCAGAGAGGTGACATTCCATGTCCCTAGAGCTAGCTTCTGCTGCCAAGGATCGGACCGCTAAGGTCCCCGCCTTTGGCCACTGCCCAACTCACATTGCACCTGACCCCTATGGCCCCTCCTATAGGTGGTGAGCCCATTGGAGGGAGGGACCCAAGTGCCTTGTTCAGGCTGTGCCCAACCAGGCTCCATGAGTACATGTCTGGCCACCAGGCGCTCGCTATCGAGTCCCACCCCCAGGCCTGGCTCTGGGGGGGGGGGGCCCGGTGACCCGCACCCGGGCAAGGGAAATCGTGGTCCCATTATTTTGCTCTTCATTAGGGATCTTTTGAGTTGCACTTCATCTGGTTCCTCACCCAGGACCTATTTGCCTTAGGTGACCCTACCAGGGACATAAAGCCCCGGGCAACTTAGCTCCTGAGATCATTGGAACACGCCAACCCCTCCACCACGATAAGGTGTCGGGTTCAGGAGAGGTTTTAATGTTATTGTCATTACTGCTATTTAGTGATTAAAATACACATCATCACAGCTTCTGTTTATCATTTTATCATTTATCAGTTTATCATTATTAATGTCAAATATAGTCTGTATTTATATTCAACATAAATAAATCTACTCAGTATTTTAGCTTATTATATGCTGCCCAGAAAGCATGACATATAGAACATCATTCTGTCAGATTTCTACATTTTAACATGCATTACAGGTAAGACATTGTACTGTTGAAGGTGACAGGCTCTCAGTAAGTGGCAAAAAAGCACAATCTGACGTGGAGAGAAAGTTCTGAGCATTAGTGGACAACCAACCACCACAATTATGGTGAGCCAGTGTGTGTTTGACAGGCCCACTAAGCCCAGACATACCCCTAAGCTCAGAGCCACACAGTATAGTTACAAAAGGATGGAGAAAATGCCATCTGTCCTGAAAAATTGAGGGTGTTTCACCAATATTGCAGGATGCCCCACTTTTGTTCTGCGTTTACTTTTGCTGGTGTCTTGCAGAAGCCATTTTAGGTTCTGCTGCTTTGCCAGGGACTGTGTAGTGTGGGCACCTGGCCAGGGACTCTCTGCTGTGCCAGTGTTTATTCTCAGTGACTGGATGTGCTATCATCAGACAGCTATGAAAGATGTCTGCATGAGTGGAGCTTTTTCACTGTGTGTCCTCAGATGCCCTGACGTCCCACTCGCCTCCTTCCTCCCACCCTCTCCATCTCTGCTTTTTCCTTTCTCTTCTTTCTCTCCCTCTGCCTCGTATTTTCTAGCCTCAGAATGTCCCTGCATTCTCCTCCCTTTTCCCCGCCCACGCCTTTTATTGATGTTCCTCCTCACCTGTTACTGACACCCCTTGATCTTCTTCATCTGCTGGAGTACAGCACCTTGCCCCCGTCCACCTATCTGTCTCTTTTCCCTCCAAACACCCCCCACAGCTCTGCTTTTCCCATTGCTACGACTCTTAGACCCCCGTTGCTCCATCTCTCCTCACTACTCCAGGCTAATGGAACCAAAGGCGGGGCAATCTATGCTGGTTGCCATGGCAGCAGACAGCCTGTGCCTGCTGAAGACATGTTGCTCCCTCTCTGGTGCACTGCCCCACTGCCTGGCAAAGCTTGATGAGTATTTGCAAGAGTATGTGAGAGCTTGTAAACAGAACACATGGTGTTATAGGTGTGAAGGCCTGCTAAAGCAATTGAACTAGAAATTGAATTAAGTAAGCTAGTGAGTGACTGTGAAATTTGTAATATCTCCTGTAATGTGCATCATTATACAGAAGGGTAGGTGTGTTAAACACCTTTTGGGACAGCTACACTCTGCTGCCTCACCTGGTGGAAGATGATAATGACAAGGCACAAATGCAATGCCACAGGTCTAAACTAATCATTAAGATCAAATTATATTCACATAGTTTTAATATCGCCATCATTGTAGAACAGATTTTTAAATTTGAACCTTCAGTGCTTAATTTTTATTGTTTGAGCCCACGTGCCCAGGAAACACCCACACAACATTGGGGAACAAAAATACACACACACCCATACGCACAGTGTACTTCAATATTATTGTTATGAATGAAAGCTATATATCAAGAGGCTTTAAATGATAAGCATAATAGTGAAGCCCCGTCAGAAGCTGAAGGAGACTGTCAGCTAGTTTTGCTGAGTGTTTTGACACTGGCAGTAACACTGTCACTCTGTCTCCATAACCCTCTATTGGCTCACAGTGAAAATGGCCTCAGATGACCCAAGGCCAAAGCTCCGAACCTGATGAATAATTTAGCACATCTATATTTCCAGCCATCTGTTAATTTATCATTCTATGTTAGTGTCTCTAACTTGTCTAACTCTCTGGCCCTTTAGAACCTCAGCACACAGGCTTCTGGATAAAACTGTGTTCAGGCACTAATGATGTACATGTGAGATTGGAGTTTGTGAAGTGAAAGTCAGGTTCAGCATACATGACTATTCACAATATTTTATGTAGTTTGTTTGAGTAAATATTCAACAACCTAATTAAGTGAAAATTATACAGATATATTTCACTTTGAACAGAGATACCTACTTAAAAAATAAAAGCAAGATCCAAAAAACTCTGCTTAAAACAGAGGGTAAGCGATTAAAGAAGATTTTTTTTAGCAACTTGTAGCTTCGATGCACCACTTACCTAATACATGCACATTTTCAGAGGTACCTCTGCCCTTGTCTCTGGTGCACTAATGCAGTTTTGCCAGCAGAGGGAGGCATAGTCCCTGCTGTCTGTCTGTCTGCCTGCCTGTCTTATCTCCTACCAGAGCCTATTCAGATATAATTCTACAAGTTATTCACCCTTGCTATAAAGACTTCAAAAGCAGATGTTAGAGTACAAAAATAGGAAAAAATGCAGAAACAGTTCCAGACCTGTTACAACGTGAAATAGTTTCCTGCACATCCAACTGTCACCTTACGACTGCCATCATAATACTACTGAGATACCTGAAGGCAGCAGTCATACATTTCAGTATCCCCCTTTAAAAAATGTGAGAGAGGGTGGGTGATGAGAAAGCTTTCATCCCCGACCTGGAGCAGACAATGTCCCTCTTTCTGAAAAAAAAAATGATAGATTACACAGATCTCAGTCCCGTTGTGCAGGGGGCACAATCAAAGTCCTTGTTCAGGTAAAATTTCCCATTCAACCACCCCCCCCTCCCCAATCCCATATCACAAGACTGGACTCCAGGGATACGTTTACTCAGCTTAAAGAAATCAGAGCCGAGTGTCGAGTCCGACTGCCACATAGAAGCTCAGGACGGCCTCGCCCTCACCTCTCGCTGCAAGCACACACACTCAACACTATATTAACTACTACCCCAGAAATCACTAAGAAAAGAAAATGAACACAATATGTCACTCTAAAATGCGTTACTGTCGTGACACGAAAAATAACTATGTAAAACACTAATGATTAAGTACTACTAACTTGGTCATAAATACCATACAAGTACAGTGTAGTGAAAAGCGTAGGGAATGGAAAGGGTGCAAAAACCAGCACAGCCTACACCTATCAGTGCGCTGCCCACAAACACCAGTACAGTCTACACCTATCAGAACGCTGCCCACAAACACCAGTACAGCCTACACCTATCAGAACGCTGCCCACAAACACCAGCACAGTCTACACCTATCAGAGTGCTTCCCACTGCCCCTGCACACATTAGAGCATACATCCTCCAGGACCTCTCAGGTTCCGTGCTGAGATGGGGGGAGGTGAAGGAGGTGCTCGGTCGCCTAAAAATGGCCGAGTGCATACCGGAGCAGCAACCAGGCCAAACATCCATTTTACCCTGTGCCTTCATGCACACTGACAGATGCCGTCTGCTTTGATCTAACTTTAGCCAATCCAAAGCTATTTACCGGCCACTGTCCAGAAACAGACCTGAGGGCCGTCTGCTCATTCTGGGAAGAAGAATGCAGCAATGAATAAATGACATGGTGCTAAGGAGGAGCACACAGTTCACACACTTCATTTCACTGATGTTAATCACATTAAAATTCCTCAATAGAGACAATGTAATTGCAGGGTTTTATGCAAGTGCTTTGACTGACAACTTATTATCATATGATCCAGACATTATACTTGACATCAATTAAATCGGTAAGACATCAATTAAAACTGGAAAAAAACAAATATCTTAAATTGTCTAAATGTTGGAATGCTCTTGTAGTAGAATATTTAAGGCTTCCTAAAATATGTCAAATATATTTGTCAAATATATATTCCAAATATAACACCCCCAAGTCCACTGCTGAGTACTATTTGATAAATTTATCAGTGTTCATCTGGTAATAGCTTCAGTACAGCAGCTACAAAACTCTGGTGCAGCGTCCTGTGTTTTCGAGTTCTTGTCATCTTACACATGTGGGGCGGGGGGGTTGGGGGCCGCATCTCTGCAAGGGGATGGCTGAGCTCCGCACGCGCAGACGGCTCCACGGCAACGGGCATGAGAGCAGTGAGGCGCTCAGGGCACTGTGCGGCTAGCTTGAACCGAGTGAACCGCAGCAGAGCCTGCGCTGTGAGGTCAGCGAGTCCAACATTCCTCTGGAGCCGAGTGTTTACACTGCTGGGGAGTGGGGGGCCGGTAGGGGGATACTAGAGGGCCCACAGATGCAAGCCTATGAAGAACTGTTCATACAGTCCTGCTGGGACCCCGCTGCCATATCCTGATTAGGAGTGGCAGCAAAGTGTGATACATGAAGCATACCAGAATTTACTATTTTCGCAAACACTCTGATAACTATAAAAAAGGTACTTGCATAAAAATTGATGAGAGTGAATTTCAGCAGGAGCTTTATACCAGCTGCTTTTTCAATAGGCTGTGGATTTCTGACAATATCTGTGCTAGAGTGCAAGTTGGGACACTGATTTGCACAAAGTATTTTAAATTAATTATGACTAGAATAAGCAAAAGTTAAGCACCTAGTAGAAGTATATAAACTATGAATGCTCACAAAAAACATGCTGACAAAGGCTCATCTTCCCTTTTCATTTACATTTATTTATTATGCACTTTTGTTCTGAACACATTGGTTTTAAAGCATTTTGGAAGAAAAAAAATGTCACCAAAGAGTACCTACTGGAGTGCAAGCATTTTTGTATATAGGTATGTTGTATAAAAGCCAGAGTATTTGAGCACATTGTGGCTATAAAAAATCTGCATATTTATAAATATACAAACAGTTTTATCTTTATCAAACAGGGTTATCTGTTACCATTTTAGATGGAAAGAAATTGCTATAAAATATCCAGTTAAGCAGGACACACCTGCTTTGCAGCAGAATGAATGCTCTCATAAACAGGAAAACTACAAGGTGCATTGCTTTCAGCTTTAAAAGTGTGGATTCAAGATAAATTTAGTGTCATAGTTGATGGTTACATATTTATATACTAAAATTACGTAATGAACTACAGCAATAGATAAGACACAAAATAAGGTTTTTCCTCCCTCTACTGGTAAAATGAAAGTACTGCAACTTCAGCAACATTTCAGCTCGTTTCAATCTGTGTAACATTAATTACATTATCAGCGTATAATAAACAAATAAAAGATTCTATGAGATTTGCTGTTCTTTTTATTTATAAAGAGTATTTGGGAACATCTGTGTCCGGCACTAATGCTCAGCTGATAAGGAAACTAAGTAAGATAAGACATTGCATACATAATTCATATAATTAATGTCATAGGTATCATTGAAGCTATTAAGGCAAAACTGTGTTGAATCCATGCATTTTAGAGCCCAGTGAGGTAGCTGTGAGCGCTGCTAAGAGATCCAGTGCAGAGAGAAGCACCGAACTCAGAGAGCGGCATTATTAGAGAAGCGAGCAGAGACAATGAAGAGACAACAGTTCAATGGTTCATCTCCCCAGGTCTCACTATGACTGCATTCACCAGTTAAGAGCCCGGAAGGACAACGAGGGGACAGAAAAATAGTGAGAAGTGATGCTGAATATTAAAGGCATATTAAAGGAGTAAAATGACAACAGCAGCGAACCACAACACCATTCATTTTGGGCGTTGTTTTGTTGTATTTTGAAGTTTTTGTGCAGCAAACTGTAACATTCATGCTTGCTAAGGCAGCACATGTTATTTCTCAGGGGTTTGTAAACAGTGCTTTGCCAGCTGTTTTTGGGGTGGTTTTACAAGTACAAACTTTCTGTCTTTGAGAAAAATGATAATGGAGTAAAGTACTAGTAGATATTACTTAACTTGCTTAAATGCTATAAGATACATCAAGCAAAAGTGGCAAAACACAGAGAACAAGGTTAACGGAATATTTCTTTGACTGATCATCCAGCGCAGATATACCAAATTGTCCCCCAAATGCATGCATGCAGACCTGCCATTTGTGGACTTGTTTTTAATTACTCATGTAAAAATTTATGCCCTTATAACATGTAGGCCTATCAAAGGCAAGTCAAGTTATTAGTTGTTACTGTTGCATTGTATTTGACGGTGCAGTTGGTTCACTTTCAAAAACAATGTTAATTTTATAGCAATTTAAGATTTATCATCAGATAAGTAAGGAGTAAATAAACTGTCTATGAGTTTGAGAGCCAGACACTGAAAGTGTCACAGATGGATAGATGGATGAAGGCTGACTACACTGATAAACAGGTTTTGGGTAGCTGTACTGCCACAATGACAGGTTTGTCAGGGTCGGTCAAATTCAGATTCAGACACAGCTGCCAAGAGAGAGGCCTAATGGATGAGCCATTGCATGCTGGGGTCCAGCACTTCCTTAGGCTGAAGTGTCCATGTCAGAATGCATTAGCTGACAGGCCCGCGTCGCCCAACCTCTACTCTTCATATTTTTGCTTATAAAATATGCCATGTAGTCACTTAGATGCCTATCCAACAGTTTCCTCATAAAATCAGCGGCATCTTTATTGGGCAATTCTTCTGTTTCAGCACCTCACTCACTACAAAAACAGTGCTTCTGTCCTAGGAATGGAACTGGCAGGCTCACATCGTCTAGTTCCTTAAAAGCGTGGCCAATAGCTGCTCAGGTATTTTAAAAAACTAGTATACTAGGCAACTACAATACGGACAAAATCATCCTGTCCTTTTAATGGAAGTAAGAGAAGCTTAAGAATGTTGATACTTCTCCAAGCAATTAAAAATTCAGAAGCATTTTCAGGAATGTTGCCTAAGGGTATAATTTGCAGATATTCCCAGTTTCATAAACGAAACATTTTTCTCTCATCCGTTTAACTGCCCAGCCCTAGCAAAATAAAACAAGAACGTAGTGTTACTCCAGTGCTCTTCCCAATGCCACTGGCACCCCTATGCCTAGATCAAGACCCCACAGCAACATAAATCCCTCCAAAAGAGAAAGAGTTGAAGCAATGGATAAAGGAAAAAGACAAGGCAGCTATTTATCATCTTCTTCACTGAATAAATTATAAAACACCAGCACTAGAGTTCTAAAGACCCCTTTTCCATCAGCTTTTATCCAGTACAGGGTTGCAGTGGAAAAAGGCAGGGGAGCTCCTGGATGAGATGTCTGTCTAGCACAGGGAAAACTCTCCCTAAGGGGAATATACAGTATAGAAATCAATTCACCTCAAGTCTAAAAACATGCTATCACAGTGCTACCCACCAAGCCACTGCACCACCTGCAGTCACCAGGACAGTGATTTTAACTGCAAAAACTTCCTCACCAGCCAATCAGACTGGGTGATATGACGATATTATTGGTAACTGACCAACACACGATTATTGCCTTTGTCAGGAAAGTAAGCTTAGGCAACACACAAAGCAGGGTAAATGTAAGGTTTGGCTATCAGGTTAGCCTTCTGTCATATGTTTCTGACGGTTAAAAAAGGCTATCATAGCACAGCATTTCACAAATATTACCCACTGCAGTAACAGTGTGGTCGCCAAGCCTTCTTTGCAGGCTCCCGTCAGTGAGCAGTCTTGACAGGCTATATCCAACAATTGAGATAAATAACAACAACTCATCATGTTCACACCTTCTGTTCGCATCTAAAACAATAGAAACGCCTAAATTAATACAGGGCTATGACCATTATCCCCATAATTTTTTAATTAAAATATCACATTTTTTTAGTTATTGTCCCGCCCTATGAAAACGCAGCACATGTGTATATATATTTTTATTCACCTGAGGGGTGAGTTTTCCAGGAACCCTGAAGCCACTACAGCACAAATGACTGAATAAATGACTGACCCTTACAATTCGTGTGATGAATTCTATCAAAAAGAAAGGAGAGGAAAGATGGACATGCAAGTAAAATAATCACCTGCCACTTCAGGGACAATTGCCTGCAGTACACGAAATTACTTATCCTTTAATCTGACAGGCAAATCTCACTGAGAACAAGCCCTATGAATACCCTAGAAGCAATGCTGAACTGATCCCATTCTCACCAGTGTGGGGAAGCAATAAAAAAAGGCCAATAGAATGTTGGGTTATATCTCTAGGTGTGTGGAGTTTAAGCCAAGGGAGGTGATGTTACATTTATATAATTCCTTGGTAAGACCCCACCTAGAATATTGTGTGCAGGTTTGGTCACCGTACCTTAAGAAGGACATTGCTGCCTTGGAAAAGGTGCAACGGAGGCCTACGAGAATGATTCCTGGTCTTAGAGGAATGTCTTATGAGGAAAGGTTAGCTGAGCTGAATCTGTTCAGCCTCAAGCAAAGGACACTGAGGGGGGACATGATCCAGGTCTATAAGCTTCTAACAGGTTTGAATGCTGTTCAACCAAATAGTTACTTCAGCATTAGTTCAAATACAAGAACTTGTGGCCATTAGAGGGAGAACATTTTAAAACAAATTTGAGGAAGCACTTCTTTACACAGCATGTAGTTAGAGTATGGAATAATCTTCCTGCTAGTGTAGTGGAAGCTAAAGCCCTGGGTTCCTTTAAATCGGAGCTAGATGAGAACAAGTTTGATGGGCCGAATGACCTCCTCTCGTTTGTAAATTTCTTATGTTCTTCTGAAAATATTAGACTGGGAACAGAAAGAGGGGGAAAAACAAAAAAAAAGTGAGAGAAGAATTCAAAAGTATAACAGAGAAGCAGAGATACTTAGTGCATGAGTATGACTGAGTTATGAAAAGACTACAGTATATGTTCATTTTCATCAGTCTGCCTAACAGCAAGATTCTTCCAATGACCAGAAATAAAGGAATCTTTCATTCAGTAGGAGTAACATTGTTCATTTGCATTCACACGTTAATAAGTGTTAATAATAAATAAAATACAGAATTTTTACAATGGCTTAAATGCTTTGATGTATAATTATTTAAATAACTAAGCGAATATTACTGACCCGATACACACACACTATATATGGTCAGGGGTCAATTTTAAGGTTTAATGTCACTTAAAGGAGAACGTGGAAGCACTAAGACACTAAGCTGTAAGGCAAAATTCATAAATGCAACCTGCATGTTTTCACAATGCAGTGCTGATGAGTTCATAATGTTACTGACACCTACAGAATAACCTAGTGCATCACTTGAAACCCACACCGCAAATCCTAGCAAAAAGCCTGATATCCTGCATATATCTGCCTGACACTAATGCTAATCCTCTTCCTACACTATAGCCCTGGCACATATTTCTTCTTTATTAACTACTTTGCGATTACTGATTTTCCCCTTTTTTCTGTCTGTCTTTTTCTTACACTCTCTACCGGTATTTTTAGCACCGCCATTTTAGGACTTGGCAGTTTCTACAGCCACTGTGAAAATGCCTGCAGCCATAGTTTCCAAGCCAGTGAGCTCTTTTTAGCTGCTCTCCAGATATGAACGCACAGAATGCCTCCCATCCATCAATGCTCTACAGCTCTTCTGCAGGCAGAAATCTGTGAAGAAGCACGGGTGCACAAAACCCTGCTGAAGTCTGAACACCCAGCATTTTCAATCCCAGCTTGCAGAGCTGCTACTGACCAACAATGCTATAGCCAAACTATGACAGCTCCTGGTCCTGGGACTCTGTCTGTTTATCCTCCAACTTTAATGTTCTGCTTTACCGTACTGCAGGTATTAAGGCCCACAAGAAGCACACATGCACCCCACATGACTTTTAGACCCATTGTCAAAGACACTGAAGCACCTATCGACTCCTTTCCTGATGAATGAGGTTTACAAGGTAAAATAAGGAAAGGGCATTGAGAAGTGTAGAAACCTGAGTGCTACAGTGGAGTGGGCGCATACACTAACACTGCAGAAAGACATAACAGGAATGTTACCCACATTTAGACACAAAAGCAAAAGTAGAATGTAACAGGATTTTCAAGGCACAGTGTCTTGTAGCTTGATGGATCTGCTCATTCCATGGACAAACCATCCTTCAGGTTTATTGAACAGAATATTTGGGAAACACTGAAGCAGTCGGGTGTTCCCGGCAAAAAATAAATATTCTACTAATATGTTCAGCATAACTGTACACAGAATGTCATTCTAGACTATACTGTGGATAAGCAATTTAGATAACTATTGATAAAAAAAAATCTCTCCTGGAAATGCACAAGGTTTAGGCTAATGTATTGTTAATTAAATTATTCTGCTCAATGGTGAATCAACTTTTTAGAAGGCAGCTCAGAGAAGCATAGCAGTGTCTAAAAATAGGTTACAGGTACATTTCTAAGAGCAGATAACTTTACCAGGGCAAACCACTTATCTGACACAAAAAGCCATTAACCGCCACTGCTCAAAAAGCCATCTAAATCAAGCTGTGGTCAATCTCTATGAGCTCATCCCGCAATCATATAATGTGCCATTTTGCTTCTATAGCAAGGATAAGCTGGATAAAGTTACAAATGCATCGGGGTTGTTTTGTCACCAGTGAAAAATAATATATCTAACGTTAAAGAGAAACAGTGGACTGTAATATACTGTAGTAAGGAAACAAGACAAGCAGTCAGACAAATGTGACTGGTGATAACACACCATCAAAAATGTCGTGCAAGAATTTGAGTACATTTGAATACATTTAGGTTCTGGAAGCCACTGCATGTTTATATAGTATAAAAGCATAATACCACATGGTATCACTGAACACTAACAGAAAGGCAGAAAACCCATTTTACATGGAGTGTCACAACGTCACAGATCCAGCTGAGCATTTATATATGAAACAAATATTCATAAATATCCAATCTTCCCAGTGGCTGAACTAGGAACTGAGTAAAAAATAAAATCTTAACACCAACACATGACACATGTGCATGCATGTGTGAACCAGGCTGATCCCTACGTGTGATTTTGAAGACCCTGTAAGGAACAAGTGCAATTTTATTTTATTTAAGCTGCTAGCACATAAGCACCTGATTTTCAGCACTTAAAATGAAAAATTAAGCCCCTTGGTATTTACAAAAATGTAAATGTGTTAAATATTCAGAAAGTCAATAGGAAAGTTCAAAACGATACATTACAATACTAATCAATATGTTGACTCACGTGATTTTTCTTGTTTCACTCATGGTCTGAAAAAATTCAACCTCAGCCTTTTTTTTCCTTTTTCATCACGTCTTTCAGTCCAGCGTCACATCTTTGAAGGCATTTGTAATGCCCCACCCCTACACCTCCAGACCCCCTCATCGGCTTGTGCAGGAAAGGACAGAAAGGAAAGTGACAGATGAGACGACAGGAGCTGGACGGAGCCAGAAGCGAACACCCCCTCAGCTACTTTAGGCAGTCTGAGTGCCTCTGTTCAGCTTTAGGGGCTGCATTTCTAAGCACCACAAGTTCTGGGCTATAAGGATCACTTTTAAAGAAGAAGCATTTCCTGCTCAGTCCCACACCCCCTATCTACCACAACTTCTCTCCTCCCTCATGCCTTTCACTATGGCAGGAAATCAGGAACTATGACCAAAGTCCAGAAGGCTGGATTCACCTAAATCCAAGTTCCCCCTAGATCAATAACAAACTGCCAGAACTGTGTTTGCTTCTCAGAACCTCAAGCCAGTTTTGCTATCTAAATACATCTAAGGTACAACAGATAGACCCAACCTGGAATATTACCACAAACATTATCATAAAATTTCACAGACATGTATAATCCATTCACAAATACACACAGAAAGCTTCCAGACATGTACACACACCATTAAAACAGACTGGCAGCCGCCACAGACCGACCAAACAATACTAAGTCCAAAATAAGGGGCTCAGGGGTCTGTGTAGGGCAGGCAGACATTATTTCTTATTTTTGGTGCCATGTCCCTAAAGCACACACTAATTCCATGTGACATGCTTTTGTTTTTTCACACATTGCTTATGGCAGACAGGCAGTAGGTTCACTGGTGTGTCTGACTGACACTATTGATGTCAGTGTGAAAGCATCAGTCTGTTGAAAATCTCACATCTGACTACATGACTTCCACACCTCACTGCAGGCGTTTTCAGTGACATGTTGCCAAGAAAAACTGGTGCAGCAATGAAGATTTGGGCTTTGCTTTATTGTCAAAGCACCATTTCAAAGAAATCAGAACAGCTTTGCATGTTGACACCCCACTAATATTTGTTCTACTTTACATATAAACATTATATCATTGTACTTTACATATCATTAACCTTATTTTTTATCATTCTATACTGCATATAAACATTTTTAATTTTTACACTTAACATACCCTCTGAAAACACATATACCTCAGATAAATGAGGCAGACTCACAGCACCCAAAAAAAAAATAATTCCAGTTTTGTCAGACACTTTCGAGTAATGGCACTTTGAGAGTTAGGATCAATAAGCCTTGAAATAGCTTTGCTATTCATATATAGAAAAGAATTTCTTTTTTATTCTTTAATCGTTTGTGTTTGTTCAGACAGTCATCCTATTCTAGTTTTTTTTCCAGTAATGGCACCTTATACAAAACCACCATTTAATCTGGCAATGAGATAGATCTCTGCTGCCTTCACCAGGAAGGGAGGGCAATAATTGAAGCATATTCCTTCAGTTACATATTGTTTTAAATTCAATGTTAATACAGCTAAACAATACAACCATTATAAAGCATAAGGGAAGTTTCCAGAGCTTTGATCAGTACTGAATACATACATTACATTATTCAAAAGACCCTCTGCATTTGCTGTCTACCCTAGAAGTAGTCTTTCACGGATCAGTTGTGATGGATGATATACTTGTGTGGTTTTCGAAATTATTTCCTCTCAATATCTTTTTAAATGTTATATAATCCTAGTTTATGTGGGAATGGTCAATTCTGTAAACAAAGTAAATTATGCATCACCATGCAGTTTAAAAGCTGACAGTCTTGTCAATATGTTAAACAAATCGAGTGGGGCCGTTTTTCCCCATTAGTTAAGATCTGATTTAACAATTAACACAAATAAAACATTAGAAAAAGAAAAACAGGAACATTTTCCTCTTTGGTTCAAAATATGTTTTTTGCTTATTTTTAAAAATTAGCTTCAAAATTTACTGACTCCGGTAAATCATATAACAGAGCCACCGTCTTTTTGCCATTACCTGGGGAATTGTCAGTATACTGTACGTAGTGCGTTGCTTTTACAAATTGTCTTACATTCATAACGACGTTTATAAAATAGATGTAATAATTTATGGTAAAGTTTACTGTAGAAACCTACTGTACCTAAATCTCAGGGGGCATGCTGTTTATTGCAAATTTTTTTGCTGATTTAATTGTTTCACAAATAGGTAGTTCCTTTATAAAACAGTATTGAAATTACCTTTGTGACTCATACTTAAAAAACACGTGTTTGCAGCAGTGGTTTCACTAGAGATGTGGAAATTTAAGCTATTATTAACAGACCATTTAGACCACAAATAAATAAAAAACAAATTAATCGACTTTTAGCCCACATATCGCCGTAAACAAAAATAATTAAACAATAGTAAAATTGAATTCTCGCGCTGCATAACTTAAAACGAAGCTGTGAATTGAGCAGTTCTGCTTACCTGACACTCGATCCGTGGAGCACGCATTCACTCAGCCCAAGTTCTCATATCGTCGTCTTCTCCGTCTTTTCGCTTTCAGCCGTCAAAGTAACAGTTTAGCACACATCAGTACCTTTATATACGAGAGTAAAAAGCAATGCGAGGAATTAGGTTTTTTTTTTAGCCTTTCCAAGCTTCTGTCTTAAAAGAAACAAAACCACACAGCACATTGAACCCTGACAACAAATATATCGTCATTAATGATGCTTTTTCTTCATGACTTTCTAAGGCGGGGTAACGGTAGTCAGATCTAATCAGGTAACATCAATTGCGGCCATTTCATTGTAAGTATTTGTCATTACGCGTCAGGGAGCGCAAAAACAAGTCCAGCGGTGTTCTTAACCCCAGATGAAATCAATAGATGGACAATTAGCAAGCGTAGCATAAACAATTCTATACATGGCTAAAGAAACTATCGCCATCATTTATACTTTTATGACAAAATTATGGAATAGATACCATATGGCCATTGAATTACTGCCAAAATTATTTTTGAACATTTTTAATTTAGCTATGGCAACACGAGTCTTACCCAGGATCATCCTCAAGCGCCTGAGGATAAAACATTTTATTTTCGAAAAAATAGTCCGATGTATTGGCAAAGTTCAGGAGGGATTATTCAAACGTCTCGTATTGATTACTTCGAACAAGTAGCAGAGAAGACTGTCTGAAACTGATAGCCGCCTTCAGACCGTTAAAAGGGGCGCAGGCACTAGAGCCCGAACTGTCTCCAGGGGCTTCGCCACCGATAATTAGCGATCAATCATGAATTAGTTTAAAATCTTGAAAAGAACACGGAGATTGTAGATTGTAAAGGTTCACTGTTTTTCGATAATCACTTCGTTTTTTAGAAGAGTTCCCTGCCCTCAGCCATCTATTCATTAGTCTTTTCTGCCCTACTACCACATCAAGGGAAAATCTTTGCGGACACTAAGTGTAGCAAGCACAGGGTGAAAGGAAATGTTGCTTAAAGCTTGCTTATAAAAGGTGCCTCAAAAACTCTAAAAAGCTTTACAGGAGTTTGTGGAATGTTATGAATATCAATATCCATACTCTATATGTCAAAAGAAGAGAGGGCAGCAGTGATTTTCCCACTCATGACAAATTAGCCTCAGTACAAACGGATTGATGGCCTTACACTCTGGACAACCATACAGGCTTCAGATTAGCCTCATGAAGAGCCTTTATAGACCCATCCCTCATATAAACAATGTTCAAGGGAACAAAGAATAGAAAGTGGCTTTCGGCCACCTTTTGCCACTCATAGATCACGTCTACATTTAAAGGTCTTGCTAATTGATAGCCCCTTCACAGGACACAATATGCCCCCCCCTGCAAGCACTCTGAGCATTGTGAACTGGGAGCTTTTATTTCGAACACAAACTGAAGCCACATCCAATGTGGATTTTTAAATGGCGCAGTGCAACTGTAAACTATTCTTGAGCTGTGAAATTGTGCATATAGCACATGATACTTTTTGTAATTACCTTAACTCCTACAAAGGCATTTCATGCACACTGTTTTTCAAAACAGGCATTTGCACTACTGACAGGAAACTCCAGCACAATGGGTGAGGAGAATTACTCTCAGCTATCTGTAAAATGGACAAAGGATCACCATCATCCTACATCAAAAAACATAATACACATTAAAGAGTTTTTTTTAGATTACCTAAAATGTTTAATAATACATCTTAGTTAAGGCAATCAAATGCAGACAAGCAGAAGAATCTGCAGTTGGGTACATGTGGTCCAAATTACATTACGTTGCTTTTTGGCCTACCAGATATTCTTCCATGGAGTCTTTCACATATTTTAGTACTGTCAGGTCTTTAGTGGTTTATAATACTGGGTACTTTTCACTCAAGCTAATTCAGGGGAATGTATGTGGCTCAAGGGTGCAACTGAATTCCAGCACAGGAAACTGAAGCCAGCTCCTTTGTTTTTCAGGTTTCACCCATAGTGCCTAGCAGTGCCACAATGGTGACCTGGGGCAGAGTAGAAACTGATGTCAGGTAACGCTGTACTGAAGGGACTGTGAAGTTTCTAACGTCAATTTCAACATAATCAGAATCACAAGTATTGCTGCAAAAAACATTAACAGTATTACTGTTCTTATTACAATAAAAGCAAACCGTGGTGTTGAGTGTCACGCCCAGCTCCGTCCGATCCTCGTGAGTGCCACGCCCACCTCGTTACCTCGTGTGATTCCCCGATTGTGATCACCTGTTTCGTGTTACTGCCAGCTTGTTTTGTGTATTTAGCCCGCTTCTCGGTCCATCTGCCCCAGATCCGTCATTGTAATGTTGCTTGTGTGTTACCCAGACCCAAGTAAAAACCTTGTTACCCGCTTTCTTGCCTGCCTGCCTGCCTGCTTTTTGGGCTGCTACCCGCCTTCTCGACCCGCGCACCGTGACATTGAGTACAAGTAATTAAAAATCCTTGCAAGATTTTACATCAATTATACCAATTGTATATTAACAGTTAAACTTTAAAATGAAGACAAAAAGTTTTCATAACTGTAGAATCTGACATCTGCCACTCATGGTTACTTTGGCAGCTGTATGTGCTTTGCAGAGCTTCAGATGGAACCCATGAAAATGCACCAGATATTGACAAGAGCTGTGTTGACAGTGGAAATACTGAGGATGACGAACATGTAACAAGATGTCTCCCATCATTACTGTAGTAGTAGAAAAGCTCTAACACCCAGCTTAATTTAGACATGGGGCTATAAATCAATTAAATCTACAGTTTTTGTATTTAGTAGATGCATTGATCCAAAGTAACATATATTTTTTTTAAGAAAGCAGTGAGACCGGGACCTGGGGTTAAGGGTCTTGCTCAAGGGCCCAGTTGTGAAATCAGTCTCCTGATCCTGCGATTTGAAAATTAAGACTGGGGAAAAAAAAACATAATACAAGACTGACAATGACTAGCTGTTAAAAAAAAACTAAACTGCCATCCAGGATGTATGGTCGCCTCATACCCTATACTGTCAGGGATATGTTCCATACACACCTGTGACCAGGACCAGGTTAAGCCATCAGAAGATGGATGGCCGTATATTTAAATTGTGAAGCCATTGTTAAGTTATAAGTAAAAAATAAAAAAGAAAAGAACGTAAGTTTTTTTCTGGCAGACTAAAACTTAAAAATAGCTCAGTTAGTACTGACTAGTAGTGCAGAAATTAATACTAAAAACAGAATGCTAAATAGATTTTCCATTTTTTGCGAAAAAGGAGAGCAGTAGTCATGGACAAGACTGTAATTGTAACACTTTGCATTTCTGTACTGTGTAGCCAGTATTACATAGGGAATTCCTGAGCATTACATAAGAAGAGAACTGATGAGTCGGCATCAAAAAATACTTCCCATATATTCTCCATAATTACAAATAATATAATTCATAAGATGGAAGGGGAAAAATACAGAAAAATTAACACTACAAAAGGAAGGCTACATTATGTAATATCTTTATATAAAGTCAAACAGACATATGTAACCACACACAAGAATCTGTTCTGCAGATGATGGCAAATATTTCAGCTGACTGAGCAGTGAGTTGAATGAAGCATGTCAAATTGTAGCTCATAATCACTCTAAAACTCTAAATTACAGTATTTAGTCAGTTTGCTCCAGGAAGACATTAAAAATTAATACAACAGGATCACCAAACACTAATCATTGTGTAAATAAGCTGCCCTAAACTAATTATTTGATTTATCAAATAAAAGTTACTTTTGCATGCATGCATACAATATATCCCAGATATCAACATGTTATTGCTTAAACATTGAATTATAGTTAAATGCGTTGAATTATGGTCAGTGTTAAACAACATATGAATGCAATCTGGGATGTGTACTGCTTGACTTAATTAAAAGAAAACTTGCTTCATTAAAATGTATGGAAATTAATGGGGTTTGACTGATCCAATATCTAATGTCTCTTCTTTGGAGCTTCACATTTAACGGAACGAGTTTTCAACTGCAGGAGCTGTAGTCCTAGGTCAACATGTCAGCCCTTCCAATCAAATCTAATTTTTATTACGACAGAGCAGGATTAGAAATCACTTTAATTAATTGAATTAGCTCCGCATTCAAAGGCCTGCTGGGGAAGAACCACGCATGAAAATCTAGATCGGGTCATATCAGGACAAGTGAAGCAGAGATTAAATATCCCTAGCGGACCCGGATTGTACAGCTGTGTCAGTCGGAAACTAGAGCCATTTAACTTCAGGTGTATTTATAAGAAAGTAAACAGTAATCACTTGGTAAAAAGGAATCTCAGGGCGTCCCGATCAGAGAGCACCCTAACGCGTACCTAGGGGACCTACTGAGGGCTTTGAATTTATCAGTTGTACCGTCATATTCAGTGTCATCTGTTCAGTTTTTAACGCACCACGGTGTCCTGGTTGTTTTAAGGAGGATTTATACAGCATCAATTATCTACCAGTCTGTCTCCACATCTCTAAATAATGCTGCCTTCATGTAAAAAGGGCAACGTTAGGACTTCATTCATTACCTGATTTCCGCAGAGCCACAGATCAGTATAATCTCGAAAATCTTTCTTTCAGTGCTCGCACATTCATCAGTTTGGACGAAACTTTGGGCTGCTGACAATTCATTCTAAATATTTTCTGTGGCTGGTTAAACGACAAATAAGTAGCACAATTATACAAGTATAGCTTAATAATATCACGCCCGGCTGTACATAATAAAAATATACTTTTTCGCATGTCAACTTTTTGTTCTTACTTACTCTCTAGATATTTGCGGCGTGTTAGACGTAGTCAGCTGGCGCGTGGCTCTCTGCTCACATCTAGCGGCGTTTTGGCGCCGTTGCTCCGCGCGCGGCCGTTAGCGCTCTGCTATCGCCGACGACCCGTTTGCACCGGACCGTCTCACCGAAAAGCAGCCCTAAGATAAACACAATCCACCGTATATTTGAAAGCAAACATAGTATTCCAGGGAATAAGTAGGTGAAACTTGTTACATATCCTAATTAGGCTGGCCAAGTATATCTTGGCACTAAGGCTAATGAAGCTTTTTGTTTTGCTGACAAAAATGACCAGGAAACCTTTAGGTAATAAAACATTTATTTGCAAACATAATTTATATATTTCTGAAGCAGTGAGTTAAAGAATCAAATACTATGTGGCAATCATGTGCAACAAAATATGACACATGCACTCAACACAGCCACATCTGTCTATGCATAAAAATAATTAAATAGAAATAAGTTTTGTTTCTTCAAGTATTTGGAGCTTGCTTATATAAAACAGGTTCTATTTTTTCTTTAACGCTATGGTCCATCCACTCTCAATTGGATGAACGGCCATTTAGAACAGTAAAGCACCAGGCTTTCTTTAATAATTTCTTTCTCCTATTCGTTCTCTAATTTCTTTACTTTTAATTTACTTAATAAAAACAATCTTACACAAGCAATAATTCCCACAGTTCTGAAACAAATATTTAGATGACTAAAAGAAGGTTGGCTGGTACAAACAGAACAAAAACGAACTTTGGTCACAACTTTTGACTTTCTTTGACGTTGCATGAGCAAAGTCGGACTTAATATTTTTAAAACATAACACTTAATTACAGACTGTGTATTATAATACATTAACAACACACTAACAATAAATGAATATCTCTAGCATTCATCATATTTTAAGATGTACATGAACTTTATTAATGTCTTATACTGTATGGCATGTGAATTATGTGTCATTGGCATGCACTACAACCTGGGGGATTTAATGTCTGCACAAATTTTGCTGAAAATATTAGTATTAATATTAGTATTGTAATTGTGTAAAGTGATTATTATGATTATAATTGGACAAAAGCATGGAGAGTAAATGCCAGATCACTCAGCTGAGAAAGTGAGACATAAACATGAACTATTAAAAATCCATTTACGGGGAGAGAGTAAAAATGATTTGTGGACTGGCTTGAAAATTAATCCAAAGAAAATTTTCAAAGTGTCACAATTTCTGTTACTTTATAGAAATGATATAGCTGTACATCTGCATTTTAAATTGTTAATCGCCTAATGTATTAAGTTATCCTTTGTGCCAAAAAACATCAGAGTTCCTTGCTACAGTTCAACTCTGCTAAAGAGATTTATTCTATCAGACCCTGAGATTTAATGTGAGGGGAATGTGGTGTAATGCAGTTACTCATTTTTCATTGTACCCATTGTGTCACTGTACTGTATTTTTTACAGTGGGGTTTGAAAGGACATAGACACAATATTCAAGAGTATGCACGGAATTCACATGCTTATGAACTCCAAAACCCAATGAAATCTTTACTTTGTGCATTTGAACACATTGTTAAACTTAATTAAAGATGTATAGCAGCAGAATATAATGATGTAGCTTTTCACGATAAGGACACGAAAAATAGATGTTTTTTTTTTTCGGGTTGAATCAGTGGGTTGTAATATACCTAGAATAAGAAAAATTTGTTTCCACTAAGAGAAAATTCTTAAAGGTCAATTACCATTATGTCAGGATTTACTGCTGGCTCATGACTGCTTTAGCCATTTGAGGAGCACATTGGTTAAATAACATTTAGCCTGCCGGAACAGCACAAGCGGGACAGGAAGTAGCTTATGCACCCCCCACACAGAACCTGGGTTTCGCATCAGCACTCACTGAGCAATGGTGAACAGGAAGAGTACATGAATAATGTATGGGGGCTCAATGAGAGTTCATGAATGACTCGCGCAGCGGCAGCGGTGACCTTGTATGTTAACGTAGTGGACCTTCTCTCAGCTATAAACCATTTGTGTCAGCTGAGACACGGCTCAGTCCAAAACACACACCATGATGACCAACAACCAACCACTGCCCCTGAATCAATGACTGTAAAATGTGTACACCTCACACATCAGTCTGTCAAGTATATAAATATATATGCCTATATATGTGTAGGGTCATTAGGACTACAAATGTAGCTTGTGGGAGTAGAGGCGCATCTAGGAATTCTTTAAATAAGGCGTGAAATCCATTACTGGACTCTTCCACAAAATGTTTCCTGCGATGCAGCTTGACTCTGAGCTGCGACGGGGCCTTTCTCTGGGCCCTAGCCTGGAGCAAGAGTCAGAGTTGACTCTTGCCACCTCCCTGAAGAACACATCTGTACCGAAGAGACGAGGTTCCACGGCAGAGTTCTGGGGTGGAGATTTGGACAGACTAGCTGCCTCAGTCCTGCAGCAGGGTCTCCCTCCAGTTGAAGCTATGGTTGGGTCCATGCGTGAGTGGCAGGACGGGCGGCTCCACCAGCCGCCAGAGCCCGGTGTCCCCCTCCTCACATGCACAGAAGCCCAGGTAGGGGATCTTGTTAGAGATACAGAAATGGAAAATTCAGTGAATTGCAGCCAATCTAAGACTCTCAACCAAAACACCGTAATGTTCCTAAGAGAGTGGCTGCTCTGTTCTGGGATCCTTCAGCTGAAAAGTTTTCAAATGCAGTATTTTATAAAATGGTGGACAAATAGACATAGTTTATTGGTGATTTCATGTTTATAAAAGTTTATATTATTTAACAACTGTATAAAGTAATGTTATTTTTTATGCAAATCAACTCAAGTGAAACAAAAACAGTACGTTTTCAGGGTTGCCAACTCTCACACATCTGGCATGACGTTCACACCATTATAAACATACAATTAGCTAAATCAAAAGTATCGGGGTATTTTGCAAACCCTACAGACTATTGACAGGGTAATGAAAATGTTACAAGCATGTACATGCGTGTGCATGTGTGTCCAGACAAATTGAAAATCTCACTCCAGACAGTTGACCAAAGTTGGCAACCCTGTGTTTTATTCGAAATGTGAAATGCACTGTTTCTGGCTGAAGCACCTTGTTACTACGACAATTATTAAACAAATATGAGAAAACTTTACATATGTCACTTTTTATATCTTTTTGAAATTCCACAACTGTAATAGCGATTAAAGTGTACTCAATATACTGCATTTTTTTTATTTACATAAAGGGACAGGACATTCTACTCCTCCCAAAACTTGGAAAAAACTAATATATAATATATACTGTCACCGTCCAAAAAGTGACAAATAATTGTATTAATTAATAAAATTAATAATTTTAGGTCACGCACACCAGTGCCCCTAAATCTTTTTTCACGTTTGCACAAAACATTTTTACTGGCATATGTGAGTGAAATGGACGCACTGTGGAGCCTTGCCACAAAGGTGTGATTCTACCTTTCGCACCACTTGCACAAAGTCCTTAGCGTTCTGCGGACTAAGACCCTGGATTTGTCGAGTGCAGGCCTCAAGGGAAGAAGCATGTGCCACAATTAGGACGGTGTTTCCTGTGGAGCCGCAAAAATATGAACAATAAAAAAGTGTAAATTCAATAAATTACAAGGGAAAAACATACAAGGCACTAAACAGTAACCAAAACGCATGATGTCAGTACCCATGTTCAGGCAGTCTGTGAGGATGTCCTCTGTCACCTGGAAGCTCCGGCTGATGTAGGTGTCGTACAATTCAGACACAGTCAGCTTGCTAACAGGAATATGAGGTCTGTGGAGTATGATGGTAAAAATCAACAGTGCCAGGCAAACAGGCTCATGCCAATTGCTTGCAGAATGGAATTGTCAAAATGCCTACAGTATGTGTCTTACTGAAAGCAATCAGGACAAAGACAGGCAGCAGCTGCGTGCTGGCCACCAAGACCTGACCTGTACGCTGTGTCTACACTCAGGTTGGCTGCGGCCAGATCTGCTGGAGGGATCCAGGCAGGCAGTGAGGGTCCAGACACCCACTTTGTCCACTCAAAGAGCCCCGGCTCAATGCGAATCTTCTTCCTACCTTCCTGCTGCAGACCTGCATGTAAGAGGTTAGGTTTGGGTGGAACAAAGATGTCAGAGTCACACACAATCCAGTGCTTCCTCAGAAGATATTAGTGACAGAAATTAAGAATATGCCTTTAAAGGCCACTACTCTAGACCGCTGGCTGACAGAAGGTTTTACTTACCTTTGAGTATGTTGTGGGCCGTCTGCACGCATCGCAGGGACGGTGAGCAGTACACAAAGTCAACTGTAGTGTTGTTCTCTAATAAAGCCTCTCCTACAAACATAAAGAAATCAATAAAAAAGAAATATATTTTAAAAGGCCCTGAGTGCAGTGTAGATCAGTCAGGGCTAAAGCCAGTATACTATTTACTGGATAGATTATTATTTGGAAAACCATTTGGTGTAATTTTAACGTTTACAATCCAGTGTATTTTCTTCCTTTGAATTGAAGCACAGAGGGTCTGGTGGTGCTGGAATCTACATACCCACAAGCCGAGCCTGGGTTGACCCAAACACGGTGAGGGGGGCATCCTTCTCATAGTCACGATATCCTCCACTGCGTGGCAAAAGGCTCAGGGGCATGTTCAGGTTTGTGCGCACATAGCGCCCTGCATCATCCAAAACACAAATCAGAATTGACAGTATGCAAATAATAGGTGCCCTCGCTAGTTCTCTGAGTCTGTCTGCAGAGTTAACTGACAAGCAAGTGCTGTAACTTTAATTTTGCTTATAGTGCTCCATAAGTCTATAACTATGTATAATGCCACCGTAATCAGATGTATGCATATGTTATTACAAACTACATTGCAGTAATCATTTATCCACATAAGCTAATCACAGAAATCAGAGGGTTTCATGTGGGGTAGATACAGCACAAAAAAAAACTCAAATTAACATATTTGCAAACTACATGCACTTGCCAGGTCACCCAAGTCAAAGTACGATGCACGGTAATCTCTCCATTGGAGACAACGAGGTCTTTCATTCCACAAAGAGCCTCACCTTTGGCATCTAGGCACTGGGAGAGCCAGTGTTTCCCAAACACCACGTCCATCCGCTCACCATGGCGACAGACGAACAGAGTCCTCTTGGGCGGTTTGGTCTGGCCGAAGACCCGCAGTACCTGAGCAAGTCGGCTTAATCATATCCTCACCATCCACTGCTTGTGACTGATACACTGGCTACCTGATTAAGACCAATATGACACCTGGATATTTGTCAGGCAGCAGCACAGATTACAGGTGAGACCCAGAGATTACATGGCCATCTTACATGGCCAGCTCTTATGTGCTAAGTCTTGTGGAGATTGTGCTAAGCTGTACCTGCATGGGCTGGCAGATGACGCCAAGGGGGGCCTGGCCCATGGCACTCGAGTCGCCAATGAACGGGCCGTCCAGCAGCCCATCTGAAGCTTTGTTGACCAGAGCCGCCATACCTGCTGGGGGGTTGCAGCTGAGAAAGGAGTGAGACCTGAAGAGGACATAAAGCAAAGGTCAATAGGTTTCCTCTCCATGCGAGTATCTGGGGCGGCAGCTTCATGGCTGTGCTCCAAAGGCTCACCCGTGGAAGACCCAGGTGTCTGACTCGTCAGCCTGGTCAACGTAGTTCTCAGGCAACAGGCCAGACAGGCCAGTGCCGAGGGAGGTGCCATAGATCCAGCCCTCACTGGTGCTACCTTGATCTATAGGCAGCACGAAGATGTAATCACCAGGCACCAACTCCAGCTCGTCTTCATTCTGAGGCACGTAGGGGTACATAACCCGTAGGGTCTAGGGCACAAGTGCAAAGCCAGGTATATAAGCATGGGGTATATAACCCGTAGGGTCTAGGACACAAGTGCAAAGCCAGGTATATAAGCATGAGGTATATAACCCATAGGGTCTAGGACACAAGTGCAAAGCCAGGTATATAAGCATGGGATATATAACTTGTAGGGTCTAGGGCACAGGGGCAAGGCCAGGTATATAAGCATGGGGTACACAACCCACATGGTCTAGGGCACAAGTGCAAAGCCAGGTATATAAGCATGAGGTGTATAACCCATGGGTCTAGGACACAAGTGCAAAGCCAGATATATAAGCATGGGATATAGAACTTGTAGGGTCTAGGGCACAGGGGCAAGGCCAGGTATATAAGCATGGGGTACACAACCCACAGGGTCAAGGGCACAAGTGCAAAGCCAGGTATATAAGCATGGGGTATATAACCCATAGGGTCTAGGACACAAGTGCAAAGCCAGGTATATAAGCATGGGATATAGAACTTGTAGGGTCTAGGGCACAGGGGCAAGGCCAGGTATACAAGCATGGAGTGCATAACCCATAGGGCAGGTCTCTTCAACTCTGGACCTCGATTCCAAATCCAGGCCTTGTTTTCAGTTCTCCCAGGTAGTTAGTTTAATAA
>JAODKF010000042.1:3600636-3622600 GCA_026779585.1 Mormyrus proboscirostris | reverse complement strand
GCTTCACACCTGGCTCACAGGTAAAGGAAGGCTGGAAAACCAGCAGTGCTCGGACCTCGAGGACCATGAGTTGAATAACCCTGCCATAGGGTCTAGGGCACAAGTGCAAAGCCAGGTATATAAGAATGGGGTATAGAACTTGTAGGGTCTAGGGCACAGGGGCAAGGCCAAATAAATAAGCATGGGGTACATAACCCGTAGGAAAGGAGGAAAGTACCTCATGGTTAGCAAATCGAATATCTCGGGAGAAGAGAACAGCAAGCCAGTCACAGCCAAGTGATACTTCGATTCCTTTGGCCAGCTTCTCCAGTGAAGAGAGGTAATTGGTCTGGAACTGGTAGGCCAAGGTGACATGGAGCTGTTTCTTATGGGGTTCTACATGGACATCTGGAGACAGAGAGGAGGGTAGACAGGAGTTTATGGCATATCACAATGGTGCCCATCTGGAAACCCAACAAAGGACATTTACAGAGGAATGCTGCTTCCACTACTCACTGCACATTTACATATTTTAGACAGTAATGCGATGACATCGGTAGGTAAGAAAGTGTATTATTTGTCTAAGACGAGATATATTTGATGCTGAATCTAAAAAAGACATTGATGCTAAACCAATCAATGCACACAAGGAAGTTAAAGATAACTTTACATAATTAACAGTGCTGGCAGGTGACCAATAATAATACACAATGCTGCCAGGTGACCAATCATTATACACAATGCTGCCAGATGACTATTAATAATACACGTTTCAATCTTAAAAGTGCTGCAACACTACGTGTACTATGAAGCAAAGCTTGCTGAGTATTTTATATTACAGAAACCGCTTGTCCTCTCTTCCTACCTGCTTGTGCAGCAGCTTCCGTGGCAAAGTCAGCAGCAAACTTCTTGAGAAGCTCTGCGACCTGCTCCTCCACAAAGAGGCCGATGAAGCTGGAGGAGGTGTAGAGCTCCAGGGGCAGTGGGCTGGGGAAGCGGCCTCTCCACTCACTCACCACTGACTCCAGAGCTTCACAAAGAGCCTCCACCTTGCTATCTGCACACTGTGCAAGATGGAGCACTCAAAGTCATCCTGACACAGGGAAATCCAATATGTCGCAGCAAATACCTGATGAAGGGCTATCAGCCAGGTTGAAGGAAGCTCACCATGAAGAACTGACAGAGGGTGATGTGGGGGAAGATGTTATGGGCCTTGTTCTTCCCACAGATGAGGCGTGACTGCTGCCAGAAGTGTGAGAGCTGGTGTAGCAGCGGACCGCTAGGGCGCAGGTACAACACAAACTCCCGGGGAAGGGGTTCGTCAAGGAAGGGGTCATCAACATGCGAGAAGAGCCTGGGACAGCCAGTGGGGGGGGGGGGTGTTCAAGATGCAGAGAGAGCATCTGCATGCTTAGGTCTTCACTCATATTCGTTGATGGCAAAGCCAATGCAAGTGTGCCAGCAAGTGTGCCAGGAAGGAAGTTTAAAAATATAGTGTCATTCCAGTAGGGGGCAGCAGCAGCACTGCAATACCTAATTTGAGTCTCAGCGTTTGCTTTATAAACTAGCAATATGTCTGTGCATCTGTGCGTGTCGGTGTGCATTCATTAGTGGTTCACTGGTGTGGAAATTCTGACCAGTGCCAAAAGCCGATTTATTTTTGTCTAATTTCGCCGGCACCTTGCTGGGGGATGGAAGTTGTCAAACTGGGCTACACGAACACCATCCACAGCCATCCGGCGCCAACCCTCTGGTGATGAAATTTACATCATCTAACCCTGTGCGTGATTTTAATCTGTGGAAAAGGAAAGATTGACCTGCAGGTCAGAGTAGGGCTGAACAATTTATCGATTTCAAATCAAAATCGCGATTTGAAAGAACGCGATTAGCAAATCGCAAAGGCTGCGATTTAGGACATACATTATTCAGCACGTCAGACCCAGGGTTTAAAACTGTTGTAAGAACAGTTTTCCAAACTCATACCGTGTTCCCTATGTGACAGTTGTTCTCACCAATCACAAGCGCCATGCTCCTTATGTGACAGTCATGCTCACCAATCCGAAGTGGCCCGAGGTGACGGAGTACACGCCCCCAAACAGCAAACACGTGAAACCCAAAGAAAACGTTGTATTTGCGGTGTGTAAAAAATATTGATTCCGCTACTGAGCTACAAGTGAATTGCCTTCCTATTTCATGATCTGAGATTGTTTCAGGAAGGTCCTATCATCAATAGAACCGAAGAGCTTCTTTTAAACACCACCTGCAATATACTTCAGCGTATCATGCCTTTGGTTTTGGTTAATAGGCAATAGCATTAGTATACCGCTAACCCATCAAAACAACAATGAGAGAGTCAGTAATTCTCACAGCAGCGAAGTCGGCGACCTCCAAAAACGCCATAAAACCCACAATACAGTGTTTATGTTAAATGTTTTTGTGCTTATTAAATTTAAGTGTTTCCAAATATGAATTCCACAACAGTAATAAAATAAAAGTCTTGCTTAAACATAAATACCCTTCAATGAAATCATCTTGTTCATTATTTCAGTAGCTCAAGTGCTGCTAACTTTGAATACTGCTGAAGTTTAAATATCAGACACATCACACATTAAAGATCGACTCATCAAAATGATGCAGATATCTTGGCTTCAAATAACGGCTGATATGTTGACCGATATACTGTGCATCTCCAGCATTCAAAGTACAGTGGAATCTGCTTATATTGATCACGTCTGTCTGGGTGCAATTGAGCACTATACGCAGATGATCATTCTAACCGTTTTTTTTTCCCTTTTCTTTATGTCTCAGGCAGATTACCATCTGATTGACATTTGTATATTTATTATATAAGAATAAGGTATTAAAACGGGTAGTGTCGCTTTTTACAGGATTTTATTGACTCCTTCAATAGCAGTGCTGTGTCTCCAGTTGTCCCATGTGCCTTTAACTGTGGTTGCACTTGGCTCTCGCCTGATCTTCACATGTCTCACCCATGGCGTTATCACACGCCGTTTGTCTGCTTTACCGTAATTAGTGTAACTTCCCCATGTTTCCCTGTCATTCATGCCTTTTGTGTCATCGTTGTTTGTTGTGGGGTTACCATAAGCTGAGACGAGTCTATATTTGTCATTGAGGGGAAATGACTTTCTTTTTCCCATCATGTTTCTGTGCACCGTATTAGCCTCAGGTGGCAAACCGGAAGCAGACAGGTTACTGCAAGGCAAAGTAGGCTTATCAAAGTAAAATAAAGTAAAAAAAAAATAAAGTGTAGTTCTAATCATGTATAATCTGTCATGTATAAAAAGACCCAAAATGAACATTGCAAGCAGACTTCTTGATTACTATAAGCAAATTATTTAAACAGTAGGAATGATTCCGCCCCAAGCCTTTTGATCATCATAACTATGATCACTATAAGCGGGCCCCACTGTAATTAAAGTCTAAGGATGCATGAGTGTATATATGTGCATGTGTATACATAAATAAGAATTTACCAAGCCTGATCACTTTAGATTACATTTTGGGTGTGTTTTCCAGTTCTCCTTAAACCACTAATAACCTTGAGCTGAATGCTTTGAATGACCAAAGACCTGCACAGACTGCAGCCAGGACTAAAGGCATGAACTCCTGATGACAGTGCATAGCTCATGATTTCATGTTGCAGATCTTCATACTACATTTGGCTGCAGATGACGATGGTCATGGGAGGTGCTGCATACAGCAGTGATACTCCACCAGACCAGCAGAGGGCAGGCATATTGCAACAAACTAACTAACTAATGCAAGCATTGTAGTGAACCGAGTAAACTTTTCATTAAATTTGTTTTCCTAGGCTTGGCCGTGACTAAGGTAATATGGCATATCACAAATTTTTATCGTCAAGATTTCAAAATGCCTCAATATTGTTGTTTTGAAGATACTGAGTACCTCGGTAAAATGTCTGGACAATATAAAAAAATCAGGAATGCGGTTACCTCCAACCCAACCCTAACTACTAGACATACAGTACAGCTGTTCTTCTTCTACTCTTTCTTGGTTGACGTCTTCTTTATGAAAGTCAATGCTGCCACCTACTGGAAACAGCTACTCAATTTCCTTGCACATGCACAGTTGAAGCACATGGACATGATTGATCTCTGCTGGAGAGGAAAAATCTGGGCTACACACGCACCATCCACAGCCGTCTGGCACAAACCCCTGGCGACAAAACTTCCGTCATCTGACCCTGCATGTGACCAAAAGTGTATGTGGCAAAGTTGAAGTACTTAACTCACCAGTCACAAGCTGCTTGCACACTCCTTCCTCCTGTCGACACCAGCGCTTTCAGTCTAGAGGCAGAGAGAATCAGAGGCAGAGGGCATCATTCCAAGCACACAGAGACAGGCTCATTAAAGCTCCACACTCAAACATGCACATCCACATCACTTTGGATGTTTCAAAGTGAGGACACTCCTCAGTGTCTCTGTACCGTGCATTAGGTTCCACAGAGTTTATTTAAAGCATAATTAAAAATATCACTTGAACCTTGGGGGTGGTGTGTGGCTCTGCCGCTCAGGACTGTACCTGTGACCAGAAGGACATTGGTTCAAATCCCACAGCGCACAGTGATTTCACAGTTGGGCCCTTGAGCAAGGCCAGTTGTTGCAGGGACCCTGGTTCATTCTGCTCTCTAATCCTCACATGTACATTGCTTTTGACAAAAGAGTCTCCAAAATAAATGTACGTAAAAATGTAGAACCACCAACGAGAATGAAGTGGACATCATTGTAAACAGCTGAGAAATGCAGCAGGACTTGAGGGGTGAGTGCTTCCAGTGGTGTCACGAACCAGTCAGCTTTGTGTAATATCAGCTTGCTGACCCTCAGCTGTCTCCTATGAATTTGCAACAATTGCAGGTCACTTCCTGGAACAAGAACCTGTACTGTACGTTCTGCACATTATTTTTAGACTACTGTCCATAACATGCAATGCCATATAAACAATGATGTCGGATCTGTTTTTCATTACTGAAAATCAAGTACTGAAATTAAATACACCAGAGAGAGGCAACAAACACAGATACACACACCTTGGGACTGGGGTGAAGGCTTTACAGACACCTCACTGTCGGCTGTATCAGGACACAGGAACTGGGAGAACTGCATCAACTTTGGACGAGTTCAGAACAGAACACCAGCATGAAGCAATGGGGCAAGCAGAACCTTGTACAAAAAAAACTAATCTCCTAATGTGGAATGAGGACAGAAGCATGGCAATGAAACACCTCTGTCATTGATCCCTCTCTCTCTCGCTCTCTCACACACGCATACACACACACGCGCACACACACACACACGCATACACACACACGCGCACACACACACAGGCTTACTCATATCTTTTGTGGAGATCATCCCACATTTCTATGGGCAAAACCCTAATCCCACCTATGACAGGCTTAACCCCCACCCAGCCCTAACCTTTACCATAAGTAACCAAACAAAATACAACACCTTTGGCGTTTTTAGTTTTTTGTAGTCACGGATTTTTACAAAATTGAATTTCTCCTTGTGGGTCCTCACAATGTCTAAATAGCAGGTTTTATCACATTGTAGAGACATTCGGTCCCCACAATGTAATGAATATCTGGATGACACACACACATGCAGACACACACTCAGTCGGTCAAAAGGCATTGTTTATTCCAATCAGGCAGACATCCTCTGATCAATTTAGCTCCGGAGAAATGCAAACCTTTTCTTTTCTGCTAAAAACTACCTGACACCTGATACCATTTTTAATGAGCAGATATTCTTAAGCTGATTTAATTACTCTTAATGAGTTCTCTGAACTAATTGAGTCTTTTTATAAAGCCCTAAAAGATAAGCTCAGTGTTCGCCTTCAGGGATCCAGCACCGTTCCTCCAGATCTGGATCCATTTGTAACAATTGAACTATTTATTTCCTGTTCAGTAAAGTGACAGGAACAGATTCCCGCTCTCTCAAAGCCAAAAGATCAGCAACTCAGAGAAGCTTCTGAAGTATGTATGACTGTCTGTGAAGTCTATGTGCCTCACTTAAAATTACAGAGGTGAGTGTCCTTCTGGAATAGGTTGTGGAATGGGTGCGACATACAAGCAGCCATGACCAAAGACTTTACGTGCGTGTTTGCAGAGATGCATGCTGGCCTGTGTACCGTGTTTGTATGTCTTGCCAGTCATCTAAATCCACGCATAATTCAAAGCTACACTCGTACTTCCACCCAGTTTCCTGACGTCTGCCTGACCCGTATTTTTCAAAAGCTCTGGGTTTTTCAGCACTATTTCCCTTAATCCTACGACTGCATCTGCTCAAGAGGCTACATCGACCCACACAAGAGAAGAGAGCACAGCACAGAGGCTTAGGCAGGTGCTGACTCACTTCCTCCATGAACAATAGCACATTCAATGCCTGCCGTCAAAGGGAGGGGAAGGCCTGATGTCATGTGACCATTAGCGATACGGTAAAGGGCTGATCGACTTCAACAAGGCGCCCATTGTGATTTTATCCTAAATCACCCACCAAACTGGACCAGAGAGCAAACCACGAGTGAACCAAGAGCATCACATAGGTCACAGTTGGGGCAGATTTACCAGAAGGTCTTTATGACTCAACTGCTGTTAGTCCAGTAGAACAAAATCTTCCCTATACTTGCTTCAACTTCAGGAGGAACTCGATCAGGTAGAGGAAATTATGAGATTTTGGTCACACATGCTTGTGCGTGGTCAGCAAGGTAAACAGGAAACACACCCTGCAACAGACCCACCCTTAAAACAAAACTAACAAGGAACTCGAATATCTCCACTGGCTTTCTGTCACTTTTTGATCTGGTGCAACGCCAGAAGCATTAACTCCGATCCAAAACACACCGGTGATGTGGAGGCCGCCTTGTCTACAGATTCCTTCTGGCCTTGGGCTCAGCAAGCACAGCCCCCTGTGGGAGGAGTGCTAGGACCACCCCCATGCCCAGACCACCCCCTCCTCCATAGTCACATTAGCCAGATAATTAGGTGACGGCATTCTGAATCATGAGGAAGTGTGTCAGGTCTCCCATGATTTGCAGATGTCCTTATGGAGGTGCAATTATACAGTATTCAGTTATTAGCAGACATTTTTTTCAAAGTGAAAAACACAGATTTTACCTGTGTTCTTCTTTTTTTTAACCAAAGTGAATCACAGGACCTTGTGACCTCTACAGGGGACTTAAGCTTCCAATATCCGGGATAGAAACATCCTTAGGGTGCAGGAATGTAATCTGCTTTAGGTCCAGGCTCACTAGAGAAGCTGAGAGCAGTCAGGAGGTCCCCCTCCATCACGGGCACATGGTCTCGTCCAAATAAGGCAGATGTGCCTAAGAGACAGTACAGCTTTCATCTAACTCTCATACAGACCATACAATCCAAAGCTCATATGCCTATAATGGCAGAGATGACAGGTTAACATCCATCCATTCATCACATACATAAGTGGTTGAATGTACTGAAGCTGTCACAGGGAGCACAGGGGTCAAGACGGGGAACCAGACAGGGGACACCCTTTGGTGGGATGGCAGTCCATCACAAGGTATTCATTCACATACATAATTGTATACTTTGCGCAATTTAAATTGATTCCCTAGACACACATTTTTGGACAGCCGTATGAAGCCAGAGGAAAAGAGATCACATACAGTGATCCAAAACTGAACCCCCCCAACACTGGAGGTGTAAGTCCCAGCCCACTAAGCCACCATACTATACTGCAAGTAATGGGCCTTTCCACCAGGAGGGAGCGCGGCACAGGAGTTACCATGAGTAGTTGGGCCTGACCACCAGGAGGGAGCACGGCACAGGAGTTACCATAAGTAATGGGCCTGACCGCCAGGAGGGAGCACGGCACAGGAATTACCATGAGTAGTTGGGCCTGACCGCCAGGAGGGAAAACGGCACAGGAGTTACCATGAGTAGTTGGGCCTGACCGCCAGGAGGGAAAACGGCACAGGAGTTACCATAAGTAATGGGCCTGACCGCCAGGAGGGAAAACGGCACAGGAGTTACCATGAGTAATGGGCCTGACCGCCAGGAGGGAAAACGGCACAGGAGTTACCATGAGTAGTTGGGCCTGACCACCAGGAGGAAGCACGGCACAGGAGTTACCATAAGTAATGGGCCTGACCGCCAGGAGGGAGCGCGGCACAGGAGTTACCATGAGTAATGCGCCTGACCGCCAGGGGTTTTTCCCTAATGCCACAAACCAATTCTTGCACAAAGGGATGAAATTATTTTTAAATCATTTATTCAGGGCTATTTTTCAACTTCTAAAGCAGACAGAACTCAAAATATAATTTATTAATTAAATGACTGTAATCTTTAGCAGGCCTATTTTCAAACAAAAACACCATCAGGCCTTGACACAGACGTCTGTGGCATTTAAACCTGAATACTGCAGATGAGATTAAACCAGTCTGAAACACACGTGTGCACACACACACACACACACACACACACACACACACACACACACACACACACACACACAATGACTGAGAAATCGACATGTAAAAACATCCCAGCAGGATGACAAACACCAACAGAACCAGAAGAACTTGTGCCATGGCATATTTGTCTTCCACTGTTAGTGTTGGTAATACTCCTGCTTTCTCTAATAATACTCTAAAATACTGTTTGTCCACTGCTTCCTTCTCTAAGGGATGCAGTGAGAACATTCATAGGCTGGGGTGTAGCCGATTAGTTCTATTCACGGAAGCCTTGCACTGGAAGAAATTGTTTAAGCTTCCATTGTATTAGGGCAGAGGAGCAGTGTTCACAACATGTAAACATCTCTGCCTTCCTGTTTGGCACAAAGAGCCTGAAGCCCTAGGACAGTGAGAGCTAGAGCAAGATAGACCGAGAGAGAGAGAGAGAGAGCGAGCGAGAACCTGCATGGATTACTAAGGAAGAAAACTCTGACAAGGCTGCAGTCCCTGACATCCTGCTTGATTAGCACCAGACTGACCTAAAGCCTCTCTGCTGATAAGAAACTCAGTGGCCAAGCAGTGGTCAAACCAGGGCCTGTTCTACTGCAGACTGATCCAAATTGTGTCACATTAGCAGTCTGTGGAAAAGATTCCCAGAGGACATGGAGGACCTCATGTTCTGCAAGGTACCTGGAGTTCCCCTCCCCATCTTGACAGCGACATCTACTGTCAGCTGGGCACATAGGTACCCCTGGGGCAGAACAGAACCAGGGGCATTCCTGTGCGTTCTGGCATTGTCTAATGAAGCCTGCAGCTAGGGGGCGCTCTTCACAGGTGCTGTTCATAATATTGTTAATGTAGTTAATTATTTAATGTGAACAGGAAGGGGGATGGCAATTCCCACAATCAACTGCCCACTAAGTACTTGTATAACAAAACCCATGTTTCCTTGATGCTGACTGAGCCGTTCCTGAGCAGGAGGTGTCACTGCAGCGCACGGGCTGCAGAGTTTACCCCGCAGCGACGATGGAACAGATCGCCAGGGGTTACAAGGCTTCAGACACTGAGCTGTTAGCGGAACACATCACTGAAATATTCATTAATTTCTTTAATTAAATCACGCAAATTATTTCAAGCCCCCTACACAAGGAGATAACTAGAACAGCGATTAATGTTATTTAGGTTAACTTTGTACCGGATTAGGCCTTATGTCAGTGACCCAAATCAACGGAAGTGAGAACACATGTTTTGCTCTCTTAACAAAGATGCATTTTTATTTTAAAAGGTTCTTAATGCTTTCCATCTTTCATAGGTCTAGAAATAGGTATTACACAACTTAATCAGGTCTAATTATTAAAGAAGTTCACTTAGACCTGAAACATTCAGGATGAAAGACAGGAGCTCAATTCAAAACGATTAAGAAAGTTTGCTCTAAATCAGAAAACAGGAATATTAACAGATGGGTTAATTATGTTGCCATTAACGTACAGGTCCTCAATCAGGATGATCTCGCAAAGATTTCAGTTAAGGCAGGACATTTCAACTCCAGTGAATATTTGGTTGTTTTAGGTCTTGGAATCACTTTAGATAAAGAATGGCAAAATTCCTTTTAATAAGTTTTTTGGTTTTTCTGGCCTTTGGTCTTTTATACATTAGTCAGCGGTAGAAATGCAGACCCATGAATAAGAATCACAGCACCCTTCTGGACAGAGACTCTAATAACGCACGTGCCTTGATGACATTGACTGCATTCATTCTTTACACATTTTTATTATGTTTATTTTTAACAGCTGACACCCAATGCAACAAATACATTTAAGAAATTATTCAGCGGCCATGGTAACCAGGGCAACAGTGGCTGAAATTTTTGCTGCAGATCCATTTTTCTGCTCTGGAATGCGACTTGGAGATGCATGGCAATACTGGAACATAGGGTTAGGGGGCGTGCTCAGGTCTTCATGTAACCATGAGAATAGCTTAATGCACAAAAAGGTTTTTCCATCCCATGTGTCTCTACCTCACGGTTCAAGGGTTAGACACCTGTTACGTACGTGATTTGATCTTTGCAGTCGAAGATGACCAAACAAACTGCATCTCTGTCAGTTGCAAATGAAGCTTCAGTTCAATGAGAGCTTTAAAGCCACTGAATGCTTGCACGTGTAATACACCCACAGACACTCAGCTTAGCCCGACGCATTCCGTTGCTAATAATAGCACAGCACATGCGGAAAGGTTGGCATTCTACATTCAGAATACAGTGACAGCATCTTTAGTCACAAGGATAAAAATATTACTGGTGCTGGGGCAGCTGTCGGACTCGTGCAGAAGCAGCCAGCTGGGGCAGCTGTCTGTGGCAGAAGTCGTCCCTCTTCCGCCACGGCAGGGTCCAGATCACCAAATGTTCGGCAGCTCTAAAACGAAGGCCGGGTGAACACACCAAGGACAGAAGCAACCTCAGACACTAGGAGCTCGATTTTGACTAAGCAGAGGCACAAAGCTCCCCCCCCCCCATCAGGCTGAGAGTGAGGAGCCAGAGAAAAACAGCATGTTCCTCCCCAGATCCGTGTTAGGAAGTGTCAAGAGTAGCAGCGAGGTGGCGTCTGCTTTGACGGAGCCACAAACTGGGTCACTGGGTGGACAGCCTTTCCCAGTCCTACCCCATGCCCCCCCTGTTCAGCTAGAGCCAGGAAACCTCCCCCCTAGTGCCAGCTACTGTAGAAAAAAACACCAAAGCACCGAGAGAAAACATACAAGCTCCCTGACATACTGGCTTAGTAAACCACAAGGGGCTAAGAAATCGGGCTACGGGGGCAAAAGAAAAGCAGGAGCCCCCCAGAGAATAACATTTCACCAGAGGCTGAATGGAGCTGCACTTGGGACGCGTCTAAGCAGAGTATTTCTGCCTCAGTACACACAGCCGGCCTTGGGAGCCATGGGAGCTACAGCCGGTCTTGGGAGACACGGCTTGGCTTTGGGAGTCATGGGAACCACAGCCTGGCCTTGGGAGCCACAGCTCGGCCTTGGGAGCCACAGGAACTACAGCCGGTCTTGGAAGACACAGCTCAGCCTTGGGAGCCATGGGAGCAAACAGCCGATCTTGGGAGACACAGCTTGACCTTTGGAGCCATGGGAGCAACAGGCGGTCTTGGGAGCCACAGCTCGACCTTGACCTATTTAGCCATTTGTCAACCAGTCAAAACGTGTAGAGCCACAGGAGGAGAACATTACAATGTTTGTTTAGGTGAGTGTATGCATCTCTGTCTCTGTCTATGAGGGTGTATTACCAGCACATAAGTTAGTTAATACCTTCAAGCAGCAACAACAATGTTGTTTGAATAAAGATTCATTCTGCCACTCACATTAAACACAGCAATACTACTAATGTTATATTAGCATATATGTGCTATGCAGATTTTCTTCTTAGGCTGAACGTTTCAGCGTGGCCTTCTGTAACTATGGCCACTTTAGGCAAAGGGCCTCCTTCTCCGCAGCACATGTGTTCACTCTCAGATGCTCACAGACCCTCAGGAGCACAGTCACATTAATGATTAAAAGGTCCCCAAGCAAAACAGCGTTTTCCTCTGAAATCAGTAGGGAGCTGCAACACATCAATACTGTTGAACAAGAGACACGTTCAGGTAGAAATACAACGTTCTGTTTCGTGACATGTTACATATGAGATGCAGCATATAAACCAGCTTTCATGAGCAAATCTGTACAGATAACATGTGCTATACATAGTAAAGGCTTTCAGCTTTGCATGCTTTGGTCCGAGCTGACCCATACCCTGGCCCCAGCTGCCACCGCAGTGGTACCCTGTGCTGCAACAATGACCAAGACTGCAGGGAATACAGGGAGCCCATTCAGTGTCAACATATCCCAGAATCCCCAGCTTCGACGCACACGTACTGCAAGGAGACACACCCAGAGGAAAGCCGGGAGAAAGGCTCCGGGATGAGAGGAGAGTGGGTCTGAATCACTGCTCTGTTCCGTGTCAGAGCCGCAATCAAGGGACGAACTATGATCTACGGAGATGTACTTGGGGGGTATCTAAGAAAAAGAAAATTCATTTAAGATGGAGAGCTGATGAAGAAGAGTCCAGAAAGAGACACATTCCTGGTTTGTGGTCAACAAGCTGTAAATCTGCACGCCGCAGCCTCAAGCGTTTTTGGGGGAAAAGAGACACCTTCCAGTTACTCATGTAGCAACAAATATTTCAACATTGTAACATTTTAACATGTAATCTTACCAAAATTACTCCAAAATAGAATTAAGTAAATATATGTGATATTTGTTCAGGAAATCCTACTTCCAGAAATGCAGAAGGGTATAAAAATAAGTACTGAACTCAGGAAGTGGAACACGTGATTTATCATTTTATAAATATAATATATGCTATAATACTATAATAAAGGAATGTGCTGACATTTTGTGAAGTTCGAAGGGTACGCTACTGAAGAACATCCTGTCTACCAATTTGACAGTTTATCATTTTTGATATATAGATATAAGAGTATATCTAATTGGTTGAGGAAAATAACTTTACAAATGCTTAGTCTCCCTACTTTGAATGAATTTTTCAAATGGAGTAAAGAAGTGCATCTTGCATAATTTATGACCGAAAATGAACAGCAAGGTAAGATGCATTTACATATATAGGGATACGACAACGTCAAGCAAGGGTGGTAGGGCGGGATGCTGCAGGAAGTCCTGGCGTCTATCAAAAAGCCAACGAGGAGGACATGAAGATGGACACGAAGATTACGTGGCACGTGATATAACTTCAGTGCTCATGAAAATGTTTTAAGCGCAGGCAAAGAATGAAAATGAAGATGAGCATGCATGGCCAGCACTGGACACAGTCCCAGGGCGCTCGCGCCGGCATTAACGTCCCTTTTTGTTTGGTCCGTGACGAAAGAAAGTGGACAGCCTTACGTCAGCTAAAGAAAAATTCTTGAAAGCCACTGTAAAATGCTAATAATTACATTCGAATGATCCTAGTCGTTATTGCTATTGCAGTAATTGCTACCATTATTACTGTTAGCCATCAGTTAATATTATTGAACCTTTAAATTCAATCTATGTGCATCATAGCGCACGACGGACGAACGAACTAAAGTCACTTTAATTCACACTGTTGAATTTAATATCAAAAATGGCAATATCCAGCTGCCGAGACAGCATCGCTTCAGAATGCACGTCTCTGCAGAAGCTACAGACCAGCCGGAACAGGGACGTAAACGAAGTGAGCGTCCAGCCGCCGTTACTTACGCCTTGGTTTTGGGGAAACCCATTGAGAGAAGCACGTCCAGATTAGGTCCCTGTTTAACAGTGCCCGGCCGGCTGTGCCTGAGCCTCCGCGGAGTCGCTCTGCTCTGAAGATCCTCTTTTGCTGCCATGATTCAGAAGTCCTTCGCTTTAGTCCCGTGTTCCGCTGGACAGCACAGATCGCAGCAGAGGAAATGTTGTAACATACTGCGTGAAGCTACGGATTATTTTTAAGTCCAGTGTTATGACACACGATAACACTATCTCCCTCCCACCCTCTCCCACCCTTCCCTCAACCCGAGAAAAGTGCGACTCCGCGCAGTTAACAAACGGCGTGATCTCAGCTTCCTGGTGTAGATATCAAGTGATCAGAGAGAGGAGATGCTGCTCGAAAGCCACTCTTCCCATCTTCCTACATACTGCGTGCCTCCGCAGTCACCGCGCACATCTGTCTGTGAGCGGCAGCACAGCTGCCCGACGGCTTACTTATGAATGGGGTTATGATAGAGCGTCCATTCGACCTGTCAGACGCCGGCGGAGCGCTGCCACCTAAAGGCGCCTCCCGCCTTGTCTTAAAGCTACAGACAGAACTTGTCAAAGTCACGGTACGGGCTATATATTGGTCTCACGCACCGGACCATCCATCACTAGGCACTAATGTTAATAAGTACGATTCAGATGTTCAAATATAATTACGGTCGTTTATTTTATTTCCATGCAATTATGTGTTGTAAATATTTTGATCTGTTATGTAAATAATCTCCAAGAAATTATATATACCGACCTTGTAAAAATGACAGTAAAACTGCAAGAAGATAAGCATGACTTTATACCAGGTATTCTAGACAACACGCTCATAGTACCCAATGCAGCTGAGGATACAGAACACACGGAGCTGTTAAGATCCTGTTCGCCTCCAGTGCAGAAACAACACTTTTTCTAGTATCAGAACTGCGTATTACGGCAACACGGAGAGCATAAGCCGAAGCACACTGCTAATATAAATTTAACATACTGCACGCGTTGTACAGTATGATGGTGTGTTTGTAGAGTGAAATAAAGCAGGTTCCAGTACTCACCGTGTTATTCACTACCGGTGGATTCTCAAGAGAAAAACAAAAAGGTACCGGTGAGTACCGGCCCCCTTCCAGCACTGGTACTACGGGTCAAACGTGCGTCTTGCGTCCACTGGTTCATGACAAACAGTTGCACTCCTGCCAGCTGTGAGCTGAAGTATGTGCTGAGTTGTCCACTATAAGACTAAGGACACTTTCCGAATGAAAGGAGATAATCCTTAGAGAAGGCTAGGCTGCCTGTACTCCTGTGCGTCGTCAGTGCCTGCTGTGCGGTCTGTTCGAGGATGGGTCGTAAGGCATGTTAACGCAGAAGATATAGCCAGACTCCCGAAAAGCCTCTTTCATGCCACTTGTGGGCAAACCAGAGAAACACAGTCAAACACTCCAAAGTTGTGGAGAGTAACAACCATTTTTAAGAGGTATTTTAACTGAGGCGCACAAAGGACAGGGGGGGGGGGTTGCAGGAGAGGGAAAAAAAAACTGAACACGTGTGTGTGTGTGTGTGGGGGGGGGTTGAAGTGGGGGCATATCTACTGGAAAATTGCGACATTCAGAAGAATTTTAAAATAATGTTAACATGTTATATGCCTGTTCACTAGTTGACACTAATAAAGAATCATTTAACTGTGTGATACAGACAGGAACTACGCATTGAATACATATATTGAATACATGATTATGTCTAGTAACTGTAACTGACTATTGTTGTACCAGAACAAAAGACCAGGACAGAGGTTTCCAAGGTACCAGGTTTATTAGGGATGAAACAAAGAAGGGTCAGAGGTCGTAGCGGGGTCTTTCCAGGAATCCGTCTGTGCATATCACTTGAAGCCAAGACGTGTGCAGACGCCGTAGTCGGGGGGGGGGGGGGGGTCCAAGGGGTGAAGAGCCGGGGAGTCTGTCCAAGGACGCAGACACACGAAGAGGAGGAATCCACGAGGGACGTCACGGGGAGGAGGACGGGACGGAGGGCAGGCAGGAGGCGCGGGTAACTCTTGGAGGACCAGAAGGACGGAACGTAACTGCGGGGAAAACCAAGAGTTTGAGCACTCAGGAGTAGCATGTCAACGATACCTCACACCGACCTCTTGCTGGTGCGGGGCTCAAATATGGAGTCCCTGGGGCGAGGGGGGGGCGGTCAGGACAATTGTATTAGGCCTAGGGAGACCCCTGTCAAGAAAAGTTTGAATACTGCTGTTATAGAATCATAGGGGGCCGTGGAGCCCATCCAAGGTGGCGCACGGCAGAAAGATACTGCATGTCCTGTGATACAGGCCCTGTACGAAAAGCTAGAGGATTAAAGCCAGAGAATTGCGGAACATGTACACACCAGTCATAACACATAACCGGACAGCATTACATCATAGCTGCAATGAGGAACATTCGATGACCCAGATGCTGAATGCTGGGGTTTATTGAGGAATCCAACAAACGGACATCATGGTCCTGGGTGCGGCCCCGAGGGTGTGGGACCCCGTACGCCGGGGTGCGGCCCCGAGGGTGTGGGACCCATACGCCGGGGGGACCTGTCCTAGTAAAATGGGAGACAGAGCGGGTCAGGAGATGGGGAATCCGAGGGCGATCAGGACCTGGAACATTTGGCTATAAGACAACAGGGGTGTGGTTAATGATCGTTGTGGCTCATTCGCCCGCGTTTGTACGGGGATCGTGACAATTGTGACATAGCACTGGACTTGTTGCAGTAATGGAACATACACTATGCATTAATTTATTTGTATTTATTACAACATAATATTCTATTTACAAACTTTGTTCCGTTTGCGAAGATTGTGCTTATTACGTGTCCAGTTCAGTTACTTCAGGATTGCATCTTTGCTTTTTGCAGATTGTCTGGTCCTGTTGGCTTCATCAGGCTGTGACCAATCATATGGTAATGTCTTAAAAACAGATAACCTACAGCCAACATAGTTCATAGAGTTAGCTACTGTTACTGTTTTGGTGATCTCATGGAACAGATAAGTACTGCCTCAGAGGAAGTGTCAGGTGTGACAGATCAGCAGTTACATCAGGAGATATTGTGGTAAACAAGGTAAGGAAACTGCTGTGGTCGCTGCTGCTGAATACTTATGCCAACTAAATCTGGAAATACTTATTTCACCCCTGAAGCATTTGCCATATAGCAGAACATATAGACTGCAAGTGCTTAGTCAAAAACACTAGTAATTATGGTTTCCACTTTCAATCTGAAAAAAGTATGGGTAAGAAATGGGACAAGGATTTGATCAATTTGGGTAATTCTAATGGAATTTTAAGTAAAAATGGAAATAACTTGGAATTATATCACAGATAATTATCAGTAACATACTGACTGATATGAAAAAAATCTTAAAATATTTTGCCATATCACTGAGCCTTAATGCAGAATATTCATCAAAAACTGTGCAAAGCTATAACTTACTGACAGGTGGATAATAATAATAATTGAACCTTTATTGATCCCCATGGGGAAATTCTTTTTACACCTCCCTCAACTTGCTCTTTGTAGAGCAAGCTGTCCACAAAGGGCAGCCACCTATTGGGGCACCCAGGGAGCTGGGGGTTAAGGGCCTTAAAGGAGCTGTAGATATGTTGGGTGGGTTTGAACCTGCAACCTTGTGGGCACACAGGCTTAGCCCACTGAGCCACATGCTGCCCCCATAAGTGTGGTATCAGTACATCACGGTGAAGTGAGAGGCTAGCTGAAAGGCAATCTGCATCCCCACCCTCACCTATGGTAAGAACCTTTGGGACGTGACCAGCAGAATGGGAACACGGTGACAGGTGGCAGAAATGAGCCAACAGAGCTTCAGGAACCTTCTAGGGAAGTCTCATAGCCAGAAACAAATTGGGGGGGGGGCGAGGTCCCCTCAGAAGATTTTGGCAACTGGGGAGTTGGAGCAAATTTAGGAGGGTTCAAAGTCATTCTGTTACTACAGGGTTACGTGTCTGGCCTGACATGCCCCTTCGACAGAAGCTTTGGGTGTGTGTAACTGGGACGAGACTCACAGGGCAACCCAGGACACACTGGGGAAATTACATCTCTCTGATGGCATGGGGACACCTTGATTTCCACCGGAGGAGCTGGAGGAGGTGACTGGGGAGGAGGTGACTGGGGAGAGGGAGCTGGGGGAGGTGGCTGGGGAGAGGGAGCTGGTGGAGGTGACTGGGGAGGAGGTGACTGGGAAGAGGGAGCTGGGCGAGGTGGCTGGGGAGAGGGAGCTGGTGGAGGTGGCTGGGGAGAGGGAGCTGGTGGAGGTGACTGGGGAGAGGGAGCTGGTGGAGGTGGCTGGGGAGAGGGAGCTGGTGGAGGTGGCTGGGGAGAGGGAGGTCTGGGTATTTCTGCTCAGACTGTTGCCCCTGAGATCCAGACCTAGATGAGCAATTGGAGAATCGATTGATGGATGGATGGATGGATGAGTACACTGTCTTTGCACTTTTTCTTTGTATCTGTGCATTCCTAGCCTAGTCTTAAAGGTACTGACAGCACTTGTCAAAATAACCTATCGATCTCAGGCATCAGCAAAATTCATCACCGATATCTCTGTTAATAAATATGAAACTAATGTTCAATAAAATGTAATCATAGTTCTTTATTTTAGTTCAAATGTAATGATGCAATTTCATGCTTAAAAAGATGGTGACTCTTTTGTGTCATGTAAAAACATTCCATAAAATCCTAGACACATCGTAATTTTATGAACAGACATTATGTAAAATATAGTAAAAACCATGACTGAATTAGGTATTCCAAACCAAATGCTCATAGTAACTAATACAGTTGAGGATAGAGAAAAACACAGAACAGCTTAGACCCTGTTTTCTTTTGGTATCAAAACTGCACTTGCATATTACAGCAATACAGACAGTCTTTGTTTTACATGCAAATGCTATATTGCAAATACAAATTTCACAGACTTCATATAGTATTCGTATATTATGGGGTAGATATTAAGGATCAGAGTCCTGAAAAGGTACACTTGCAGAAGATGGGTCATAAGGCACGATGATGCAGAAGACACAGCCAGCCTCTTGAAAAGCCTGTTTCATCGCCATCTGGTGGCAGAAGAGAGAAAATACAGAAACACGCCATAAGTGTAAACAGTGACAAAATGTTTTTCAAAATCTTCCATGTTCCAATCACCTATTCCGATTAGGATCATGTGGGGCCCTGGAGTCTATCCCAGGAGGCAAAGTGCACAAAGATGGGGCACACGCTGGGCGGGATGCCATCACACACACAGACAGTCCAAAACACACAGACCTTAACCCCTACCCAGTCCTATCATTAACCACAAGTAATCAAACAAAATAAGTCTTTTGGCATGTTTAGTTTTTTGATTGCATTCGTAGATCTTTGTAGGGACCTGAAAAATGGTCCCCACAATGTCAAAAAAAGGTTTTCATTACATTTCATTACAGTCATGCTCTATGGGCAATTTTAGAGAGACCACTTTGCACAGCTTCATGTTTTTAATCGATCGCGAGTTGCTGCAGGATCTTTATGCATATTAAATACGGATATGCATAACCTTCTCCGGTATACAATTTTACTGCCGTGAAAATGTTACTCTCAAACACTGATGTGGATTATACTGGAATCTATTCATATGCTTTGAATCGGTCACATACCAGTCTGTCAGAGTCCAAACAAAGTCCCACCACAGCTCCTCCACTGCCAGGCAACTTCACTGCAGAGCCAAACTGGACAGACACACGCACAAAGAAAAAGATTACATCACCACACATCTGTCTGTGTGTATCGCTGCATAACCATTCAAATATGCCCCGCCCCCGTCACCGGGAGGCTGCAGGTCAGGGTTACCTGTCTTGCAATCTGCACCATCTTTAGATTCCCAGGACCCAGACTTGCGTCGGTGTACACAGACCTGTGGAGGGCAGTGTGCTGAGTGCTCACAGCGGCTCTTCATGCACAGAAGCATCCAACCCCTCACTGTCATTTATTAGAAACAAAACTTTACTCCTGCAAGAACTTACTGTCAACCTCCATTCTACATAAACATGGAGATCGTCAAAGAAGCACTGCAGAATTAGAGGAGAGGCCTGGCCTACAAAATAACTCCACCACACTGGGGCCATGTCTGCTTGCCTTCTGAGCTCGAAGTTCTGATCCATGAGCTGAGCCAGCCTGGACCAGTCTTTGCACTCGAAAGCGGACCTAAACGGATGAAGACCCCATTAACGTACGACCCCACAGACCGCTTTCTTCCTCTCTCCCACACCCTCATGCGTCCTTCCTCAGGCACTCAGGTGGACGTCTCCCTCTAGCAACATGAGCGCCTCACCTGGCTTGATCGGTCAACTCCGCAAAAGAATTCATGGCCTGGACCACGGCGGCGTCTCCTGTGTGAACCCAGAGAGAACCAGTGTGAGGAAGCAGCCCGTTAGATACTCTCCCACGGCCATCACTCACCCCCCCCAACCAGTAAAAATCCTTCCTAGCATCTTCGGAAAATAATGACATTCATTCTTACTACTGCCTCATTCCCAGCACCTGACAGTAGGGGGAGTGTTCACCGTTCAGCCAGCGCTGACGCACGTCGCTGTGGATCCGCCCGGAATCACTGGGGTCGCAGAGGTAGGCCAACCAGAACTGGGGAAGGTCTGTCATGCCCATTGGGATGTACTCTCCTGCAAACACACACACAAACACTTGTTATATCTTTGTGGGGACTCTCCATTCATTTCAATGGGGAAAACTCTAATCCCAACATGATGGCTCTAACCCTTATACAGCCCCAACTTCAACCATAAGAGACCAAACTAAATATTAGGCATTTGGGCATTTTTAGTTTTTTTTGATCGCAGTCATAGATCTTTGTGAGGACCTGAAAAATGGTCCCCACAACGTCAACATGACAGATTTTCATCACACTGTGGGGGACATTTGGTCCCCACAATGTAATATAAACTAATCTACACACACAAATACACATATCTTGAAGATACATATATGGCTGCTTTGAACACCATCAGATAAAATACCGTAGCCCTTTTCGTCCATGAGGTTCTTGCAGAAGTCCATGTAGACCAGGCCTTCGTACACCTGCATTTACAAACACAGCCCCGTTTCCGCACTCTCACTTATTATGCACAAACAGTAATAATGTATTAAAAGATAATCGGCAAAGCTTTGGCAGGTGTAAGCGAAAAACAGAACAAGCTTCCAGAAGGTGCCCGCTAACGTACAGCCATCCACCCGCTCACCTGCACCACTCGGTCCTGCAGTCCCGCCGTGATGAACAGCTCCTCCGTCTCGACGTTCAGGATGAAGCTGGCCTGCACAGGTCTCGGCATGTCATGCTAAAACAAGATAGGATTTCCTGATGAGAGCATCACCCGCAGTCAGAAGCAATCCTCTTACTTTTAACAGCACAGACAAAACGAAGCAGTGAGGCACAGGCTTCCATCACTGAGTTAGAAGGTGGGGTCAAAGGTCAAAGAACAGGGAGTCCATACGTGGTCCGTGATGTTGTAGAATTTCATCAGGCACTTCAGAGTTGCGGATACTATGGCACTACGATTAAGAAAGACACTGATTAAGGCACTGAAATAACAGAGGAAGATTCCGGAATAGGCACAGACATGGAGTCAACATTGGGAGGGGACCAAGGCCATAATTATAATATATATATATGGGGAGACACATCTGAATATTTGGGGGGGCACACGCCCCCCTCCCCCCACCGCCCCAGTGTATATTATAACTATGACCTTGAATTTAAGTTCCATGAGGGAACTGATTTATTCCGCATAAATAATTACCGTATAAATAAACTAAACTAATGGAACAATCTCACAAATATGTCAGATATTGACTTTGCCAATATATGTCTACATATTTATCAATACATCAATAGACAGATAGCATTTTTTAACAGAAGACTTCAAACATTAATACACAAACAACTTACCTGCTGCCAGCCAGACCCTAAGGGGGGTAAGCCTCACATCAGTCACAGTACAGGGTGTGAGATATTCTCAGCTGAATTCCAAAAAACACCAAGTCAAATGCTCAATTCAAGTTAACCTATTGTATATAGCGCCTTTCATAATAGCTGCCCCAAAGCACTTTACATGAGTGTGTTGTGATACATTCCTGCATCATTTATGGAGAAAAAATTTTAAAAAAGGGGAGTGTGAGTACTCTA
>JAODKF010000042.1:3574090-3600536 GCA_026779585.1 Mormyrus proboscirostris | reverse complement strand
CCACACCGCAGTCTGTACTGTTAGTAAGTACTCTACCACACCGCAGTCTGTACTGTTAGTAAGTACTCTACCACACCGCAGTCTGTACTGTTAGTAAGTACTCTACCACACCACAGCCTCTACTGTTAGTAAGTACTCTACCATACCACAGCCTCTACTGTTAGTAAGTCCTCTACCACACCACAGCCTCTACTGTTAGTAAGTACTCTACCACACCACAGCCTCTACTGTTAGTAAGTACTCTACCATACCACAGCCTCTACTGTTAGTAAGTCCTCTACCACACCACAGCCTCTACTGTTAGTAAGTACTCTACCACACCACAGCCTCTACTGTTGTTAGCAGTGATATTTTCAGAGAAGCCACCTGAGGTACTTACCACCTGTCGGGGGATGTTAGTGTCGTACTTCAGGGTGAAGTTCTTCTTGGAAAGAGCAATGCTGCCAGCAAAACAGAGAATGTCAGCAGCCAGGCACACGACCGGCAATCCCGCGGCCGAGCACAGCGCCTCTATCCTTTTTCAGTTCCTCAAATTCTGCAGAAACACCCATCTCCATGGACAGGACCATGCAGAACCTTAGTCACTAGAACGCCTGCTGTCGGGACAAACAAACGTGGACAGAGAGTCTTACCCTTTCTCGGAGCAGAACTGGTAGAACTTCTTACATGTGGCCTGCAGCAGCCTTAGTCCTCCCAAATACCTACAACACAGGCCAGGCGGGAAAATGTGAAAGACCAGAAACAGTGACATCCACAGTGGTCCTCACTCACTCACTCACTCACTCACTATCTCTCTCTCTCTGTGTAACCAGAAATCATACTGAAATGAAGAAATGCATTTAACACCATAATAAAAAGGTGAAACAAGATCATAGTTCATGCTGCAAGACTCACCCTTCCTTCTGGCTGATGGCGTGGAGGTCTTGCAGGCTCCCAAACTCTGTGGGATCATTTAAGGGATGCGGCAACAGCACCTGAGAAAGAAAGAGAGCCTTAAAGCAGACGCGGCCTTCGGGCACCATCACTTATTATGAGGGCTCTGGTGGACTGGTCCCCCCCCCCGACCGTCTCTCACCAGAGTCTGACTCTCTGTCATGGTGACCTCTGCCCAGAAGTTGGAGATGCTCATGGCGATGGTCTTACCGTGGAAGCCATCTGAGGGGTTTCCCATGAGGCCGACTCTGAAAACCAATAAGGCAAAAGCCAGGAGAGGTGTTCAGCCAAACTGCAGGCAGCTTTTTGATAGCAGGTCAGTTTTCTATTTACATGTAATAAATTCCATGCTGTTCATGACTGCAACATTTCCGGGTCTGCAAACAGTCTGGAAAAACTGGCCAAGGAGATGCACTCAGCCCCCCCGGCAGGCGTACCTGGCGTACGTTCGGCAGGTTATGGGTTTCCCTGAGGTGCCCACCTGCTTGGCGGCATAGCGTGACAGCCACTGGATATAGTCTGACAGACCCTGTGACACAAGCGCAGTGTGTGAGACCTGTTTGCAGTGACAAGCCTTTGTGTTAAATCTTAGTGCTAAATCTAACCCAGACCTGTTTGCAGTGACAAGCCTTTGTGTTAAATCTTAGTGCTAAATCTAACCCAGACCTGTTTGCAGTGACAAGCCTTTGTGTTAAAACTTAGTGCTAAATCTCAGAGGGCCGATGTCCAGACAAAACGACATCGAACACGTCGGTGACAACAATCTGTCATAAACTTAAAAGGACTCCGCCACCTTGTTCATTCATGTCACGTCACAACCCTCCAGGGCACAGAATGTTTTCGATGAAGCAGAGCCGCATACATATTGCGGCGAGTGTGCGAGTCATTTTATAAAGGAGATGGATCTTTTAAAATGGAAGTCGCTCTCTTAATTAAGGGCCATTATTGGTTTAATACCAGTCACAGCACAGGCAGCAAAGTCAACAATTTAAACTACACTTAAGGTTACAATATTTACTATTAACAGAAATACACATGACAATTTACACTATTTAAAGTGCGGTGTGGCGCAAAGCATGCCGATAACTGCATAATCAGTCCTGCTGCCCAACCCTGTAGCGTCACATTTATGTCAGCCAATCGAGGGCAGTGGGTCAGATCCAGAAGTTCACCTGGGGGCACTGCACAGGCACTGCGCTGAAAAGGTGATCACCACTCATATGGCATTGCATTACTACAACAATAAAATGTTTCCGTTAATTTCATTTGAAGTATGCAGCCACCATTACTCGGCGTGGGCTGCACTGCGTGGCACGTGATGCACTCCACGTGTAATGCACTCCGCATGGCGTGTGATGCACTCCGCATGAGCTGCACTCCACGTGTGCTGCACTCTGCATGGCGCGCGATGCACTCCACATGTGAGGCACTCCGAATGGCGTGTGTTGCACTTCGCGTGGCATGTAATGCACTCTACATGTGAAGCACTCTACATCTGATGCACTCTACATGTGATGCAATCCGCGTGGCATGTGAAGCATGCTACATCTGATGCACTCTACATGTGAAGCACTCTACATCTGATGCACTCTACATGTGATGCAATCCGCGTGGCATGTGAAGCATGCTACATCTGATGCACTCTACATGTGAAGCACTACGCATGGCATGTGATACACTCTACATGTGAAGCACTCTACATGTGAAGCACTCTACATGTGAAGCACTCTGCGTTGTAATTCCTTCTAAACTCACCACTTGCCCAATGAGTTGGAAGCCAGTTGGTAACTTCATGCCAAACACAGGAAGCTTCTCGTCATTAATGAGCCACTCCTGGAACACAATGGACAATCTCAGACTAGGGTACTTCCAATGACAATCATCATTTCAGTATCACCAAATGTGATGTCAGACACCAAAATCCTACAATTAAATTCTCATTGCTAAAGAGGTTTCTGTAAGGCTGTGCTATTTCGATTACGGCGAGTAAAGCAGCCTCTCTTTCTAAGACCTCGATGCGTCTTGGCACCTCCTCGGGGCTGAACTCTCATCCACTCCTCCAGCACTCACCCAGAACCTGCCCAGGGTGCGATCCCAAGCAGACGACTGCAAGGCCAGGAACTGGGAGAGCCGAGGGAGCGTGACCCCGCGCAGGCAGTAGAACACCACACTGGCCAGGCGGGAGGCCGTGAGGCCCTCTTCTGGCTTCTCCAGGAAGCGCGTGATCCTGATGCAAACATGCATCAGTGACTGAATGACTGATCGTTTCTGTGACTTTCATTTGATATATTAAAAAACTGCACTTTTCAAAGTGACATATCTAACTATTTTACCATTTGAGATGTCTGACCCCACAACAAGCACAGGGTCACTCTTGCATTGCAGTTGCCCTCACTTCCCTCAAAGCTGCTTCAAAATCAAACTTTAGCTGCTATCCAGTTCCACCATAAACACAACGGCAGCTGGGCCAGTGCTGCCGTGGAATCCTGAGCTCCCTCCAGCAGAATTTCTTCCTCACCTGTGTGTGTCAGGGCAAACTTCAACTATGCCCCTGGAGCAGCTCTGCTCACCCTCCTCCAGCACATAATATATGGCCAGATCTCCAGGCTAAGGCATAAAGAGAATTATGTGATTTCAGCACACAACACACACACAGACACACACACACAACAGCACCCCCTGTAGACCAGAGGACAAGCTGCAGCTTGGTCTAATGACACAGAGTAGGAAGGTGGTCCCCTCTCACCTTGGATCTGAAAAAGCGAAGCACTTGGGCAATGTCAAAGTTCTGGTCAGAGCAGAGCATGTCCCCAGCAATCTACAGGCACAGCACAAGAAAAAGATCAACTCCATGCTGAGACCGCCCAGATCCAAAAGCCAATCATTCCTGTCCAAAAACACAAATAGAACACTGAACTGGAATTAGAATTTGATAAGACTGGATGCTCCATTCCTGTCGGACTGATACCAAAAGCAAGAGAGGAGGTGTTTTCCCACTGGAAGCCCGGCCTTATTTTGCGAGTCGTACCACCATGACATCATCCTGCAGCCTCCGGCTCCGGATGACCAGCTCCAGATCGGCCACGGCGCCCAGGCAGTCCTCTGGTGTGGTGCTGCCATCGTTCACCACGTTCTCCGCAGGGAAGCCATTGGCAGTGGCCCAGCGCTCATAGTGTTTATACCTGTAATGAGGTTAATGATCATTTACAGGTAGTGGTGCACTCAAGCACAGCTGGTCAAATATTCAAAGCCAAAACATGTATGGGCTACTATTCATAAAGAAGTCTAAGCCACAAAAATGCCTGATATTGTTTAAATGATATACGCGTACGGTGCTTACTTATCTGCGTTTGTGACCAGATAGACCTCACTGAATAACTGCCGCCTAGCAAGGGGGTATAAATATGAAACACAAATTACAGTCCATTCTCAAATACTCTTAGAGTCTGAAAGTCTAAATTGGGTTTTCAGTTCAGTGATCCTGATAGCTGGAAGGGAGCAAAAACATGGACCATATGAGGAACCAGTTTGAGTGGATACCAGTATTGCCAGTTTGGGGACAGCTGACGTCACTCACGTGTTTACAGTCTCCCACCAGAAATCTAGGATTTTCTTCCCTCCAATCCCTGGCAGCAGAGCCTTCGGAACCCCAGTCAGGTGGCCGTAGAGTCCGCTGGTGTCATTCTGAGCAGAAAAACAAGAACTTGGAAGAAGCATCTTTATTCTGTTTGCCCACACAGGGAAAATGGATAACACAAGATACTGTAAGGCGTGCATATAGTTTACTGGCTAAATAGTCACATTCTGAAGCCAGACAAGAATCCATCCCTGTGTATGAATGAATTTACCCCTTGTGTTCAGGCAGCATATCATGCATACATTCATATGATGCAAATGTAAAATACAAACACTATTTTAAATATTCTGTTCAGTAATAACTATCAGGGCCGTGAGGAGACTTTTCAAATGACGTTTCAAAGCCGGTAAAATCTGCCTATCGTGGGGGGGGGGGGGGTTAGTTCACTATAGCATAGGGGAGCTGCTGTAGCACTTCTCAAATGCATACTCCCCTTTCACGGGAAAGCAGCAATAACAATCAACTCGGCGTAACTCTGTAGTGAAATGCTTCAAGGCACTCATATCCTGGGGGGAGATCGATCCATCAACGTCAAATAACGTCACGGCAGAGTGACGCCTGCTCGACTCGAAATGCACGAAGCAGAAAGGCTTCCGAGGCGCGTACCGAGGTCTGCTTGGTGTGAGGGAGCTTTCTGTTTTTTTAGCTTTGAATAAATCTAAAACATACTCGTGCACGCAATTCAAGTGATGCAGAAAGTTTGTTATTAACCTACGGGATAGAATCTCCTAAAACATACTCATAATATAATTCTCATATAACATGTGGAGCACTACGCTACGCCGAACGACGAAAATTACGCTACGTTTTTTTTCCCCTCTTTCGAAACTCTATGCATATCAGGTAAGCGTAGACAGTGCATCCCTCAACTCTCTTCCTCAAACTTCGAATTACACCAAGGCCTCCTCCCCCCTGCATATAACCTCCTGATAAGAGAAAAGAACCAACGCCACGGAGCACAGCCTACCTTGATCTGGCTCTCAAGGATCGTGCCGTGGCCGGCGACCAGCAGGATGCAAATCATTGCTTTTACTTTTTAATATAAACCTAAATTACAAGATTCCGGTGTCGGCAAACATAGCGCACGAATCGGACGTACCTTGAACATTGGACTATCCTCTCAGGCGAGAGGCGTGCTCGCCTCCCCTTAAAGGAACAGGTCGTGTAATGTGACTTTTTATTGTATAGGCAGAAAAGAATATGCATTTTGTTATTTCCAAAAGGATAAAATAAAGCTTTTTTTTTTTTAATTTAAACAATTACCATTTCAGTTTTATTTTTGTTTAAAACAAACAACCAGATCGAAACAGAACTTTACAGCAAAATACATTGTTGGACTCGTCATCGACCTAACCCCTAATTTAAATTACATTGAGCAATAAAAAGGCGTGAATAACACTTAAATACATGGATAACAAGTCATTTTTCTGCGTGATGTTCACGTATTTCATAGGAAGACTGCTGCGTTGCAAAATACCTCACGTTTTTATACAAGTCATGCGTCTTGACTATTTTCCTTGAATTCAATGCCATGTCTCTGACTGTAGCGATGTCTGGTACCCAGCCGGTGTCCGCCACGGCTGCTGATGAAGGGAGCCTTTGTGCGTGTCCAGGTCCGCGCTCTCGTTTACTCTGTAAACTACTAACTGTGTTTGCCTGACGTTTAACGTTACCATGCAACGAAAGAGGTCCCTCAAGTAATGAATACAAGAAAATCGTAGTGAAATACAAATTACTTTTGTGTTCAGTAAACCAAGTAAAATAAAACACCATTTAATAAAATTAAAATTTACTCGCATGATTATGCACGACAATAAAAGGGAATGTTTATATGCAACAGGCACCTAAATACTATTAAAAACCAGTAAATATTATTGAAATGATGGACCGCCCTCGCAGTAGGAGTAACAGTTCTCCTGGATCCCATGCAGCTAATGATTACAACAGCCTGGACCAATGAATATGCATCACAGTACTGATACTGATACAACCATTGGTTTACACATGAATAGATGGACGATTATACAGTAAACTAACATAGAGAGGTGATCCGGATAATCTGCAGAAATCACTCCTTTGTGTAAAAGCATTTAAGTTAAGATTTGAACTTCGTGACAGTAACTTCATCATTGCGCCCCCCCCCCCCCAAACACACACAAACACACACACCAATATGCCATTGCAGTAGAATTCACACAACAAACGATGACTTTTGTTTAAAATCAACCTAAAAGAAAAAATGCAAAAGTTACTCATATGCAGAAACTCCTACCAGACAGAAAAATACAGAAAAATATACAGGATCTATGTGCTACAGGTAACATTGATATTAAGGCTGTCAGTGAGACAACAGCGGCCTGCACTACAAAGGTTACTGGCTTATCAGGGTAACTTGTCGGATTTAAGGTACCACAGTTTAAATGGACTTCATATATTCGTTCACTTACATTTTGCGTAGACTACCTTAAATCCGACAACCCCAATAAGCCAGTAACCTCGCTTCGTAGTACAGGCCCCAGATCAGTAAGACTGGGATAAATGCACCAGAGTATTGTATACAAATACAATGATGCAAAAGTTTAGGCAAATTAACACAAAGAGCAGGCTTTCTCTGGGCCACTAGTCAACCAAATACTTACATCATCTTCTCTGTTCACTGTTCTTTCCACGGGACCAATATGCCCAGCCTTGTATTTGCTACAAAACAAAACAGAGGGTATAAACCCAGCCCATAATACATTTTCCTGAAAGGTATAGACGTTGCACAAGCCTGGGAACAGAGTATAGACCTGCCTGGGGGGAGGGCTCGTGCAGCACAGACCGCCCCGTGGTGCAGCCAGGTGTTTAACAGACACTCAGCAACAACAGGAGAAACATTTTTTTACATGTATTAAAAGCAACAGACTTACCCGTCACCTTTTTCTGTGAAAAGGGAAGATAAACGCATAGCAAGATGAGTCAGTGTCAAGACATATCCATATATTCACACGAGAGAGCGCGAAGAGCAGGTAGCGGGAAAACTCACTGGACAAGTGTCCTTTTTGGAAAGCACACCACAGACCAAGTCCAGACAACAGCACAAGCAGCAGGGCCACGATGACTCCGCCCACGATGGCCCCCACATTCACGTCATCTGTGCACACGCAGAGCAGCCTGTTACAGCAGAACACCATCCTGTTCCTGCAGACTCAGAGACCCAATATTCCATATTTATTACGCTTAAACATAGGGTCCATACAGAGAGAGAGAGGAGCTATAACTCACGGACAGCCATCATCTGTGCTGCACAACTCTGGACGGGACCTATGCCGTTACTGGCCATGCAGTAATATCTGCCGGTGTCTGCTTTTGTCACTGACGGAAATGCCTGGAACGGGTGGAGATTCTCAGGGTCACAAACGTACGAAAACCTCCAGCGAGATGATGGGCTCCCTAGAGCAGAACGCGCACCAGCCCATTGAAACCGACCAGAGTGCCCTCTTTGGGGTTCAGTATGTAGCTGAAGTTCTTGAATTCTTGGAACATGTTGGGATTTTCCGGTAGGAGGGCCTCGTCTTTGAACCATTTGTAAGTAGATGGTGGAGATCCATCCGGGTCATAGCAGGTCAGCACCGCATATGAGCCTGTGGTCACAGAGGAAGGGACCCCACAGATTGGCACAGAAGAGGGCACTGCAAGGACAGGAGCAGAAGGTCTTAGGAAGATCCCATCCTGTCTCACATTCTTCTGCTGAAGACCAAATACACATCCGTTAATGTTCTGCAACCTTTGTGTGAGCCGTCGACATCCTTCCTGTACCGCCTACCTTCCACAGTGAGGTTTATCACAGCGTTGCCATATATGCCACCGGAGGACACCTCACAGAAGTACTCGCCGGTGTCTCTGCGTGTCACCTGCTTCAGCATCAGCCCGTCTCTGTACAGCTGCACTCGGCTTCTGTAGTTTTCTGAGGAAACCAAAGACAAAACAGTAACAGCACTCTCCTGTTTTTCCTGCACACAGAAGCATGGCTTTAAAAAAATCTGTGGCTCCAACAATCGTTATTCCCCACATGTTCAGACGCACAGGAGTGAAGCTTCCTGTAGGCGAAACAATCCAGAGCATCATCTTACCGGTGGGATTATTGTCAAAGATGACAAACACCTGAGACCCTTGCAAATCCTTGAATTTCCATTCGACCCGCGGAGTGCCAAAATCTGCAGTATAGCTGCACTTCAAATCAGCTCCTTGGAACAAATAGATCAACAAGAAGTGAAAAGTGAAGAGAGAATAGAGGAACGTGAAGAGAGAAAACATCTGCCTCCTGTTTGGACAAAAACCTATACAGCTACTGGTTTCTGTTTACTAAGAATAAAAAAAAAAAAACATGCAAAAGCACCAGTGACAAACCTTGGTATTCTGGGACACTAAGTGAAGGAGTTGACGTGGACACTGAGTAGGACCAGGTGGCTGTGGGGGGAGGAGGAAAATGCCAAATATTAGGGGGGGGAGGAAATCGATTCTGTTACAAGTTGCAACCCTTCAGAAGTAGTGATTTTAACAAAAAATTTTTTTTTTAAAAAAAACACCAATTTAAACATGGGTTACTGAAATTACGTTGTTCACATTTGGTACTTCCAATATATTTGCCCAGTCACACACAGCCTGGTTTTAAGGGATTGACAAGGGCTAGTCTGAACCTTGAATGACTCAGTGTGTGCAGCCCCCTCTCCATTTAAAGCCACGAGGAACCACAAGTGTGTGAAATGTAAAATTTCTTTGGATTTCTCTATACCGCTTCCCTGAACACCAAGAACTAATTTCTAAACAAAATATATCCACATTTTTATATGCCTCCCTTGGGTTTCACCTCATCCCGTGTCTTGCACTCTCATTGGCTGAAGCTTATCACAGCACTAATTGCCAGTCACTCTCATTGGCTGAAGCTTATCACAGCACTAATTGCCAGTCACTCTCATTGGCTGAAGCTTATCACAGCACTAATTGCCAGTCACTCTCATTGGCTGAAGCTCAGTCGCAGTTGCTGACAGGTCCAGATATTTAGCCTGCTAGATATGTGGCTGGTGTCTGTGACGCATCGGCGACTCTGTCCAGTCGCATATCTAAACAACGGCCATCGAACTCTGATTTGACTGATTCTGATTCATGCACTGTGAACTTATTCGTTTTTTTTTAGCCTGGTCTAAATTTCCTGGCAAAACTACACAGCACAATGATGCTGCTTAAAATGAGTTAGTTTGTTGAATGTGTTTCTAGAAAAATATCAGAGTTCGGTAAAACGGAGCTGACAGAGATTCTTAGGCTTTTCAACTACTCTTTGTCTCTGGTGTTGGCGTAATTAATTGAGAAGCCAAATAGTTCCCAAACTACTGCTTTAAGTGATGTGGCGGGCTTCTCTAGCACTAGCTGCACCAAACTAAAAGACAATTAGCATAATGTTTCCCATATTGAACATCTACTAGTGAATTCAGGTTTCGCCTGTATCAAGAAAGTGATTAATTAGTTTCACTGCATGCTGCAACTAAACGGAACAAGATGAATGTATGTCACAGCCCTCGTCTTCACCTGAGACGCTTTTCAGCAAAACCTATTTTAAAAATGTGATACATATCAAAATCAGCAAACATATTGATATAATATTGATTCGGATCACTGCCAATTCCCACCCCTACCAAATACAACCAGTTTGTTAGTTAATTCCAGGCTATTCACACACACACACACACACACACACACACAATACAAACCCTCAGTTCACCTCAGTCGGTCAGTCATCTAATAGTGAAAAAATTATGGAGGCTATGAGTATGTTGAGTAAGCCACCCTGCTTTCTATGGTGGTGATTAAATGCAGCCCAGAAACTACACCAGCCACTAGAGGGCATCGACTGATTTTGGAAATTCCCCATTTTCGCCCGTATCAATGCTGACTTTCAATCAGCCAATCAGTCTAAATATGATCAATTTTATCAGCTGATTAGGTAGTTTACCAAATGGTTTTGGCACAAAAGTCAACTCAGTCTCCATGCACAGTGACGTCCCCCTGCCACTCACCTTCCCCCCTCCCACTAATTCTGTGATAGCTAACATGAAATACTTTGGGGAAACCTGTCTGTCTGCTTACAGTGCTGGATGGAGACGTTAAATTTGCAGTGTGCAAGACATGAGAAACAGAAATCGTCTATGGAGGAAGTACCCCAAAACATCTGCAATCTGGAATTTAATTCAACACATGTGGAGCCATTTTTGTTTGAAAAGGTTATTTTAAATATTTTGCTTACAGAATAATAATAATAATAATCACAACTTTATTGATCCCCGTGGGGAAATTCCTTTTTACGCCTCCCTCAACTTGCTCTTTGTAGAGTAAAGCTGTCCACGAAGGGCAGCCACCTGTTGGGGCGCCCAGGGAGCTGGGGGTTAAGGGCCTTGCTCAAGGACCCACAGATGTGCTGAGGCTGGGTTTAGAAGACTAAGTTCATTAAAGAAGTGTTCAAATGTTTAGTCTACTAACTATTATTACACACAAAAAAAAAAAAAAATCAGAATCAGCCAGGATCAGTATCATCAGGTCAAGTTTTAATAAAACTGTCAACCAGCACTGGCCAGTCAGTCCCGTTTCCAAGACGGCTGCATGCCATTAGTACAGCATGAGCATGTACTGTAGTCCTTTTTGAATCAGGGGTGAAGAATTGCTTTGTGAAGACCTTTAGTCATCTCATGAGACCCACAGGCCTTCCATCTGCACTCACATCCACCTCTTAACATGACCCAAGTCTCATCAAATACAAGGAAGCTCATTAAAGCTGACTTACACACAGACGTTCACAGTGTAAACAACAGCCTATACCAGGAGACTGGCAACAGCTCCCTTATCTGACAGACATTCATAGGTGGGGCAGACTCTGGTGGGCAAGGGTCACCAGAAAAACAGGAACAAGAAATATAGGCAATACAGCAAGGTTACCCAACAGATTGTACATTCAATGAATGCAACATTTTAGATAATCTGCATTTAAACTGGATTGTTCCGAGGAAAATATTCTTAAAAGACGAGTAAATATCAAGCAGCCCACCGGCGCCATTTTGGAAACAAGGGTATTCTGTAATAAAAGTAGCAGGGAAGTGAATCTTAGGCTTAAATAAAAATATAATGGTGTGTTTTAAACGTTATTAAAAGTAACGTGAACGATTTCTTTTCCAATATTAAATAACACTGAAAACTGAGAAGTGTTTTCCGCAAATGTACGATCTTTCCAAAGGAGTACCAATTACATTGTTAAAAATAACCGATTGAGTTTAAATCCAGAGACCCAACACGTTACATATTAAAATGACCTAAGTAAGCAATACCCAACTTACATAAAACTCTAGAAAGCAAATTAAAAACAAAGTAAACGACACAGAAGAGAACAGACTGAGAAGCAGGAGTCCGCGTTTTAAAGAAATAAAAAAGTTAGTTTTGGCAATAATAGACAGGCGTTAAATGAATGTATCGCCTTCAGCAGATCAAGTTACACTGAAAAGATGATAAAAAAAGCGTGAAGCCAGAGAAAGAATAGCATAAGGCCCGCAAAGTTAGAAATTCCAAAACAGACGTTTTATAGAGAGGGATTAAATACTAAATATGTTTCTTACCGGTGGCCGATAAAACGAGATAAAAGAAGTAGCGCAACATCATGTTTGCAAGCGCAACCAAGAGACTGATCGCCGGTCCACTTCGATTCGGCGGACGAGCGAAACTGATCCGCTGGTTGCGACCTGCGGGAAACCCGGTGATCAGGCGCTGATAAACGCCCCCTCCGGCGCTACACCTGGGACAGGTAGAAGTAGGCTCAGAAACTACTACCGTCTTAATGAGAACGGGCTTTAAAATCAATAGGCTACCATTTCCTGTGTAGTTCTACCAAATGTTTTTCTTGTTTCTGTATTGTATTTTCTACTACAGATAGGGTTTACTACTAGCAGTAAAATGTGTTCATCCGATTGTAAATTATTTTCCATTTGTGAGGAGTGTAACGTAAAGACGCTGATTTCGGTATAACAAGCGCGTTTCGGCTCATCTTCGTTCACAAACCCAAAATGATTAACCAGCGGCCAAACTGGGAGATGAGGAGAAAATAAAGAACTAGTCCGGTGTCATGTGGAGTTTATCCGCTGGCCGAAAAACAAATACCAAGGGGAAACTTAGTGTCCCAGAATACCGAAAAAGATATACGTGAAATACAAAGAGAGAACAAACGTAAGTGATCTTTATTGAAATAGATCAAAGTACAATACAGCTATTGACACGGAAGGCGGCAATGCTAATGTATTTCCAGTTTGCAAGCTTAAGTCATAGGGTCTTTGTTTGGAAAAGGTAATACAAGTTGAAATTAGTTGAAATATTAACATATAAATAACTTTGTATCTGTAGTTATGGTACACGGTGCAAATAAGAAAACGAACCATTAGACAGAGCAAAGACAAAATGCGGAGTACCTAGAAAAGAGATGAAGCCCAGTTACATAATAAATCAGATCGCAAATCATTTTCCCTCGTATGCCTTTCCTTATATTTCAGCTTCACGTAAAAGTTATTAAAATAAGAGTCCATAGTCGGTCTTGCAGCCATGTACATGCAATGGGGGATGGGGGGGTCATGTTAGTCCCGGGCAGGAAGAACCGCCTGCTGCTTGACAAACTGAGCTCCAATCTTCGGCCAAGTGGCTTCTCAGAGAGCAGGGCTCATGAAAAAGGACACCTTCTGAGCCAAAATAATTTACAAGACAGAAACACACAATAGTAACTGTACAAATTGTATTTTTCCATACAAGGTACAGATGTTGATGAGCACTGCCCAAAATCCTTGTACCACTGATTATGTGTGCTCAGGTAAAAACTTTCATGGAATTTACAAACTCGTGTTTACTATACACTGACCCTACTTAGTCAATTTTTGCTGCATCTGTGGAGGTCTCTGAAATGGAGATGCTTGATGCCGGCATTTAGAAGCAGTGGTTATGAATCTGCAGACATTCCGCGTTTGAATCCCCGATTGATCTGAAAAACATTCTGGATGATGGTCAAGCTGGTTTTTCCAGATAATTGCCGATGGTGGCTTTCGATCGATCGGCACATCAGGACATTCAAAGTCTCTCTTTATATATAGACTGTTAACGAAAGTATTAAAAGGAATTTGGGGGAAAGGGTTTCGTATGTAATAAATTCACACTCACGTCTGGCCAGATGGTCTTGCCTAGAAGTAATCAAGGGATCTGCACAAAGCAGCCCTGGTCAACTACTGAGAGTCTGAGTCCTGGTGGTTTGTTTCTGGTTTGAGCAGTTCTGGCCAATAGCTCCTGCCTTCTGTGGAATGACAGATCTTCAGTTTGCCTTAAAATGCGGTAAACCTTCCATTAACGGATTGTGGTGTGGTATCCAGTGCCAGCCAGTTATAAGGTCAATGCTCTGCGTCCTCATCACTCCGATCTCTCCTTACTGGGGGTCAGCACCCCCCGCTCCCACGATTCCATGCTGCCGCAGCTGGTTCCTCAAAATCTGGTTCTTGGACTTCCAGTCATCTATCTGTGAAAGGATGGAGAGGGGCCTTACAAACGCAATATCTGAAGATGAAACCACATCAGAAAAGCTTCTCATAAGCATATATCACAAAGGACCACCATGAGGCGCCGCCATGAAGAAGATGATTATTTAGAATTTAGGCGGCTTTGAGCTGGACCTCCTGGTGCAGGAGCTGATTGTCCATCCTCAGCCTCTCCAGGGTGCTCAGCTCCTCCCCCAGCCGGATGTTACTCTGCCGGAGCTCCTGGATGTAGTCACACGCCTTGGACAGGATGCCTCCCTTACTCTGAAACACAGTCCGTCTGAAGTAAACGGCCACAGACATCGACATACCAGGAACACCGGAGGCGAAAACCCCCCAAGATGGCCCCTCACCTGGCCGGTTTTGGTGGAGTCCATGGTGCAGTCAGGGATGGTCTTGGACAGCTGGACGATCCAGTTGTTAATTTTGTCTCTCCTTCTACGTTCAACTGAAAGACAGAGAAACTGGTACAGCTGAAAGACCATCTAGTTACACTGAAAACTGTCCCGATTCCCCAGACCTTCATCATTCAAAACAATGTGTGGCACAAAAAAATCTTATTTCATCTCACCTTTAAGTACCTGCTATTTTTATTATTATTATTACTATTATTAAGGTGATAAATGTAGCTAATGAAGCGTAAGCCTCACCTTCATTGTGCTGGGCACGCCTCTTCTCATCCCGGGAAGTCCGGGGCGCCTCTGATTTGCTGTAACAAAATCAACAGGAAGCACGAGTGATGTGACACGCAGAGGCACTGCCTGGGGCTGTGTGTGCGGTCAGGACTGGGCCGAAGCATAAATCTAAATGCGTCACTGGCAAATCGAGTGGCAGCCTCCATAAGGGACAGCTGGCCTTGGCGTGCCGTGGCCTGGGCGTCGAGAGGGAAACGTTACATGTTATACGGCTGTGTACGAGGCGCAATGGACCTCTGGTTCGTTCCTGTCAGCACTTCCTGGGGTGACATCATCACATAGAGCTGTCCTGGAACACAGTGGATAACTGAGTCAGTTGCGACCAACCGCTAATCATATGACAAAGGGTCAGAGGCACATTAGTCAGATTTAAATATTAAAAATGCATATTTGCTGTTTGCAAACCACAGTGAGAAATATGCTGCCACCTCACTGATGACGGCAGGCATCGAACACCCCACCTGCTGGTGTGTTCTGGCTTAGCAGGGTGTCTGGGGCCTGAACGCTGGTCACCATGGCACCTGACGCACCATCAGAGATGGTGGCAGGATAATAGGTGTAGTGAGTCTCAGTGCTGTCGCCGTCGAGGGCATCTGACTGCGAAAACACGGCCTGCAATGCAGACGACCAGTCTGTGAGCCCGGGGCTGTGTTTATAGGCATGACAGTCTTATATGCGTGATTTCAGAAATCTATGTCCTAATACTATAAAAATGCTATATATTAAAAAAAACCATTATGATTATGAAAATGGATCTGTAAAAATGTTATGTTCAGTGTTCAAGAGCATGTGAAGCAGTAACAGGGGACTAGTCAGCATCGCACGGCAACGTCCTTCTGGTTACCTGGGTGACAGCCTGTGTCGCTGCAGGAAATCCAGCAACCACACTGACAGCCGCTGCCCCATCCGTCTGGCCCTCTAACTGCCCATCTGAAACCTGGATCACGCGGTATGTCACCTGCGGGACACAGACACACACAGACGCACATCACACAGGGAGTCACGGCTGAGAATGACGCCCACACCACAAACACGGTTACATGGGAATGGAAAAGGAGAACAGCATGAATCAGGGAAATGAAGATCACTATCAACACTGCAGTGCTGAAGTGGAACACACTGGCTGTGTGGCGGCCAGCAGACTGTCCTCTCCTATCCTACCTGCCCGATGGGAGGGTACAGCTCCCCTACCTGCCCCCCAGCCGCCTCCGTCTTGAACAGGTATTTGATTGGCTGCTCTGATGAGAAGGTGGCTGCTGATTGAATAGTAGCAATAGCAGAGGGATCTTCTGCAGTAGCTACAGCACCTGTACATAAAACAGCATTTGGTAAGTTTAGCAGTTTCCATTTTTACATCAGAGGTCACCCAGGCTTGGGAACCCCCCACCCTAGAAAAATAATAATAATCTCATATAAGTTATATTATTAAATGTCCTCACCTTCTTCAATAACAGGAACATTCCCATCCGAGTCTGGACTTTTTTGTTGTCTGAATTGTAAAGTCATGAAAAACAACAAGAACACCCATTTTGTTTCATCAGACGGCTAAATCCATAAATACTGTATTTTTTTTTTTGTTACAGAAGTATCCCGTTAAACTCACCCCTTCATTTCCAGTGGCTATGTGAAACGGAGAAGGCCGTCCTCTCCTTCACGTATTTGGGTCTCTCGGCCGACCAGATCTTTGAAACGAAAACAGCAGTGAGACTACACGAATAAAGCAAAAGGCAAAGACATACACGAGATGCTGACTATTTCATTTAAACAACAACATGAATGTCACTCAACTTTTCAATGACGATTAGAAACGTGGTATTTCTACATTCTATTTGCATGAAAACGAACGCATCTGTGCGTGCAGATACACTCGTTATGACATCACGCTTTATCGGAGGTCTGAGTTTACAGGGACAGAGCAAACTGTATAAAAGCAAAATCCCAGTTCAACAATTTTTGTTTTAAATATTTCCCCGTGATTGATATATTGAAAGATTTTAGTAACACCGGTTTTATGATTTGCATCCTTAACTTTACAGCTGCCGGTTCACAAGTGCAAATCGGCATTTTGCTATTCGCGAACGATTAAAAATAACCAAAAACCACAAAAGAAGAATGGGAAATGGACAAAACGGTATACGAGCAGTATAAATAACTCTTCATATATGAAAACATCTGCTTAAAACAGAAGATCCTTACGCTTCAGCGAGTTGCCATACAATACTAAACAAAGCGACTAACAGGAAACGCATCAGGATAGGCAGAGGTACTTATTAAATACATTATATTTTTTAATAAATTAGCAGTTTTTTAGCGAAGTGTCACGAGAAGGGCTTCATCACGGTATTATTAATGAATATGACACAATTCGTGTTAAAAGATACAACTATCACCCACCGTTGTAAATTCCTTCTAGTTGTTTATACAGAAGCATGCTCTGCGCATGCGTATTGGACAAAGACATCACTTCTGACGTATATTTTTAGCGACGATCAGCAGCGCCCAGATTCCAGAAGAAGTCGTCTTATAGGTCATGAATATATAAATTATATTAAAGGAATATTATGGAATAGTCGCACAAAAAATATGAATGCGGCGGTTCCACGAATAGGTGCCATTTGCATGTAATAACTCTTATTCAACACTGAATCCAATAGCATACATATTTAAATATTCAAAATGTGCATTCGTATATCTCGGGCAGCATCATTTCATTTTTTACAAGTACAAAAAAATACAAATCCATTATTAATTTTTTAAGGGAACCTTATCTTCAGTGTTATAAAATCATCAAATAAATTATTAAATTATTTGATAAATGATGGACCAAACAAAATAGAAAAAAATGCGCCATACCTTTATTTTAAATACAGTTGAGTACTCGGAATGAATAGAGAGTAACAGGAATGAGTATTAAAATGAAAGAAAGAGAACGAACAAATCATAATCAAAGTCAAACCAGAAACCTATATTACAATATATGGTCAAGATGCTCAAATGTGTGTGTGTTCAAGTATATGTATGTAGGTGTGCATATGAATTTGCATGAGTGTTTGTGGCCATATTTGCATGTATGTTTGTGTGCATGTGTGTGACCGTACGCTTGTGCTGTGTATTTGTGTGTGGGAGTCAGGACTGGGCTATGGAGAAAGGGAGAGAGGGATTATATGTGTCTCTGTATGGGCTTTTCAATCAGCAATACAAAGCTGAAAATACAACAGAGGTCCTCAGATCTGCATTGACAACCAACTAAATTAACCTGAAAATACTTTTGCGTGCTACAAAATTCACAGAACAATTCTGTTGAAAAACTGCAAACTTATATTGTATTAGCAGGATGAACAAAAAAACCTATTGGCCTCAATCCTGTGCATACAATGGACCTTTATGTATCTCAGGGTACAGCTTTGCTCGCATTGACCACTTTACACGTTTTCTTTGACGCTTCGTCTATTTCATGCACTACCGCTAACTTGCATCCTGACTCGGATTGATGTTTGGCTGTGAAACTATCACTGCTGATAGCTGGGGGCCATGCGCAGGTGTTCTGCAGCTGCTTTCCTAGACTTAATCCTGTAGTTTGTCTCCCTCCACTTGTTCCTCCATCTGCGCTTTTCCCTCTGACTGATTTCATTTATTGCTTTTTTTCTGCCTGATGTTAGTCTAGTATTTTTGATATGTTCTTTCTAGGTATTTCTCCCTCCTCTCAATCAGCATCACATCGAGCTGCTTCTCTGCAGCACTTAGCAGTGGATTGGTTCCTGGTAAATAATGTTTTCACATATTGAAGTTGATTTTTAATGCCAACACATTCAGTAAATTGGTTATTATATCCAAACATCTCACTCTTGTTCCTGGTTTCAGTCCTGTTACTCATATGTCTGTTCTGTTACTCTTTATATGAGACAGCATAAAATTAGTGAACTATAGCCACATATCTTAAATTTGCAATGAGGACACTGGAGGACACTTTGCTTAGTAATAACATGTATTATAAACCTACTTTAAATGCATATTTATACGGATAATATCCTGGGGACAGAAATGGCACCAATTTGGTTAAATGACTCATGCGCCCAAATGATTTGGATTAAATATTTGCTATACTTATTGCTGCAATGGCGATATTGTGCCTCATGTGCAGTAATAAACAGAAGGCTTTTGTTTTGTTTACTTTCAATTTTCTTAAAACATTATTTGAATCACCTGCTTTATTACATATGAATCAGGACCTGCACTGGCGGGGTCTAGCTCAGGTACTGGCCGGTACCAGCACTGGCGGGGTCTAGATGAGGTTAAGGGCGGTACCTGCACTGGCGGGGTCTAGATGAGGTACAGGCCAGTACCTGCACTGGCGGGGTCCAGCTCAGGTACAGTCCGGTACCTGCACTGGCGGGGTCCAGCTCAGGTACATGCCGGTACCTGCACTGGCGGGGTCTAGCTCAGGTACAGACTGGTACCTGCGTGCTGGTGAAAATGCACCAGTGGTCTAAGCACTGTGCCGCCCCAAAGTGCGAGTCAATACAGCAAATAAAAGTTTGGAAGAGTTTAATTCCAGGTTAATGTTGATCATGGAACTGCTTCAAACAATGGATCTCTTAGGGACTGAGCATTTTATACTGAAAGCTCTCATAATGTGTCCACCACCATCTTCAGTTGCCGAGTCACTGATGTTTTGTCTTTTTACTTGCAGTGCATTCTATTAGGACTTCCAGTGAGCCTCATGCACATTGTTTTGGGTGTAAACATTTCATTGGATAAGTGCTCATTATTGAAAAAGGAGATGCAGGTAAGGAACGTTAGGCCTATTAAACCACAACACCGGGTGACATAAAAATCCATCCTTTATTATCCTTGAATTATTCCCATTTTTTGCTATGCAGACTGCTCTGCTTAACTTTGAGCAGCCAAGATCATGCTATTACACTCAATCACTTGGTTTATCCCTGTTATCTACCTAACATGAAATATGTGAAGCCTATATCAAGGTAAATTATAAATAACACTCATCACAAGAAGATCAAAACATTGTGCTTGTATTGTGATTGTATTTCTGATGTTTATGTGCATGCATATCATTTTTCTTGGCAAAAGTGGGAAGCATTCATATGTCTGTTGTGGGCAAGGCTACAGCTTAGGTAAACAATGGCACCAGTCATATCCAAACTGGCTAATATGGAAGCAGAAAACCCAGCAGAAGAGGAAATGACATCATAGTCAGCAGCAGACCTGGTGTGAATTGAAACACAACACTGATGGCAGAACAAGCAAGAAGCGTACCTGCAATGAGACACAGAGGCAAATTTCAGTGTGCAGAATGGTACACAACTCACTGCCCTATGCTAATATGTATGTGTGCATCTGACTTTATGTTAAGGTAAAAGTAAATCTGATACTTAACTTTTTATTTAAGTTTGCTATCAATGCCTGTGAAGCCATATGAAATACAAAATAATTTATACATCATATAATTACCGTTTGTTATATAATTTAAATAGCTCGAATTAAAGGAGAGATGGCATAAAATGATACATCATAATAGCATAACAGCCTAATATCTTACATCAACAAGCAAAATAGATAGATAGGTAGACAGACAGACCGACCAAATATGCGTAACAATGAGCCAAAGAAACAAGGCACATGTGTAATACACCACGTTTCCAGTAGGTGGTGCTGAAAGCTCACTCACTGGGGTGCAAGGCCATGCTTGCCTCCTGATCCTTTCCATGGTGCACGCGGCAGGTGTAGGTGCTGGCCTTCATCTCATCGATCCCGTCAATTGAGAGGCGGCACATGTTGGGCGTCACCATCGTCACGCTGACCTTGCCTTGGACGGGTGCTGGCTGAGCACTGGGGTCGGTACTGCCCAGCAGTTTGCCGTTCTGCCGAAACTCACAGTAGGGTGTGGTACTGCTGTTGTTACTGGGGAATTTACAGTGCACCCTCAGCTGGTTGTCCTTTGTGCGGCAAGGTTCAAACTGCAGCAGCCCAGTTACCGTTGGGATCAAAGCCACTGACATACCTGTAATGGACAACACATGGAATCATTTGTTTGAATGTTATTTTGTCTGTTTCATTTCCCATCCATCCATCCATCCATCCATCCATCCATCCCTCCCTCCCTCCCTCCCTCCCCACAAAATCTCGCTTCCTGAATCTGACTCTGATCAGCATGTATCTAACACAGGTACATCACACGTACCACTTTCAATGTTTTCAATACATTGTAACAGCACATTAGTATCTTTGTGGTAGAGAGTATTGGCATCATATCATGGACAATTCCTGAGCCCCAGTGGAAGGGATGAGGTTTAATTACCGAGCAAGAATGCTGCCTTCGTCATATTCCTAAAGTGATCCATGATGTAATATCATTCAGAACCTAAAACGACACAGAAGGTAATTTTTTTTTTAATGATGGAAATAACATCACAGATTACTGAAGACATCACTGAAACCAATCCATACAATACATTATCAGAGGTGTAAAGTAATGAAGTACAAATACCCACTTACAGTACTTAAGTAGTTTTTATACTTTACTTGAAGTCGCTGCAACTTTTACTTTGAATGTGGTTCTTTTATTTTCACTTCACTTAATTTCTGAACAAAATCACTAGTATTTACTCCAGGACATTCTACACAACCATCGTTACTCTATTCCATGCAGCGGACATGAGTAGAGCTGAATGATTCTGGGCAAGATGTGAATCACAATTTTTTTTATTTGGGGACCATGATATTGAGCAGTTTCTTTCTTTATTACTATTATTTTACATTACATGAAAAATGCTGTCTTTATAAAAATGGAACAAACAGGAAATAGAGATGCACAATACATAGGCAAACATACCAAAAACATCAAATACTTTATCAATATTCAAAGTTAGCTGCACTAGAGCATTTACTGAATTAATGGTGATGATTGTATTGAATGATCAGCTATTTTCGATAGTGAAGAAAGAGGGATTTAATCTATGGAGGGTGTTTTGTGACAGTATTCAATAAATGAATATGTCATTAAAATTATTTAAATTAATATGTAAATTCAGTCGACTAGGCGAGTTTGATCCGTTGTAACTTAGTTTGCAATGTAACCAGGGGTGTGTTACCCAAAAGCAACATAACAAGAACAGAACAGCAATGTCCAGGGGGAAATCTCAGAGCTCCCAAGGACTTGTGTAGGCACCAGAATCGTGTTTTTCACTTGGTTAAATCACCCTCAACTCCAGTGTGTGTCGTTGGTGTGCAGTGTGGCACTTCAGCTCTCCTCAGGGGGCTTGGAAGCAGAGAGCTGCATGGTGCATTGAGAGCAAATTCCAGTATGTTCCTCTTTTTCAATGTATCATGCACCAGACCAAGGGGACTCTATTTCACCAGCCCATATTTCTCTATGAATTGTTCATTACTGAGACGGTCCAAGGGGTTCATGGCTCCCCGCAAAACATCATTTAGACAAGCAGTTTGGCATCCTGGACAACACTGTCTCAAACGTCTTTGGCTGATTTGTACAATTCTTTGCCATTGCTGGTCGTAAGGGGCGATTCTCCTGTCCAACTCAAGGAATGTCACTGAACACACAACAACTTTGATTGGTTAGCTCATTATGTAGCCTACCAGAGTTGTTCAGAATTTATGAACTCCGCCCCATTCCATTCATGAATTGGAATTTGAACTGAATTGGCCGCACACTGTAAGACGCTGAATTGGAATGACAGTAAGCATTTGGTTTGTCTCAGCCCACTAAATCCTTTTCCATGTGCATATATTTATTGTTTTTTGCATATTTAACTGTTTATGTATGTTACCATTTGTGAGGAGCCTGCATGCAGTAGCTTTTCCAGAGGGTTGTCAGATGGACAGGCTTGTGATAGGGTTACTTGTGTGACTGTACTCCTTCACCACGGTACACAAAATCACAGTTCAATTATTTATTCTATAGGTGACATTTCCGCTTCATTATGAATAAGAGTGACGTGCACAGACTTTTCAGGCAGGTGCTTGAACAGGGGGGCATGGTCGATGGGTACCCGTGGGGGGCGGGAATCAGGGCATACTGTTTATTTTAACATGCTGTGTCATTAATATTGAAATATTAAGCTGTATTGTTACAGCTGCACCTACACTAGGTATCAATTTATGTGAAATCAACTCCATTTTAATTTGACTTCCTTATATTCAAATTATGATTCTGCACTGTGTTTTCAACCAATTTTATGACTTGAATTTCATTTTCAAGGTCATTCTCAAGTCAATTCTGGATGGTGCACAACCCTGTTATGTATGTGTCAGGCCCTGTACCCCGACCTTCCTGTTTCTTCTGTGCTGTGGCCCGTTAATTGTTTGTCTTAATGTTATGTTGAAGAGCAAGGAATATAACTGGCTCTGTAGCTAAGCGATTTATGGCCAGCTGACAGCACCAAGAGTAACACTGGTCATTATTGAACAAGATGCCTAGGTTCTCACGATACTCCCTGTGGGTTTTGCTCAGGTCTCCCTTGCAATGTCCTTGGTCGGTTTTGGACTCTCTGCCAAGACTAAAGACGATTGTGGAGGCCATCTTGCTATGACTGTGCTTTCCGGAAACTTTGACCAAAAAAGGAAATGATTGACAGCCTTATCATATAGGGGCGGGGAAGTAATTGGACCCCAAAACACAATGAATAGTAAAGACACTGAGGGGCAGAATGCCTGAGTAAGCCCTGGTAAGGAAGCACAATGATTATAATTGGCCCAGAAAGAGGGTGTTTGGGACGAATATATTGACAAGAGATATTACAGTCTATTAAAAATCAGTGTCATTCGATATGGGATACACATCTGCGGGGTGTCCAGTCTTGGTTGTAACTCTGATGTTGCAATACTCGTAAAAAAATCTGACTTTGGAATTCTACACAAGCGACTTCTGATTCCTGATTCTGCGGGAAAACCACAAAAGTGCTAGATACTTATCTTTGCCTATAGATGATTACTTTGCGCTGCGACGCTTTCTGGAAGCGCACGTACCGCCGCACATTGGTTATTAGTTATCTGCTTTTTGCGAGATCAATACATTTTAATTTACAGTACTTTTATTACTTAAGTAGTAAAACCAGGTATTTTTTTTACTCTTAAGTAATATTTTACTGCATGTCTTGAACAACATTTTGGAGCGATATCTATATTTTTACTTGCGCATGAAAATTGAATAGGCTACTTTTTTATAATGCGAGGTAGAGGTCACACACTTCAGAGTCAACTCTTTTCAAAAAGCTTCCCATGGGGGAAAAATATCATTTCAATTCCAAATATTTGTCTATTTTTGGATCCTCGTTGGGAGAATCTACGTTACAGCAACTGATTTTTATCAAGGTTTTTATCTTTGTACGCCTGAATGACCCATTAGTGAAGTGAATAATTAGGCATAAAACATAAATATTGTGTTAACGAAACGTGCGTGACCTGATCTGGCAAATGAATTTACTGATACGAATAAAAACTTATAAACAGAGCCGCTAACGGCAAATAGATTTTTAAGGGGCGTAAAAAGCACAGAGGGGCGTCTGCAATAAGACATTTATTTGTTTTAGAATTGCATATAGGCCCTCCCAAATGATAAAAAAGACCCTCGAAATAAAGGCGTTACCAATAATAGGTCAGATTACGCAATAAACACAATTTAAACGCTACTGCAGCACTAATGATGCGAACTTAAACGTTATTTTTTACTACTAACATGCCTCTTCTATCGTATCAATTTACACAAGTAATCGATGAAAATTCTGTATCACTTATGATGCTCGGAATCGGCACCAGCGATTAAAACTGCTTTGGGCGAAACGCAAAATGGTGTATGATCAATTGCGAAAGAAATGACAACAGAATGCCATAATGTATGCCGCAAATTAGCTTTCAGATGTGGAAAAGACACAGGGAATGGAACCGCAAACGCGCTTTTCCTTACCTGTAGGAATACGCTTCACTGTCGTCTTGTAATCCAGCAAATTGCAGGCAGGTTTGCGCTGATTCGGATGGGCGTGGGAGGACTGGCTAGACTTCTCACTATGGACCGGCCTATTTGCAAACATCCATGCATCTCTCTATTATCTGTTGCTGTTGAATAATGTAACGTGCATCATAGAAAAACCCAGGCATAAAGCAAAATATAGTAGTCTACAATGTAATAGATTGTTAGAAACCAAACAGGGTTATGAAGCTTCACAGCAACCTTTTGTAATTGTTAATTACATAGAGTATATAAATCTACAGGTTTAATTTGCCTTATAAAACCGTGGTCGAGGACAGTACCAGCCAAGATTCGTACATAATTTCACCTCTCACAACCGCTCACTGTAACATCAGCTCAAATTCAAAACTCTTCTCTGCATTTAATCTGACAACAAAAAACAAAGACCACATTCACAAATTCCTGTATGTTTGTGAAATTACATACACAGCTTGCTTATTCAGTAACATTTAATAAACTGTAAAAATTACAATAATCCAGCTCCTGTTGTGCATTCACGCGCACATTGGGTTTTTCACAGTGCGCGAGATTTCAAAATAAAAGTCCCAAATGGGATTTTTTTTTACCAAATGATTATTACTGAACACATACACCAGTTTGAAGCCCCATTTCAGTGTGTGGTATACGTACACAAAATCAGCAGCACATACAGGACCCACTAAGCGTTTGCCATTTCCTGTATTGATCCCCAGAAGATAACAGCCTAGAAAAACATGCTGGTCACCAGGAACTGATAAAACATGCACTGCAGCTTGCCACACATAGCAAAGCTGTGCTCACACTGAACACTGGCTGATCTTTACTGTGACCAAGCACATTTGACCCCAAAGTCCAGTTTGTTTGACTAGTGTTATCATTCCGTACCACGGCCAGGGGCAGTACGCTTCACCAGGCCCTGGCGCGCTTGGAGAAGTTCCCCATCGCTGCTCACCAGCATCTCCGGCACACAGTGGCAGAACTGCAGAGTATTACATTCTATGGTTGTTATTTACAATGTTATGTGATAACACTCAATGAACACAGAAAATTAGTTGCAGGACTAATAACTGCACTGGATTATGAACCATATTACACCCACAACACAGGGAGAACATGCAAGCTGCACAGTCAGAGAGCAGCCATACAGAGTGACCCCCTAGATCATGAAAATGCAGACAGAAAGAGGAACTGAAAGCAGAGTTAATGCATGTCAGTTTATCAGGCTGGTGGCATAGCTGCGCCCACTAATGCACAAGAATCTGAGAACTCGTAAGCAGGGCGATCATAGGACCTGCTGAGATACTGATCCAGGGACTAAATGTATCAGATTAAATATGCAGAAATTGATCTGTAGAGCCTATGCCATCCTAAAGGGCCATATGAAACACACAGCTATTTCATCGAGGTTAGAAACCCTTCACAGATGTCGATGGTCCTGCCTAATCCAAAATCCAAGCTGCACGGAACTTGCTAGGAGGAGAGAAGTTAGCTCAAATACATCTTGCTTTTCACCAGCTATCGTTACGGGGTTAGGGTAGGGTGACCAGGTAATCCATGTCAGGGAGGACAGTCTGAGCTAGGACAGGATTTGTAAATTACCATTTCAATTAAA
>JAODKF010000042.1:3534616-3549150 GCA_026779585.1 Mormyrus proboscirostris | reverse complement strand
CCCGGGGGGGGGCGCGTCTAGGCTCGCAGTTAGCCAATCAGCAACAAGCACTACCATGCCAGACTGACGTCAGAGTTAAAGAGAAAGGTCCGTTATTCGGTTACAAACTACAGTGCGATACAGAGACGTGGTTAGGAAGAATAAGTAATAATTTTTAGAGCAGTCTTCGAGTACCAGCCTGGAAGGAGCCGTGAGAGAGCAGGGGGAAAAGAAGCTTGTTTAGAGACGCCAGTGACATGAGCTCGGACTGCGGTGAGTGCGCTCCGGTTGAAGACGGTCCTTTTCTACTTTTCTCTGCGCTCGATTCAAAGATATTCGTGCGCGCGGCTCGGACGATTCAACTTCGACTTTTATCGGCGACGCGGAAATTGACAGATTAAACGCCCACGAATATGGGTGGGCTCGGGGGTTACAAGGATTAAACGGGTAACATTCCACTGAGCTTCTGAAACGAAGAGCACTCAAGTGTATGACGTGTTGTGCGATACATCATATGCATGGGTAGCCTAATATCGTTATAATAGGAAATTCTGTTAAAATGCATTTATCTTTCTATCTATTAAGCAAACGTACTTACTGTTAATATGGCGTATATTTCACCTAATGGACCGCTGGCTCTCCTGATTCCTGGTACAAGTGCAGGAATTTCTCCCTGCAGCGGGTCGGCAGCTTTGGCTTCCTACTCAAAATGAACTCGGATGCGCCGCGACGTCCTCCCATGTTTCACTTTTTGAATATTTGTAATTTGAAGTTTCAGCTGAAACTCTTTAAATCTGGCCGGGAGGGGTCGTGTGAGCTAAAAGAGTGATGGCTGTAAAGCGTCCAGTGAAAGTATCGCACAAATACAGGCGGCATATAAGATGCTGTCACGGAGTAGTTAATAAATTGTAAGTAAAAATTACGACCTTTTAAACTCTCTGTACTCCAGATTGATGCACCTGTAGAAGTTTAGTATTTTTATTACATTTAGGGTGACCATATAATTAATGTAAGGGAGGCCACACTGAGCTAGGACAGAATTTGTTAATTATTATTTCAATTAAAAGGACCTGGATATCACTTGAGCACTGTGTGCTAATTGGTCAGTCTCCTATAATCGTGCATGGCATGTGTCACTAATGCTAATGTGAAACAGCTGGATGAGTCTTTCAGTCAAGGAAACAAAACAGTCGAAGCAGGAGCACAGGAGCCTTTCAGTTTGAAAGTAGTTTGTAAAACCTGAAGTAGCTCAGAGTGTCCTTCCTGACATGGAGTATCTGGTCACCCTAATTACATTTAGAAAGATATTCGGAGAACTGGCAGCAATGTCAGAATCACAGCCTCTCTCATTATAGAAGTTGTAAAGACTCTGAATGTGACCCTTCACAGCCCCCCCCCCCCCCCAGTTATTGGTTTATGATGTCCTAATGAGAAGAGGTGATTTTTCTGTCAAAGCCAGGTGTGGTCTCTTCAGATCGCGATATCTGCATTCATTCAAAGCTGCTGTTTACGGTTCAGACTTGCATGCTAGCAGATGCATTAACATGGTTTTGAAACTTGTGTCCAATTTCCATTACAATTATTCCAAAAAGGTTTCTGCCCTGTGGGCTGACAAGGTGGTGCACTGAGGCCTCACACCTCTGGGAACAGGGGTTTAGGTTTCCACCATGGTTCCATGTGGGTGGAGTTTGCATGTTCTCCCTGTGCCGTCATGGGGTTTCCTGAGGGTACTCCTGGTTCCCCCCATCGTCCAAATGCATGCTGAGGTTAATTGCTACTGGATTTCCATAGGTGTGTGTGTGTGAGCAAATGGGGTGTGAGTGTGCCCTGCGATGGGTTGTCACCCCGTCCTGGATTAGTCACCCCTCTGGATAGGCACTGGACCCCCTGTGACCCTGAATAGGACAAGTGGATGATTGGGACTTCTATCCTGCAATACTAGTAATTCAAGCATATATGTGGCTTTAGCTAAACCAAAGCTCAAAAGGACAAACTGGTTTAAAAACCAGCCGCACACATAAGACAGACGTGCGGCTATTCAGCAGGAGCCCCCACCATCTTCAAACACCAGAGACTGATGATGTGTACAACAAACAAGAAAATACATATACTCCATTTGAAATTCAATAACAAGCATTAGGGCCCTTTACACAAATATGTATCATGAAATAAACTGAACAAAACTAAGTATAAAATGATTCTAGTGAAATGTCAGCGTATCATTGTTGTGTCCTAAGTCAGTTTGTTAAACTGAACTGCCCAGTTATTGAAAATGTGTTCTGGATAAAGTGATTCAACTAGCAAATCTGAAAGTGACCTAATGCAAACACAGGCTGCACCCCCTGGACATGTAACCATGTAACGTCTCAGTGATTCTGGGGTCCCGTAAGTATCGTGAGTATCATGAGTAAGTATCCCGCGAGTAGTCGTCACAAACATAGATGTCAGATCAGGTTTTGCGGTTTTCGGCGCATATAAATAAGGAACTGCTGGGCCAGTGGGGCTGGGATTGGGGGAGATGATGAGCCCTTTAAAAAAGCACTAATGGCCGCCTCGGCGCTGGAATTCCAGCAGGCAGCGGGTGACCTGTGGAGGTCACAGGCAGCTGCTATATTTACCCACTGAAACCCGATCGCTGGAACCCACCCCTGGCTCTGCTCGGTCCGGGGCCGCAGCCTGAACGGCAGTATCTCCATCCACTCGAGGCTTAGATGGGGAGCCTCTCTGCTGCCCTCACGCCACGTTTGCGTCGACTGCCAGTTGTACAGGTGGGTTGCCTTCGGCTCGGGGCAGGTGACACCTTGACATCGCTGTGACCCTTTCGCTGTAGGTTGTCCCAGTGGAGTCCGTTTTGAGGATCTGGGCTGTAATCGACGCCTTTGGCTTTAGCTCTTGGCACGGAAACTTAGTGTTCGTGTTGTGTGGAAGTGACGAGTCCGCTGACCTGACTGAGGCCTTTTTCGTGGATTGCGGCTGCCTCTTTAGGCTGTGGGATTTCTTTGTTGGAAGTCTGAAAACCTTATGCCTTTATTTACAAAGGCTAGGTGGAGTTTATCTCTTGCTTTTCATGATGTGCCATGTAATTAGGCCTGTTCGGTCTTTCAGAATTAATTACAGAGTCAGGGAGCTGTTTTCAGCTGGTCTCATTTGGTACACTTGTATTTTTATGTATTGGTCTGTTGCCTTTGAACTTCACTTTTTTAACTTTACAGATGTAATTTTTAAACCTGTGTGGAGGATGTTTCCTGTCCATAGCCTGCGTGTTGTATTAATGTTCATCTGGAATCCAGGAAGAACAGTATAGACCAGTAGATGCAGACTATGTTTAAGTCATAGACCTCTATCTGCATGAAGTGTATGTTGCATTAGGTGGGGCAAAGAGGTCCATGTGTTCCACTTAAACTTTTCCAGTGGTTTGTTTATATAATATATATAATTAGTTTGATCTGTGATTAATGCTATTGGTCAGATGTTTTAGAATCTCAGCCGTCATATATAAGGCACTTGATAGAGTACGAAGAAGAGATTGAGTAATCAGCATGACCCCTGACCAAGTCACATATTTCTGCGTTTGTTATCTCAGGGTTGTGCAACAAGTTGTACATTTTGAGGACAGATGTGCTGTCCCACCTACATCCCAGCTTGCACTGTACTCTGCTGCTAAGCCTTCTGTGGTCCCCAGTTGAATGTCCAACCCCTGGGGCCGTGGTGACCTCCTGAAGTTACAGGTGTGGTCAGAAGCATGTCCTGCCGAAGATGCGTTTGGCTTTGCTGCTAGGCTGATGTCATGCTTCCTGTCAAAGGCACACTGGAACTCGCCTCTCATTGGACATAGAAGAGGGAGGAAGTGCGAGGCTGTTCTGTCAGTGTACCTCTCACAGACATGGCCATCTTTATCGCCTCACATTCCAAGATAAATTTAGCTTCCCTAAGACCTAAAGCCAGTGCAGCTATGGAGGACATTGTGATTCTACTGGAAAACCACACAATGTGCAGCAGAAATCTGAATCACTTGAGGCACGTAGCTGCACTGCAACATGCACTGCAACATGCACTGCATGGCTCCCTCTGCCTATAAGTCACGGAATGAGTGCAGTTGCAGAGGCCACAGAGCGATGGCACGTCAGTTACGCAAAATGCGCTGGAGCACAGATACGGTCAGAGCTGGTGACCACTGGCTTATGACCTCAAGGCAACAGGTGGGAACTGTTCTTTCACAAAGGGCACTGTGATTTGGAGTGAATTTCACACTGCTTTAGTTTATATACTGTACACTTCCACGCCTCTAGATTCTGACCCAGGCAGAGATATTTGAATATCCAAAGACAATGTGCTGATTGGCCTTTTCTCAGTAATAATACCACTAATTGTAATGGTCACATTTGTTGCTATCCAGGACTGGGGATTGAGTCTCCAAGCCTGACCCACTATCCCGTCTCACCATGGATTTGGGCCCGCATTGGCCCCCTGGGTTGGGTTTCCGCTGAGCTGTGGGCCTCTCTTCTCTTTTGGAAACACGGGGCATCTGCTTATGTGAGCAGATTCATCTCAGAACACACACACACACACACAGCCAGACACGTCTTCACATCCTGCTGACCCTACAGCCAGCCTTGAGTGCCATGGGTAGAAGTGACCAACAGATTCTGCCCCCCCACGGTGGTCTGCAGCCAGCCTGCAGTGTGTATGTATGCAGTGAGACGTATGAGGTTACGTGCCAGAGAGGCTGAGGTGCCTGTTCTGCTGCATGTTTTAAAACGGAGCGTGTTAGCAGAAACCGAGCACGGGTGTTTACAAGCACCATAATATGTGTTGGGGGAGGGGGAGGGGGTGGGGCAGGGGGCAGCTTCACTACACAGCAGTGAATGACAGTTCCCTCTCCACAGCCAACACAGGGCTAGGTTCCCGCTCTGCCAGCGTCCGCATTTAACAGGCCGGCAGAGCCTGTTGGCTAGTAGTCATGGAAACCTTTGAGAAGAGAACCTTCTCAGAACCTTTACACACATCGAAAGATGAATTGAGGGTCTGGTGTGTGTGTGGATTTCCTTCAAAGCCTGACATTGTTTTCTTGGAGATGCCATGTCCAGGAACTATGGCCGCGACGACGGGGGACAAGCCTGAGCTTGCCTGGGTGTGGGCCGGACTGGGAGGGAGGATGGCAAACACCAGTCCTGGGGGTGCTGGACTGAACCGGCTGCACCTGCCAAACCTGACGCTGCTTTGTGCCATTGACTTTTAAAAGCCCATGCGGATGGTTTTTCAGTGGTTGCAGAGGCGATCAGACATCAGATTCCCTCCTTGCTTGAGTCCATTCTCAAACCTGGGGAAATGGAACTTGTGTGTAGTTACAGTCCCATTCTGGTGCTGGGGTGGGGGATGCTGAGGCAGTGGCCTCCTTGTTCCAGGGTCCGGCCCGGATGGGTGCTGAGTGACCTTCCTGTCCCAGGGTCCGATCCGGGTGGGTGCTGAGCAAACTTCCTGTCCTAGAGCCAGGCCAGGGTGGGTGCCGAGTGGCCTGCCTGGTGCTACCGAGCGACCTGCCTGTCCCAGGGCCCGGATCGGTGCTGAGAGGCCTATCTGTCCAGGCCCCGGCCCAGATCAGTGCCAAGCAGCCTCCCTGTCTCAGGGCCTGGCCCAAGTTTCTACTGAGCGACCTGCCTGTCCCAGGGCCCGGATCGGTGCCGAGAGGCCTATCTGTCTCAGGGCCCGGCCCAGATAGGTACCAAGCAGCTTGCCTGGTGCTAATGAGCAGCCTGCCTGTCTCTGGGTCTGGCCCGGATCAGTGCCGAGAGGCCTATCTGTCTCAGGGCTCGGCCTGGATCGGTGCCAAGCGGCCTGCCTGGTGCTAATGAGCAGCCTGCCTGTCCCTGGGTCCGGCCCGGATGTCTGTCAAGTGGCCTCCCTGTCACAGGGTCCAGCCCGGATCAGTGCCAAGCAGCCTCCCTGCCTCAGGGCCTGGCCTGGATCGGTGCCAAGAGGCCTATCTGTCTCAGGGCCCCAGGGCCCGGTCTGACTTTGGAAGGTCTCCAGGTCACACTGGCCACAGATCTGCCAGCTGAATTATTGATGCCTTTGCTGCCTTTAAAGGGGGGGGGAGAGAGGGAGAGACGGATTAAAGAAATAGGAGCCCTCTCTCGGAAATCAACACGCATCAACAACACCAGATACTTTTATTTATTCAGATGGCATGTACCAGCAGCAGCTGGGCTTTCCACAGGAACACACCGTACTCTGCGCACATGTGGCACAGTCGACCTCATTTAGGCTCCTCCCCCTTCACAGGCACGCAGCTTGGCATTGCATTAGGTACACAAAGGAAGCATTTCCTGGGAGCCTATGACGTTGTTCATTTTTAATGATCATACCTTTTGTCGGGCAGCAGATGGCGTAGCAGCTGAGGAACTAGACTTCTTGTTTCTTGTGGTGCGATAAGGCAGCACAGCCTGACCTGGTGCAGTTTGCCATGTCACAGAGCCTTGAGATTCCTTCACTGTGGCTGTCTGTGCACCATTAAGTATTTATAGGGTTTGATAGATCAGTTTTTTGTGGAGTTTTGGTTGTTTAGTTGAGCGTTTCCGCCTGGTGGTTTGTACAGGCTCTGCTTTCACTGCTCAAAGGTCAAAAAGGTGACAGTTACCTCCTTATGAGTCAAATGAGCATCGCCTGCATTCAAACTCAGTCCGCGGTTCACCTGACTGTCTCTGTCTCTCTTGCAGTAAATGCGGTCTGGCTGTGCATCCCCTGCGGCTGAGATCCCAGCATGTCTCGCGCATCGTCCACGGCTAAGCGCTATGCCGGCTCCTCCTACACCAGCCACTATGGCTCCTCCCTGGGCTCCTCCCTGGGCTCCTATGGCGAGAGGGACCGGCAGGCCTATAAGAGCAGCTCCTCCAGCTACACCCCTTCCAGCTACCTGAGCAGCAGCGCCAGCCGCCCCCGCACCTACGGCGCATCTGTGGAGCCCGACCGTGGGCGAACCACCCCCCGGGCCGACCTGCTGGGGGGGCGGCGCAGCGAAAGCACGAGTCGAGCTCCGGTGAGGTCGTACGGCTCGGGGCTGAGCGGGGGTGGGATCTACTCCTCCTTCAGCTATTCCCCATCCGTGCCCAGCTACCTGTCCTCCTCACCAGCCACCTCCAGCATCTCTCTGTCCCGCCGCCGCTCCGTGAGCCAGAGCGACCTGACGCACGAGCTGACGTCGCTGGCGCTGAGTGACCCCACCTCCTGCTCCTCTTCTTCCTCATCCCCGTCCTCCTCCTCGTGTAGCAGCGGACTGAGGTCATCGTACCACAGCCGCGGGAGTGAGCCAGTGGAGCCCTACAGCAGCTCTCGCTTTGGATCCGCCCTCCCGCGTGGCTCCACGCAGGACACAGTAACCAACGGCAACCGCTTCACCCCATCCTGGGATAGAGGCTTCACCCGCTCCATCTCTCCAACGCGGGACACCCCGGTAAGACGCTTATTCAGTAGCTGCTCTACAGGTGTGGTATAAACAGTAAGGAACAACTCCAGACTTCAGAAACCTTCTCTAAGTGGCATGATGTTGCTCTTAGATCCAAATCTGTTGTCACAAAGCATTTAGATTTTTCTGGGTAACATTGTGTCATGAAGTTCACAGCTACGTCATCAATCTAGCTATGATGGGTTGGCAAGAGACTTTTCACATGTTTACCAGCAGAGGGCAGCAAAACTCTTGTTGGCATGTGTTTTTTTTCTTTCTAGGAAAGCAGACGTTCCTCTTTACACTGAAAGGTTATTCATGCAGTCTGTGTGTCATGGAGTCACTGCTGTTGGGTGTAAAGGGCATGAGATTCACAGTGTCTAGCCAGGCTGACTCACTGAAGTTTCACTGAACGTATTTGTTAAATGGTAGCTGATTACCGAAGGACGAGAGGGCAGCCCCATTTGGTTTAGCTGTTTAGCTTATCCTTGGTGCACAGAGCTCATCTGTTTCAGATGTCCCTAATACCATCAGCCGGATATTCCAGCCCAAGTAGGGCTTTACTCTGCTTTTTGGTATTGCTGTGTCTTCCTGCCTCATAACCAAATGATTCCTAAGATATCTGGTCAGGACACGTTGGTTAGATGAGAGAGACCTTCCCTGAGGAAAGTCGTAAATCTCAGGGTCATTTTTGCTCTACAGGTTTTACTGGGTGCAGCGTGATTCTCTAAAATTTGTCTGGCTGTTGGCATTGCATCGTCCCCTCCTGTCTACGCTGTCACAGGCTAGCGTCCCCAGCAGGCTCGCGTGTTGATGAGGTGCTGAGTCACAGGGCAAAAGGCACGGGGTGGACGCATCAGAAAACAGTCACCAGGCAGCATGGGATCTGTCTGGCGCAGGACGTGACTGACTGGAATCCAGAGAAGCAGAAAGCAGGAATGGATCACAGCTGGTGTCAGTTCACTTCTCCAGAAGAGAGTTGTGGCTTTTTTGCACTGTGACAGTTTACAAAGTAGCTTTTTTCTGTGTGGAAACAAAATATTAATATTACTTTCAGACAGAACGTTTCTAAACTAATCATGTTGCCTTTTAAAACAAATTCAAGATTTATGTTATTTGAATGTTTTTTTTGGGGGGGGGGACTAAAACTAGAACTAAAACGTGGTTAAATAGACTTATTGTTCAGACACACACAAGAAACAGCAGCTATTTTAGGTTAGGGAGACGTACAGACTGTAGAGGCCTTGGGGGCTGGGTCACATTTGATGGGCTTTATTTGTGTTCATTCAGGGTCACTAGTGGTGTCTGTTAATGGGAAACAATTCAGTTTTGAAGCTAAATCGTAGCAGTGAGTACTTCATTAATATTACTGGAGTGACTGCTGTAGTGTCAGCAGCTCTTAGTTTGACATACAGTGACTGTGGAGGGGAATAAGCAGAGGGCCTCGATGACCCCACCCCCGCCCAACGTCCCAGCCGCAGAGCTGCCCCCGGTCCCCCGTTGCCATCCCTCCCCCCCGTCAATGTAGAGGCTTGTCCTTGTCGCCGCAACGACAGCCAGTCTCCGCCGCATTGCAGAGCCCGACACAGAGCCTGATATATCTAGTCATTGATATAATATATCGTAGAGATTTGTAACAGATAAGTGTTCAGTGATCAGAGGACCATTACTGTTGGGATGGTTATTCATTTAGCAATGCAGACAGGCATGATGCTGTCATCTCTGTGTTCCTGTGAACTGCTGAAATATCATTTGTTTTTCATTATACACTCTCATACTAGTTACAGCCCGAGTTCAGTCTGTACATCAGGACTGTGCATGAATTTAACCTTCTCAGGGTTTTGAGGGGATCACAAAAATGACTCCAGCAAAACAAGGACCCAGGCTTCAGGGCGAATTCAGAGGAAGCTAATTATCATGTGTGATCAGGTATGATCTGGTGTGACCATGAGTGATCAGGTGTGATCGGGGTACCCACTGAGAGGTTGCTGCTAAGGTCACTGTGAGGCTTCCCTTATCCTGTTAGCCATCATCTGTACTGCTGGGATGAGTCTGCATAAAACCCAACAGCAGAGCAGCTTCAGTCTGGTTGGTGAGTTACAACTGGTGTCACCCAAATTGCACATTCAATAGACTGTTTTTGTAGACAAGACCAAGTTTGCTTGTAGAAATGAAACGTACTGATGTATGTTTATATTGGAAAAGTGAAATTCAAATAAGTCAATGAACATTATTTCTCAAACTCTTGCTCAGTAAACTAAAAGATAGATTCTATCAGGGTGGAACTGAATGAAGAAAAGCAGTCACTGCCTGTAAAATGACAGATCTGAATTTAAATATTCTTCTTTGGCAACTTGAAGTTACCGTATCTTCAATGATAAACTAGCATTTAGACAGTAGTTGCTGGTTAAACTGTCAGTTTGCCTGATGGAATCACAGAGCTATAGACTGTAGCAGAGTCCGGAACTGTGAGCTACCCTGAGTACAGCAGACCAGAGCTCCCTGCGGATGGCAGCCTCTTTAAAGACCCTCTGTGTTGGTGGTGTGTCTTTGTAATATTTCTCAGTCTTCTTTTGGTGTGTATACATGTTATGCCCTTAGGATTAGATTGGAATCTGAGGACAAAAGGTCAAAGTCTGCATTGGTGGAGGTTTCCTAGAAGCCGGTTAGTCAGCAGGGGTCTAATTAACCAGTTTTCAGAGGATTCTAGGCAGGACACATCTTGCTGGTGGGTGACTGAGGAGCGGAAACTCCTTCTTCACGCTGTGCGATTTACAGGACCTGCCTTGGGAGCACGCTGTTAGATTCCTGCATACCATGACGGCGGGCGGCCTTTGTACACGTCATACTGAAACACGCTGTCAGATTCCCACGTACCATGAAGGCGGGTCGCCCCTTCTGCACGTCACACTGAAACAGGCTGTCAGATTCCCACATACTGTAATGGCGAGCAGCGCTCCCACATGTCACATGTGCTCTCTGGGCAGAGTTTATGTTTATTTCTATTAATATACAACATGCAATACAGCGTTGGAAGTAGAGCTCATAAATAACATCCTGTTCACAAGCCAAGCCATGATCCGCTGGAAAAGGGGAGTGTTTTCATGGCGTTTTATGTTACCTGGTAGCTCCTGTCTTTGTGTTTATGTGACAGGGAGGGAGGCAGAGCTGCCGCCTGTTCATCAGAAGAGGACGCTGCATGGACGCTGCTTAGTATGGTCGTCATGGAGCCACGTTGGTTTCCTGTGGGCCGCTTTACATATAATCGTCTGTGCAGGCCTTGCTAATTGGAACCCGTGCAATTGAATTCCCCCCAGCCCAATTAGCGTGTTGTTGCTGGGCACGCGTCACGTGCTGGGGGTGTACAGTGACCTTGCTGCTTGAGGTGAAAGCGATGTCTGTTCATTTTTTTCCATCCTGAGTGTTTCAGATGATTCTGGGTTGTGAGACACAAAAAAACTTTATTCGTCCCCGAGGGGCAATTAAAGGAACACAGAAAAGTTGAACAAAGGACACAGTGATGTATAGTGCAACAGTTTTTACAGTATTTAGAAGAAACAGGTAGATCTGAATAATTAAAAGGGAGGGGTTGTTAGTGGGCATGGGGGGGTGCTCAAGTGCAGAATGAATGACTGGTTCCAGTGCAGGGAAGTGGGGGGGGGAGTTGAACGGCCCTGGGAACAAAGGTGGCTCCTCTGTATCCTGCAGCCGGGCAGCGGGGCCGTCGTCCTGAGGGGAGCCACTCAAGCTCTGGGAGCAGTGCATGGGAGGGGTCCTGCAGAGTTTGCTGCTCCGACAGGGATGAAAGTGCTCTCACCAGGAGTCCGATGATCTTAGAGCAGATTTTCACTGTGTTGTGCAGGTGGGCCATGTGCAGCAGGCTGGTGGAGTGATACCAGCAGGAGATGGAAAACCAGAGGACACTCTCAATGAAGGAGTAGTAGAAGGTTCTGAGTATGACCTTGTTGACCCCAAAGCTGTTGAGCTTCCTTAGGAGATATTGCAGCTGCTGACATCTCCTTAGAATGTCCTCGGTGTTGCAGTGGAAGATGGTGCCCAGATATTTGTACTCCTCCACCACCTCCACTGTCTGCCCATGGATTATGCTGACAGATCCTGTCACCAGCTCCCTCTGTTTACTGGAGAAGGTCACCACCATGTCCTTGGTCGTCTCCACATTTGGCTCCAGGGAGGCATTGTCACACCACTGCACAAACTCACTGAGCACTGAGCTGTGGTGATGTGAGGAGCCAGACAGCAGAGACAGGAGAACCATAACATCCGTGTACTTCACTGGATGACAGTCTGATGACAGTGTAGATACAGTGACTATGTGAAGGATCTGGTTAATATGTGCATTATAAACAAAATGACCTGTAGACAGGGGAACTTTCTTAGTAGCAAATGGGTTTTTGGGGAAACGATTGCATTAAATTCATTTGGCTCCCTGAACAATTGTCGCTTTTGTAATGATGCAGATCAATGCAGAGTGACTGAGCATATGGCAGGAAAAGATGGTGGTTACGTAAGGTCCAGCTTACCTCTCTGCTGCCACCCGCTGTAAAACACACACACAGAGGCTGTATAACTGTGCCTTTTCCTCTTGAATCCCTGCTCCACAAAATAAGCATGGGAGGGTCCCTGCGGATAAAATGCTCATCATTTTCATAGCCGCTCCATTGGATTGAATGTAAAGTTCATGTGACCAAAGTCCAAATATGGATGGACTGTAAATCTGTTATTTATTTTTAACCTTCTTTATCACTATCCCATTATTATGTCGAAGTGCGAAGCGTAGCGCGCGAATCGGCCGAGCCATACCTCTCTATCTGTGTGAAATACAACATATTTAATACTTATCGCTGTAGCCTGTGGGATTCAGTGTAAAGGACCCATGAATTTGAAGATAGACATTTTTAGCCATCCGGAATAAATATGTATAATTTCTCAATGCAGTTAAACGAACCTGTTAACTATGGTAAACGTGACATTACTTCACCGTGGCGTCTCCAACGGTTGCAGACTGTCGCCTATGGATACCCGTAGTATTTATACAGTTAATGGGGCTTTGAATGAAACTTTCTAGATCCCCACCAGCAAAGACGATGAAGGTGAAAAGGGACTGAAATGGTGACCTCCGTCTGTTTGACGTCTGAAAAGCACGAGCGAAGTCTGACGTCCGTAAGAGGGAGGGGGGCGTATACGAAGTTCGGTAAAAACACGAGCGAGCAGCGTTTTTCGGGTTATTTCAACTAAAACCTGGGACGACTCACCGCCGTTTATTTATAACTAATTTATTTAGATACATTTATTTATTGCATTTATAAGTTATTTATTCGTTGTATTTGTAATACGTGAAGAACTGAAGGTGCATCATTTTATGCAAAGTGTGTGGAGTCGCGCGGCTCGCAGTGTCACGCAGCGCTTCAGGTGCAGCCGTATTAAGTCCTCGCAAGCATCGGTGGATATTAATATAATTAGAGAGCGATACATTAAAGTGCAGGATCGGGCAGAGACGGACTTCGGAGAAATAGGCGGGATCTGCGGACGCCTTCATATGAGCGAAGAAGCGCGCTTGTCTGAATAGATAAAGCGCGTCTTGGCCGTCATGCCCAGCCTGCGGCAGTCATACAGGGTGACCGTTCCCGAGGACCCCCCGGTCACTGCTTTCCCCTTCTTCAGGCAGGACCTCCGCCGGAAAACCTCCACCATGTCCGGCTCGGTGCTGGTGTCTACCTTTGTGGGGTTTCTTATTAATCAGGCAAAGGTAAGGATAGTCGATGACAGGTGGAATTCTTTAAGCAGTTCATGGATGTTTATAATTCATACCTTATTCACGCGAATTCCTTTCTTTTAACACGCCGTAAAATGTTTTTGGTCACGGATAGTCGACGGAAAAATTAATCCTGCTGCTCTGTACGTGACCAACGTTATTGTCCGACCATTACATTATACTTGTATCAGTTATATCGTGTGATTTTGAATTGCTATATATCGTTTAACAGTACGTCTCAGTATGTATAATGTGTTTCTCCAAATCAAGATGCACTCCGTTTCTCACCTGATCAGTCGCGTCACCAGTCTAGCTTTGCATAAGGCGGTCTCTGATCTCCTCGCTGCATCATGCATGCTCTCCGAACAAGGCAGTTAAGAGTCTCTCTGTCATCAGAAACGCAGGGCCGACCTGACACACATAACCAACAAATGATCTTGTCCTATAAAATAAACTTTAAAAAGAACTATAATTGGCTGTGTTCCTCATAGTCAAAGATATGTACTTGAATAATCATAGCTCAGTTCTATCACATCTTACTCCATTTGGGAGGATAAGGATTATTTTTAGTTTTGTTTACAGATTATTTTGCATAACAGGGATTTATTTGTTTTAGTTGTATTTGCGATATGTTCTTTGCTGGCCATTCATGTGTACTGCAGACACCTTAATTTTAGTCTCTCTTTCCCACAGCCTGTATGTGATTCACAGGTCCTGTGTATATCTTAGGGTTGCACTAGGCAGGTACATACATGCAGGAATATTCAGCTCCCTTTCAGATGTACTTACACCAGATACTAAGGCACGGCAATCGATTTCCAAGCCACAGAAGATCAAGTCTCTTTTTTTTTACAGGCTCCCATCACACTTACTCATAGAACATCTGGCCCAAACGTCTGTTGTTCAGTCATTCATGTTCAGACATTTGCTTCTCAGGTGACCGGAACTGTCTATGCTGTCACCTCTTGGACAGACTGTAGTTGAAGGCCACCGATGTCCAGTGATGTTCAGTATAAATATGCTGCAGAGGTCGGTCAGTTTCTTCGTGTTTGTTGTATGAACTGAGCAGAGGACCAGGACTTTCTCGGCTCCCGGGAGTCTTGGCATGATCTTAGTGATCCTTCTGTATGGAAGGTGCAGATCACCACCCAAATACCCCAGACAAGGAGCACCTCACACCTTCATCAACTTCAGCAAAGTCTCGTTGAGTTTCCTGCTTGATTTCTGGTTCAGTTAATCAGGGGATTGGGGGGGGGGCAGAGAAGGGGACAGTTATTAAATCAGGATTAGTCCCTCTCCTTGTTCTGAGCAGTACATGGGTGTCCTACTTCTGACCGCATG
>JAODKF010000042.1:3518130-3531593 GCA_026779585.1 Mormyrus proboscirostris | reverse complement strand
GTGTTTAATGTAGAGCCTCAGCGGGGTCTCCTGCTACTGTGGGGGGGTGTTTAATGTAGAGCCTCAGCGGGGTCTCCTGCTACTGTGGGGGGGTGTTTAATGTAGAGCCTCAGCGGGGTCTCCTGCTACTGTGGGGGGGTGTTTAATGTAGAGCCTCAGCGGGGTCTCCTGCTACTGTGGGGGGGTGTTTAATGTAGAGCCTCAGCGGGGTCTCCCGTGTCCCTGTGGATGCGTTATGTGCCACCACCTCTTTCGTGTTTAGCGTTAGACTCAGAAAACGCGCAGGAGGGTCTCACCCCTGCAACCGCGAGTTCCGGAAATAGCCGTAGGCGGCGGCGGTGCTGTCTGGGCTCCCCCTGGGCTCTCGCCCCCTGCCCCACTGGAGGAGTCCGTCGTCACAGCATCACCAGCCTAAGCTCTAAGTCGGCTGTGTGAAGGCCTCTGGACGCCCGCCAGGCTGCTCCCTTACCAATCACACAGAGTTTGGGGCTCATCTCATGTATTTGCATTTGGCATTTGGCAATGCTTTCCGTTAGTTTTAATTGCTTTTGTATTTGATTTTCACCGCTCTTGCATGTGTGACTTCCTGCAATGACGGCGCCCCGTTAGCGGATCGCTAATGTCGACCCCCGGCTCACCGGCTGCCATTTTCTTCCTAGTGCTTCATGAACTCCATCCTGCAGTGTCTCAGTAACACGCAGAGTCTGCGCGATTACTGCCTGAACAACAGCTACCGGCGGGAGCTGAACAGCAGCAGCCGGGGGAATGGCACGCTGATGGAGGGTGAGGATCGCGCTCGTACCCGCCGCCCTGGCCAGTGCACGCAGACGCAGACGCAGATGGCCTGTTGGTGCCTTTCCTCCCACACGCAGCCACACACTCTGTCACGTCACACACCAGCAGCTCTCCCGTCTCACCTGCTCTCCCCACAGAGTTTGCCAGGCTCATTCAGAGGCTGTGGACATCGTCGGGCAGTGATGCTGTCGGCCCCTCCGAGTTCAAAACGCAGATCCAGAAATACGCCCCCAGATTTGTGGGCTACAAGTGAGTGCAGCCCTCCACTCCCACCTGCCAGGTTAATTCTAAAGCCACCTGTTGGCCCGTTTGGGCCGGTGTGCATGTCTGTACACAGTTCTGAGGCTCTTTCCTGTTGCAGTCAGCAGGACGCGCAGGAGTTCTTGCGCTTCCTGTTGGATGGTCTGCACAACGAGGTGAACCGTGTCACCGTCCGCCCCCGTGGACACGCCGAAGACCTGGACCACCTGCCGTGAGTTAGAATTCTCTCGCTTAACCCCCCCCACCCCCAGCACAGCGCCTGCAGACTGCTTCAGCTTCAGGGAGTCACATGTGTGCATGTCGGCCCCCCCACTGCAGGGACGATGAGAAAGGGAAACGCATGTGGAACCGCTACCTGGAAAGAGAGGACAGCAAGATAGTGGGTGAGAAGCTGGCTCAGTGTGTGTGTGTGTGTGTGTGTGTGTGTGTGTGTGTGTGTGTGTGTGAGAGAGATTAATGTGAGTGTGACAGCGGTAACAGACGTGTGTGAAATAACGTTAATATTTTGTGTGCTGGTGTGACTGCTATATGTCAGCAAATAAGAAAAGTAGCACAAATTAGACAGTGGTCACTCCTTCTGGCACTTTGGATATTAAATATACCCACTAACAGCCATGTTGTTCCCAACCCAGCCATCATGTTTGTAAGGAAGGGTTACCTGCCTTCTGATTTACACTGATCAGTGTGCCTGTGTGTGCCTGTGTGTGCCTGTGTATGTCTGTGTGTGCCTGTGTGTGCGCGTATAAGTCTGACCATCCTGTGTCTCTGTAAGATCTCTTTGTGGGCCAGCTGAAGAGCTCACTGACCTGCTGCCAGTGTGGTTACTGCTCCACTGTGTTCGACCCGTTCTGGGACCTGTCTCTGCCCATCACCAAGGTGGGTGTCTCCGATACCCGCCTGCTAACGACGTCACATTCTGCACGTGGGCTGCCTCACCCCACTGACCTGTATCCTGCCTCTCCCACTGCAGAAGGGCCATGGTGAGGTCAGTCTGATGGACTGCATGAGGCTCTTCACCAAGGAGGACGTGCTGGATGGAGACGAGAAGCCGGTGGGTTCTGTGGCTCCGCCCGGCCCATAGGGATTGGGCCATTAGGTCGTCACCTGACCCTTTCTGTGTCCTGCTCCGTTCCCTCCCCCATGCCCTCAACAGACGTGCTACAGGTGTAAGGCCAGGCGGAAATGCACGAAGAAATTCACCATCCAGCGGTTTCCCAAGATCCTGGTGCTGCGTATCCTCCTCTGCCTGTGTGCACACACTCGAACCCGTCGCTGGCGTGCCTGCGTGCATGAGGCCTTATCACCCTTAACTGACACCCTTTCCCAGATCTAAAACGGTTCTCCGAAGCTCGGATCAGAACCAGCAAGCTGTCCACGTTCGTCAGCTTCCCCCTGAAGGAGCTGGACCTCAGGGAGTTTGCGTCAGAGAACAGCAGTAAGTTGCAGTGTTTTTCTCACCCGCGTGAAGGAGCTGCAGTGTCCATGTTGATGTGTAAACCTGAGTTCCCCCTCCCCCTCTCCCTTTTTAGCCAATGCAGTTTACAACCTGTATGCAGTGTCCAATCACTCAGGCACCACCATGGGAGGTCACTACACAGCCTACTGCCGCAACCCCCCCTCTGGGGAGTGGTACACCTTCAACGACTCCAGGTAGGTCACCGCCTGGACAGAGAGTGTGCTGCTCTGGCCAGGGTCTCCGGGCAGGGCTACCCGGGCCATCATACAGGACCTATGTGTCTAACTCAAGGCTCATCAAATGGTTTTGATATTCTGTTTAAGATGGCTCCGGAATAGGAGTGTGATGCAAGGGCATGACATTCGTTTGAACATTGGGGGGGTTGAGGTCTCCACCCAGATCAGGGGAGATATGATTGGGTTCAGGGTTTGGGTGCAGTTCTGCTACAGCAGGGAATACAGTATAAACAATTATATCTGATGTGGACATGCTGAATAGGAGCCACCCCACTTCAGGACCTTTTTCAGGAACCAGGAACTTTTGTTGCTCCACCACAGGAACTCACCATGACTAGTTCCTCAGAGGTAGTCATCTAGGAGTGACTCTGTGGGGCTTATTGCGATAAACTCGCTGATTGGTTGACAACAAGCACCGGCACTAACTTGGAAGTTCTGCAGAAGTGCAAGAAAAAGAGAGAGTAGTAGTGGAGAAAGAACTGAAATGGAATTATTTCTGTATTTCGGTTACATTAAATGCAATAATGAACACATTTTTTGGTGTTTCCATATTTGTACAAAATTTGATCGATGACTGGTATCTTTTTTTAATATCGCTGCTGCCTTCAGTGAAACTTGCCAGAGCTCATTAGCTAAATAACGTTAAAAGGGAGGATTAATCTGCTGGCCAGATTTAATATGCATCATGAACATGTTGCAGGTCATATAAGTAAAATAGAAATAAAGGGTTGTGATCGACTCCCTCCCAGTAACTAACAAATAACTAACTAATCTTGTTCACCCTCCATTGTTTTGGGGTGCCGTTGTAGTTTTGTGTGAAAGTATGTATGAGGTTTAACCTACAAACGTTGCTTACCTGCTCACAACAGACCAGAACAAAAATGTGTGATTTGGGGATTTTAGAATTAGTCCGCTAATGGTTTTCAAAGTTAGCAGAACTGCTAATCCACTAACGAAAAAGTTAGCTTCGCTTATTAGCCGATTAGCGAAACTCTGTCAGCGTACAGCTGTCAGGGAGTCAGCTTAGCTGCAGACCACACCATCAGGACTAGATTCCTGCTAAACAAGAGCGAAATACGAAAACTAACCATGTTGCCAAGATAGGCAAGGGACAGCTGATGAAGACGGGACAGAGCAGCGGTCCGAGAGGCGAGTCCAGGCGTCCCCTGGAAAGACTGGAAAGGAGTGATTCCTTGGCTGAGAGGGACTGTGCCGGCCGTGTGGGTGTAGTTTGGTCCACAGTCGAGCCACACATGATAAACCTGTGGAGTCTCGATTGTTTTCACATGGTGGACGGATCAACAGCAGCGTCTCTGCTTCCCGGCTCCGGCTACCATGCGGCCCCATCTTTACTTCCACCAAAGCCGTCAGCCTCGTGCCGGTCATGCGGCAGCACTTGTCACTTAAGCGTTTCCCGCCACGGTCACACAAGCGTGCGATGGTAGTGGTATAAGTCAGAGTGTTTGGGGGGGGGCTGGCCCAGCTTCACTGCTCTTATCTCCCCCTAGAGTGACGCCAATGTCCTCCAGCCAAGTGCGCGGCAGCGATGCCTACGTGCTGTTCTACGAGCTGGCCATCTCCTCGCGGATGTGAGGTCCTCACCCCGGATGAGCTGGAGGAGAATGGGTGGGAGCGAAGCCCATCGGGACTGCCGGCACAGAAAAGGGGCGGAGCCCAGCATCTGATGTCAGCGAGAGAGAGGTTGCCTCCGCCCAAACGCCCGCCGCGTCCGAGAGGGACATTCTGCAGGGATCCTGAGCTGCCCCCCACTTACTCAGTCATCCAGCTCATTCGGCACTCAGTCATACTCACATGCATACAGCCTGGGTGCAGTGGGGGGGCGGGGGTCTGTCTGTGTGTGAGGCAGGGATGGCCCCATCGGAAAGTCCCCGATGCCGGCCGTCTGTGCAGCGCACCCGCAGCCTCAGCTCTCCTCCTTTCTATTCAGGATTGTCAATCTCAAAAAAAGACTTGTCACACTCGATTTTTCTTTTGCATTTTTCTTGTTGGTTTTTTTATTTATAATCTCCCTGCACCTGAAGATGGTCAGGTTTGTGGCGCCCCCTGCTGGGTATAGTAGACAATTTAAGTTGCCTACGAGCTTCAAGGTTTTGGGTTTTGAAGAGCAGGCAGCTAACTGTCGCCCCATTCGTCACACTCCATCTCATCACTTTCCCATCACTCCCACAAGGTGGCGCTGTGCATTCTATTCAGAAGGCTGTCCTATAACAGTTTTATCTGTGTGGCTGCTATTGATTACCAATGTTTTTAAAATGCTGTGAAAATGAATGACAATCTAAGTTACACTAAAATAATCTTGACAGTATGAATTTAACATGCCATTGAACAACATGGAAAAGAATGTTTTGGAAACAGCATAAATGTATATTTTTATATTGTGATGCAACAGAGAATGTAGGACACGGTGCTGAAATGACCCATTACTGTTTTCAGTTAAATTAACAGGAGTGAGACTTTTATTTATGCTGACTGGTGATAAAGTGATGTCACTTTTTAACCATGGCTGTTAAAATATATATATATATATATATATAAAATGAATAAACTTTTAAAACAATCTTTGCTCTGTTGCACTGAAGCCCTAATGTAGGTTTGGATGTGATATAGCACTTCTACCGCTGAAACTGGAAGAACTGGCAGGTGAGAGCTTTGAAAGTTAAAGCTGGTGGAGGAGCACTGTGTCCTGTATGAAGGAGCCCCGATAACCAGCGCGCTCGGGCCCCAAATACAGGAGCTCAAAGGGAACGGAGTGCAATAAGCCAGCAGGTGAAATGTGATTGAATTTGACTTTGAGGTAAAGCAGACTCATCTGATTATAGAGGGGTGACAATACTGGTAACTGCCACGTCACTGCCCCCCCCTCCAACCCACCCCGGGGGTGAGGCAGGAGACCTTGGGTACGCTGATAAAGCAACTCTGCAGCTGTGTCTGCGTACGACACACGCTGCTCTGGCCATGTGTAAAAGCAAAAAGATGAAGATAAAAAATCCTGAAAGAGTTTGGGTTTTTATGTAATAAGCAGTAATGTTTCAGTAACATATCCAGTTTTATGCAGGGCTTTGGGGATCCAGAGCAGGCAGGATGGATGGATGTAAAACAAGCCAAATAAATAGCTTTATATAAAAGCAGAAAAAGTAGCCTATTGTACCCTTAATTAGTAAAATAGCTTCAGTAAAATATCCAAATCTGGGTAAACTATACAATAAGCTGCTTTATAGAAACATGAATAAGCAATACACTTTCATTCAGGCCTGTTAGTGTACAGAGTGAGACTCACTCTTCTGTCCAGCAGGATAAGAACAGCTGAAACCTCTTCCTCAGGCTAGGCAGCAAATCAAATACTGAAATGAGACCCCGGCATCATTTACTGCCTGTGGTTCGCCATCTGGTGGTGGCGTGAGGAAACATTCAATTTATGAACTCCACACACAAACCCGAAGGCTTCTTTCCGTTCCATCTTTACTGTAAAGGTTCAGCCACAGCTCAATTTAAACATAAGCACAAAACCTAAATCTATGTGCAGACTTTTTTTAAAAAATTCATGGTTCTTTCTACTGGGTGCCTTCATAGCTGAGCAATCTTCTGGCAGAGCGCAGTCCTCATGTCCACACTCTGCACATTGTTAGCGATGGATGTCAGGAAGTGTCGCATGTCGTCCCTCTGGAGGGCAGAGCTGGAGCTGGGATGGGCGGCCAGGACAGTCTGGCACTGCGTGACGAGCTCCAGGGCGCTGAGGCACAGTGACTCAGCCGGGCCCGGGAGCATCACCTGTACATGCAGAGTGTGACAGAACATCTGGGTCAGAGCGAATAGGACTGCCGCCGCACCGCCTCCACTGTCATCACGGTCACCGGCCGTCTCAGAGGCCGGCAGCTTCTCCAGCAGCGACGACGCCATGCCCCGCACGGCAACACCGTACAGGCGGCATACGTGCGCCACACCCCCCGCAGACAGCCAGGCTGCGCAGCTGGGGCCGCACAGCAGCTGGAAAACACGCAAGAGCAGCACGGAGAGGCGCAGCTCGGTGGCCAGCGGCCGCAGGTCCAGCAGCGGCAGGAAGTCGACGTACTCCAGCGAGTAGGGGACATAGAGCCGGCCCGAGACCAGCAGGGCACGCACGGCCCCCAGCATCCTGGCCCACTCCGCCACGGTGCACCAGGGCAGCACCTGGGTCAGCGCCACCATCAGCCCCTTGCTGAACATGCGGACGTCCTCCGCCCAGCTCTGGTCCAGGTTCAGCCAGCTCAGAAGCTTCTCCTGCGCCGAGTCGGAGTAGCAGCAGCACTCGGCCCAGGCCAGCAGCCCGGTCCCCGGTCCATACTGAGGCATTTTCAAGGCACACCAGTCCTCCTCTGGCAGCTCACACACATCCAGCATTGACTTTGGTACCTCATATTTGAAGTGTGCCCCCCACACGGGCCGGAAGCGGAGGCGCACTGTCCAGTCCAGGGTTTCGGCTTTTCTGTAGAGCCAAAAGAGAGCCCTGGACCAGGAGTCGGGGGCGGCGGCCACCTCCTGGCCCACCAGCTCTGCCAGCACACTCAAAGCCTGGATCAGCAGCTCTTTGATCTCCATGGATGTGCGAAGGCTGCCATCTGCTGGCTCCTCCCAGAACCTGCAGCTGTCATCCAGAAGCCGGCCAAGAATGAAAAGGAGGGGGAAAGGGGAGCAGCTCATCACCCAGTGTGTCACCCTGGGTCGACACGCCAACTTCAGGGCTGCAAGAAGCACCTGCAGGCAGAGTTCCAGCCGCCAGGAAGACAACGGTGATGACAAGCAAGGCAGGACAAAAGTACGCACCACCTCCTCAGGAGCCAGCAAGGGCTCCACCGTCGCCTCCTGCGTCAGTGTGACTGGATCCATTAAAGCAGCAACGAAATGCAGGAATTGCTCCTCCTCTTTGGAGGAGGACAGCTTCTCCCACACAGCGTCCCGCAGGCAGCCGCACAGCAGGCTCTCCCCAGTCTGAGCCCCCGCACTGGGTTGGGGGTAGCAGAGCCCTGGCAGCTGCTGGAGGATTTGGGCCAGTAGAGAATGGGCCCCCAGGTTCACCACAGCCATGTGGCAACAGTGCCGCAAGGTGGCCTCCGGGTCCTGGAGCGCCACGCGGGCGACGGCGGACACAGCGGGGCCCATGCTGCCTTCCGCCCTGCTCTGAATGATGCTGTTGAAGGCCAGGTTGATCTCCTCAGCAAAGCCCTCGGACAGCGCCCGGGGCAGGAAGCCACGCAGCCCGCCTTTTCCCCAAGATGCCAGCACCGCCACGAGCGTCTCATTCTTGCAAGGGAGTGGAAGCTCAGAGAAGACGTCAGCGATGATGGACCTCAGCTTCTTACACTGCAGGACATCAGCCTCTAGCTGGCACATCACAGCAAGGGTGGAGAGTAGCTTTAGAACCAGCTCTTTGTGCTGAAACACCTCTTTGTTTCTCTCCAGGCAGTTGATCCACTCTGGCCCGCTGGAAGCCCAGTCCAGCTCCGAAGCAAACCTGAGAGCCACATCCTCGTGTCCCTCTAGCCGATGGTCGATGATTGTCATGGCAACGCGAGCCATCTCTGCAGAAGTGCATTGTGGATCAGGGAGAGACAGCACTTCCAGGTCCTTCAGCTGGTCTTTCAGGTCACTCACATCGCGCCACTCAGCTTCCACTAACCCACCAGACCCCAGCAGGTCTTCCAAGGCACGGATTACGAGCAGCAGGCTCCGTTTGAGCCTCAGGGTGGCCGAGCCCAGCACCTCCGCGTCTGGAATTTTTAGCAGCCCTCGACTCCGCCAGGCCTGGGCGAGGGTGCATGTGGCCCGGAGGCCCTGCAGGAGGGACATGTCCTCCACACGGTAAGGCGTGTGGCTCCGGCCGCCAGCCTGGTCTCTCTGAGCTTCTCTAATGATCTCCTCCAGCCCATGACTGGCTGCCTGATCGTATTCCTCCCTCAGATGGACCTCCCAAGCGAGACTGTGCAGCTCGGTGCCCTTGGTGTAGGTGGCATGCTCTAATAAGAATGACGAATACAGGGTGTCCAGGCAGTTGGAGAGGGCAAAGCAGGTCAGACTGGCTGAGTTCACGTGGCTCTCCATTTCACTCAGTGCCTGGAAAAGCAGTGACGGCACGCAGGTGGCAGCGCGAGGTGCGTCCGGGTCCGTCTTCAGCCGCTTGGGAGCCTGACAAGGGAGCTCGCTGGAGGGGCTGCTGTATCGGGCACACTGGGTTGCAAAAGCCTGGTCCAGACTCTGCCGACTGTGACGCTGGTCTTTCCACAGCTCCCACCATACCTCCAGTAGGAGCTGGACGTCCTGCGGAGAGCTGTCCCGTCTGAGGTGCTCGAGCAGCCTGCTGAGCTCTATGCACAGGAGCGGAGCAGGAAAGCACATCAGCAGCTCGGTGTACACCCCAGAACAGCCCACTGCCTGGACCAACTGGAATAGGACTGCACGGCTTATGCTGGGAAAAACCTCCTGTGCTGGGAAGAGAGGGTCATCCCGCCACCTTGCGTCAATGTCCGCTCCGTTCTCCTGCCCCAGTATCTTGCTCCACAAAATACATATAATTTTTTTTGTCCAGTGAGCACTGTCCGGAGCCCCAGTCCTGGTGCCCCCGCAGACTTCGGCCACTGCCCGCAGCACAGGCTGCTCCACCCGGCTCCAGTCTCCCTTTTCCAGGTCCGCCAGCGAGCGCGGCTGGCAGAGCTGCCCGGCCAGCAGAAATCCACCCTGCAGCACGGCTGTCTTCTCACAGCTTATCCAGTTCTCTGAAATAACACCGTGACAACACATTTCAAAATATGCACCACTGCTCTCCCATTACTTGAGTGCCGTCTACCGATGCCTCTTATTCCCGTTTAAACAGTCCCAGGAGTCCAGCTACAGATACCGCAGCCGCCAGACTTACCGTGATCCATGGCTCTCAGAAACAAGCAAACGGCTCCGACAGAGGCCGAACAAAACTCATATTTCACTGGCTCCGTGTTGATAGACCATCCATAAGTCACCAGCGCAGGAAAGCTATGGAGATAACATAAACCCCGCTTCCTGCTAACCGGCGGGACGTAAGACAGACACGCCGCGGTTATTTCTGACCTTTAACTTCCGGCACGAGCTTCCTGCATTTCCAAGAGGGACTCTGTCTGAATCCGTGCTAAATGCGACTTTCTTAGCGCCCCCTGTCTATTGTGCTCCTCCGCATATAACAAATGAACTAAAACGACTGTTTCGTTAACACGATCCAGATCATTAAATTTATATGAATAACAAACCACAGGCTTCTGTTGCATTTTTGTTAAATGTATTTATTTATTATAAGATTAAACTCCATGTGATTTAGTCCGTTTTATTTATGATTAATAATGATAATAAAATTATTAAATTATTCACAATAAATGCATATATGCGTGTAAGTGTTATTACATCCAGCATGCATGATTCTGTTTTACGGTTCAACACGTGTTACACAGCCTTCTGGAAACGAAGATTGGGCTGAAACGAAAGTGAAAGTCTGAGAAAACCCGTCTTCATGTCGCGGTCCCTGAATCAGCATGACGGCGCTCAAATATATTCTCTTCATCGGTTTGTTTAGCACAGGTGAAATACTTACACCTTTATTTTTGTACTTTTCCAATGCATGTCGCCAATTGCAGTTAGTTTTGTGGTTGTATTCGTCAAATATTACGATCTGTAAGTGCGGCAGTCCGTCATACTCGGTATTATGCGCGACATTTGTCTGTACAGTAAATGTTTTTTTTGTTTTTTTCGTCGTTTAAAGCAGGGCATGTTCCCAGTGTGTGACATTACCATGATCCCCGCACACCTGCCGCGCCGAATGGTAGCTTTAAGGTTTCATTGTGCTCCTTTGGTTTTCGTCAAACTCAAGACGTTTGAATGAGGAAATAAAGGTTTCCCTGTCGATTACGCAGCGCACTTTAGCTTGTCTTGGCAGAAACAGAGTTTATCAGCGATAGCTGATCTGTCTCAGTTAATTCAGCTGGAGTGGTTTGTGTTTCCTGTTCAGGTGTTCTGGGGTCTGTGGAGGGAATCCGCTGGCTGCCCTGTCAGCTGGTGGAGGAATTTTATCACCTGAACTCCGAGGGCCATTTAGAAACTAGTTTCCAACATAGGGATGTATTTCTGCAGTTCGGAAAAGCCGGAGACCCGCCGGAATTCCCCGAGGCCGTTACTTTCCTAGTGACAGGTAACAGAGTATGGTACCATCAAACGTGTGCTGATGTGAGACCGGCCAAGTGCTCAGACAGTAATCTGTATGTGTCTGTCAGTCCACGCTGGGTCCAAGACGGACATGCGGTATTACGCAGACGGGGACCCGGGTGACCTTCGCTGTGAGATCCGGAGGTACAGCACGGCGGGTATCCAGGTGCTCTGGAAAGGTCCTGATGCCCAGGATGATGACGTCTGGTTCACCTGTGCTCTGCAGCACAGTCAGGGCCTCTTCAGTATCACCACATTCCTCAGACACAGGCCGGCCACATCCCCCAACCCCCAGGACGACTTCAACAAGTGGAGCCCCATTGGAGAGCGGGAGACTCTCAGCACCACCGGTATGGCCAGCAGGAACCCAGAGGCAGACTGACTGGAATCTCTGGGGGGGGCATTTATTTATACAAAAAAATCATTACATATGGGTGCAGGACTGGAGCAGCTGGGCTTCTGCAACATGTAGCTGAACTTACACACATGTATCCATAGGTATCCATATGAAATACAGATCTCATAGTACCTCCAGTCTAAACTCTATACCCACTGCCCCCTATCACTAGAGTATACATTTTCATTGTTACCCAACCACATTTACATTTACAGCATTTGGCAGACGCCCTTAGCCAGAGCGACTTACATAAGTATGTGCATATTAATGGCATAAAATGTGCTTGCAAAGCTGTTGTTTGATCCTGCGTCAGCCCCTCTGAAGCCGGTATTCAGGGAAAAGTCCTGTAGGAAAACAATAGAAGTAAAACTGAATTTTGTTAAACCAAATGAAAATGAGTCGAACAGAAGTGAACTGAGTGAAACTGAATCGGACGCTGCTGCCTTGAACAGAACTGAAGTGTCAAACTCTGCCCCTCTGCCCGCAGCGGTCATGCTGGTCCTGACGCGCTCGCCCGCCGTCACGTTGGCCCTCATGCGAGACGCCACCCTGCACTGTCAGTTCGCAGTGGACCACAAGCAGCCCGACGTGACCGTGGAATGGCGTCTGCAGAAACACGGCGAACGCAAGAAGCTGTACAGCTTCAGCAGCCGCTCAGGCGCCACTGAGGGCAGGGGTGTGTCTGTGCGAGCCCTCAGCAACGGCAATGCCTCTCTGCTGCTCCCCCCGGCCACCATAGCCAGCGAGGGCACCTACATCTGCTCCGTCTACGTGCCCCCGCTGTACGGCAGCCACGACATCAGCCTCCAGATCCTGGGTAGGATTTCCCAGCACCGTGGGCTGGCAGCTGCCTGATATTTAACTCTTCCAGTGAGATTCAGCTTCTTAAACTCTCAGCTCCTGGTTGCTCAGTGTGGCAGCCCGGCTGCCGTTCTCTTGCAGAGAGCCCTCGCGTCAGCCTGAATGTGGGCCCCACCCTTCAGCTGTCTGAGGGAGAGTCACAGAAGGTGGTGTGTGATGCGGAGGGCTACTACCCACTGGACGTGCAGATGGAGTGGCTCCGGCAGCATGAGAGCCAGCGTCTCCCGGAGGTTCTGAAGACCGTGCTCTTCTCCAGCCACCGGCACCACCCTGGAGGAACCTATAGTCTGTCTGCCTTCTTCTTCCTGCAGCCGACCACCAGGGACTCGGGTTACATGTACACCTGCAGGACATCCCACGCCTCCCTGCACACCCCCATACGCAAGAGCTTCACGCTCCTCGTAACAGGTGAGACACTTTGAGCGCATGCAGAGTAACGGAGAGACTCTCCATTCACGGCTGACACATTCGTAGGGAAACACCTGACACCTGCACTTAATGATTATGGGTGATTATCAGGTAACCACTCTTGAAAATTAGTTTTATGTGATGAAAAAAATTAAGATTCTCTTTAGAAAAAAAAAAAACATCAGCTTTATAAAGTGTTGCTCTGATAGTACCGTATTGTGTCCAGACGAGGTGAGGCTCATGCAGAGCGTGTAGCTTAGTGTCTCACACCATGTGGTGTCTGCAGAGTCGGCGAGCTGGGGTGACATCATGTGGGGAGTCGGCACCTTTGCGTTCATAGTTATGGCGATCTCCATTCTGTTTGTGATGTTGCGTTACCTACATAGAGGTAAGTCCCCCTAATTCGCTGCTGTCTTTTAAATGTGCCTGATGATCATTTCTTACTTGTAGATGCAGTCTGAGCTGTCATGAATGTGCATTATCTGTTCTCAGGAGAGTTTACTCTAGCAGATTGATTTGAATTTTGAGCCAATATTGTTAAAAATGCCCATAATGTGTTTTTTCCTTCTGCACACAGCAACAAAAGAATCAAGGAAGGTGAGTGACATTGTTGGTACATGTGTCTGTATCCTCCCCGCTCACTTTGGGGCCCCTGCAGGCTCTGTATGTGTCTGTATCCTCCCCTCTCACTTTGGGGCCCCTGCAGGCTCTGTATGTGTCTGTATCCTCCCCTCTCACTTTGGGGCCCCTGCAGGCTCTGTATGTGTCTGTATCCTCCCCTCTCACTTTGGGGCCCCTGCAGGCTCTGTATGTGTCTGTATCCTCCCCTCTC
>JAODKF010000042.1:3463917-3476608 GCA_026779585.1 Mormyrus proboscirostris | reverse complement strand
TTTTTGGCCAGAGGGAGTATGCACAGTGTGGGTGTGTTTACACAGAGGGGGTTTGTGCAGTGTGGGTGTGTTTGGACAGAGGAGGTCTGCGCAGTGTAGGTGTTTTTGGCCAGAGGGAGTATGCACAGTGTGGGTGTGTTTACACAGAGGGGGTTTGTGCAGTGTGGGTGTGTTTGGACGGAGGAGGTCTGCACCATGTGTCTGTGTAATGTGGTTGCGTTTGGACAGAGGGAGTCTGTGAAATGTGGGGGTGTTTGGATGGGAGGTGTCTGCACAGTCTGGTATGGTTGGACGGAGGGGGTTCGCGTAGACGGGGTGTGCAGGCCCTGGAACTGAGTTTAATCTGATTCAGTAGCCAGATGAATGGTGACTGTGTCACATTCCGTTTGGTCTCCTCTTAAAATGTATTTCCTGCTTCATTGTGCCCAATACTGGTGTAGGTGGGACAGTCAGGAGAATGAGGCGTTACAGTAATTCTCACTTCTGCCACGGTCTGGACACTTTCCATATTTCCATGTTGAATATTGACACATTATTTAATAGTAATAAAATTAATCACAGACAGCAGAAATGCTGAAATCACTTAGTTTTAGAACTTTTCGGGGAGGGGGCTTGTGGGGAAGGCAGCCTCTGGAAGGAGCAAAGCGGAAAGCAGTTTGAGTCTCGCCAACTGGACTTTACGGGGGCAGGGTGCCAATAACTGCACGAATCTGCGAGTCAGGCCTGTTTCTGTCGTGACAGTCCATCGTCTTCCTTCTGGCATATCAGTCTCTCTGTGGCAGAGACATAAAAAGCCTCAGTCTCTGCGTCTAACTGCTGCATTTTGTCTCCCCCACCTTGATTCTGTTCCCTCTCACTGTATATTTATGTCCTGACTGTTTATTACCCATTTCCTGGACGCTTGCTGCACTTCACTTCACTTCACTGACAGGTATATGACTCCCATTCAGGCAAAGTAAGTAAGCAGCGTCTCTGGATATTGCTAAGGCTCTGACTGCAGAAATGACACCTCTGAGTTTCCTCTCCCTGTCTCCGCCCAGCCTGAAGGCAGTGCTTTCGGTGCCCCCTGCTGGTGACACCCTGGATCTGTCAGGGATCCCCCTCACTGCGCGGGACATGGAGAGGCTTTGCGGCTATCTGCAACGGCACGCGGCTCGGCTGCGCAGCCTGGAGCTGGGCTTCACCGAGCTCACGGACGACGCCTTCCTGCTTCTGCTGCCTGGCCTGGCAGCCCTGCCTCGCCTGGAGACGCTGGCGCTCAACGGCAATCGACTGACACGCGCCGTGCTACGCGAGCTCACCGACGCCCTCAAAGACCCGGGCAGTTTCCCCAGTGTCACCTGGATCGACCTGGGCAACAACGTGGACATCTTCTGCCTGCCGCAGCCCTTCCTGGTGAGCCTTCGCAAGCGCTGCCCCAAGCAAGGCAACCTGCCCACTATTCTGGAGTTTGGGGAGAGCCAGGCTAGCGAGCCTGAAAGCCGGGCCGACGGGGACCAGGAAGGAGACGACACCACCAGGACAGAGAGCACAGGAGAGCTCCGCTCTGAGGTGGAGGGTGAGATGGGCGGCGAGACGGAGATAGAGGAGATGCTGGAGGAACTGCTGGATTTCGACCGGGAGGTGCAAGGGAGGGAGGACGAGATGGAGGACGAGATGGAGGACAGCATGTGGATGTTGGAGAGGCGGGGGGAGTCCTCCAAGTGGCAGAGGAGGGGCATACAGAGAGCAACCAAAGCCGAAGCAGAAGAAGACAGCCAGAGCTACTCGTCTCGGCTCTCCTGCTCCAGCCAATCGCAGCAGTCTTTTGAACCTGCTGAGCCAATGAAAGCAGAGGTAGAGAACCAGCTGATTGGCCACAGCAGCAACCAAACATGAAAATGCTGCGGAGAATAGTTCTTGTTTTTTGTCCCTCCAGTGCTCTGTCAGAAATGCATGAAAAGGAAACCAAAGAGAAAAAGAAAGGAGACTTCTCCGTTATCTCCGAGTGATGTCCAGAGGACATGATGAGAGGACATCAGACAAGATCTGCTTACGATCGTTATTAATGTCTGTAGCATTATTTCAACCTGACATGTGTGTAACATATACTAAGAAACGTCTCATATGTCAGTTAACAAGTGGAGGAGCTGCTTTCTTCCACCTGCAGCCATGCATGTCCTGCGAGGGGCAGTCGCATGGCCTAGATCTTCAGCGCATTCCTGATGTGTGTGCCGGCCTGTTTGGGTGGGTGGGAGGAGCCCTGCAGCCGTAGTGCGACACAGCTCTCATTGTGGGCTTGTGTCAGCCGTGCACCGAGCGGCGTGAGAATGTGCCAAAGTGCCGGGGGGAGGAGGCAGCAGGGGCGGAGCCAGAGGATCAGGAAGTGACATCATCACACTATACAGGGCCTTGTGCTGGGGAGGCGAATGGGGAAGGATATCATATGATGGGGATTTGTTTTTTGCTCCATCTTAGAGCAGCTCAGTTTGTTCAGATATGAATCACAAAATCTGGAAAATAATTTGGCATGTAATTTATATATTATACATTATATATGCATAACATTTGATTTTCTTTTTCAAAATGTTTTATATTACATTAAGTATTTTTTGATAAGATAATTTATGCTTTATTGTCTTAAGGCTGTATTCAATCCACATGTTTGTACAGATCCATGATGATTTCTGAATTGGTGAGAGTTGTACAGGTGTCCAGTATAGATTTCACTGTTTTTTCTGTTTTTTTGTTTGTTTGTTTGTTCGTTTAATTATTTATTGCATTATTGATGCAGATGATACCATTTTGTCTGCGTATTAGATGATATCATTTTATCTGTGTGTGTTTTCTGGTGCAAAAGCTGATCATTCCTTACCAAATATGCTTTTCTTTGATGTTTTAGATAAATGTGTTTGCATCCTGTCCCTTTTAAGGGGTCCTTGCAGGCCATCTGCCTCACATCTTAACAGGAAAGCAGTTGTGGCCCCACCCACCGCTGTGCCTGTCTGTCCTCTTCAGCTCGCACCATTTCCCTTTGCCGTGAGACCCCAGACATCTGCTCTTACAGGCCCATCAGCCTTGAATATGCTGTTGTTTGAAAGTAGAAAATTCAGAAAGTCAGCTCAAAATCAAGTCTCCCCCCACCTTGGATTCTTGAACCCTGGGTTTTTCCTCCATCAGGAAAAATATGCTGTTATCTGAAAAATGTGCATAAATATGTTTTGTGAATAGGACAAATGTTATGAAATATCAAACAACAAACGTGTGACTTATGCAGAGAAACGGAAGTGTGAGAATCCCAGGTTTAATTAAGGCCTTGTTTCGCTCTCTGCACTGCCTCTGAATCTCTGTATACTGTGGTGTTTTCCAGTCTGCTGTAGGGAATGGGGCGCATATAGGGAATTCATGTAACAATAAAGCTCTGCTGGCAATTCAGAAAACAAATTTCTTGCTATTATGCTATTTAAAAAAATGAGATGGAATCATAAATTGCATTAGACTTGCTGTTAATATAGTGTATCTTTACAAGCAATTTGCAGTATTGCCTGACAGTAATTTAGGTCATTGAAAAACAGGGGCAAAAACACAGATGTTGGTAAAAACTGAACAGTATGTTCATTGTCCTTCAACAATGGCGAATAAGGAGTATTCCTGGTATACCAAGTACAAATGAGAAATGTAGTAAATGGTATGTAAATGGTATATAAGGTACCCTGACTATGGAGGATAGCAGCCTGAGATAAGCAATCTGGAAGTGGTGCGTCAGCTGGGTGAGCAGCAGCTTCAGCAGTCACCCTGACAGCCTGCTGCGCACCGGCTGCCCCGGTCCAGTGCACGGCCCCCTGGCTCAGGGCTACGTCTTGGTTGCGTTGTCTCCTGAGCTCCTTGGTGTGATGGCAGTGAGTGGCTTTGCTTCCATTCATGCAGTGCTTGCTCTGACCCTGGGAACGGCAAAAAAAAGTTTTTCTTTAAATGTTATTTATTACGTTCCATGTGATGTTTGCATAATCCCTATTTGGGCTCATCATGAAAAAACTTTTATTTCCCCCAGAATCAGTGTTTAGCAAAAGATAACTAATGGAAATGCATGATTAGGCATGATAAGCAAATAAAATAATCTACCCATTTTACTTCATTCCCTCTTTCGCGAAAAGACACACGTGACGGCAGGTTCACTTTTAAAATTTCTATTTAACATTTTATTCAACTTGCAGTAGGTTTGTTAACTCGGCACCAGCACCAGCTTTAAAGGCACAATCAGAGGATATTGAGCTGGTTAAACACCTGCCAGGTTAAACCTTTGAAGCACATCATTCATCCATTTGCCCTGTACCTGCTAAAGTGGACCAATGGATGTCAAGTGTTCATCTTGACTCCAGTGTTCAGGTGATCTCTCCATAAATGAGATTCAGCTGGTTTACAGTCCTTGAGATGAAAATAAAGATTATAGAAATACTGTTGTAAATTGAAGGTTTGTTTCAAGAAACCTTCAGAATCTCAGCCTGTTTTCAGTCATACATTTTCCCTTAAAAACTAAAGCTCTATAAAGGGAATGCATATGTTCCTGGGTCAAAGGTCACAGAGGCCCCACCCTCCAATCACATGCCAGATAGAGGCAATAGAACCACCAGTACTGTGGAGGTGATACCAAAACTGTGCCGTGACGGACCATGGGGAGGACCTTAGTGTGAGGCAAGCCCATTAAATCAGTATCAATCAACTGGCTCTCATTTCACATGGCTTTGCAATCTTCGCTTAGCATCTGAGCAACATCACTAATCCTTGCTCTTTGGTGACATTAATGCTTCCTGTAAGCTTATCTAGTTAATTAAAATTCCACAGATCAGTTAGTAATAGATTTTCGCGATGGTAGTCAGGGAACCGGCACTACGCAAATCGTACGTCGAGGGAGGCATCAATTTTGTCAGGGTCAGGGAAGACGCCAGAAGACGGAAGCTGTTACCGAGGGAGACTGTCACTGTGGAAACAAGGGAAGATTTTTTTCTCCACCTGGGATAATGAGTGCTATGGATGATTTTTCATGAAGGTGGGTCTAGCTGGTACGCCTGAATGCCGCAGTTCCTCTGTCGATGACTTTTAAAAGAAAAACAAAGTTCCCTGAGACTCCCCGTCCTGATTTATGCCTCCTCAGTATGTAGGGAGATTGTCCTAGCAGGTCTCACTTTGGCCGTTATGTACAGATGCCAGACTGCAAACCTCCACCTACAGGTGTCCTTAACCATCGAGCGTCGCTCTCTGTCTCACCTTTCCTAACTGGGCATGTTCAGCTCACATTTCAGCTCTGTTGGTACATTTTACTGAAATATTAGTTTGCATTTGTATAACAGTGTGAAAAAATCAGGACTCCTTCTTGGAATTGTAGCTTATATTCATAGGATGTTTAAATCTGTATACAATGTACTATCTGCTGTAAAATGCTAAAGTTTGCAAAAGATTTCGGTTCACGTGTAGTATTTTACTTTGTGCTTAAAACATATAAAAGCTTTTGAATATAAAATAAGACATACATTTGTTTAACCATCCATCCATCCATCCATCCAACCTTCCATCCATCTTTTAGTTGATTATCCTGGTCACTGTCAGCTCAGTCATTACAAACTGCATTATTTCACTTAGTCTGTACACACATCCAAATCACATGCAGACCAAATCACATGCAGATCAAATCACGGGGAATGTGTGCTGTGTCATGCAGGTCATTGAAAATGTATAGTTCTATATACCCCAACATCTATATGTATTTCTGCTATTTGTGTATATATATACACTTTATAATAAATGGATGGATGTAAATAAAATTATCATGCTGATGTATTAAAAGAGCCAAAAATATATAAATTCTTGCGCAGGTGTCGTGGATTTTCTGAACATGTTCCCAGGCAGGGGTGAAAATGGTTTTATTATTATTATTATTATTATTATTTAAATAAAATCGGAGTTAAATAAGACTGGAATTCCGTTTCCGTTGTTTTTCTCACCATCTCAGCCCACACCATTCGGCCCAGACCAGACTCCAGGCACCCCAACCCAACGCCATAGAGCTTGAGGCTGACCAGGATAAGTAGGTAGATGATGGATCATGGACGAATGAATGGGTGAGTGGATGAGTATTACGCGCTGTACTCTACATTTTACTGCCACCTGGTGGTATTTTAGACGTAACATTAATTTATCGCAAATTGTATAGAAATGGGCGACACTGCGATAACTTTCTGGTTGGGGTTGATATAGATGATTCTACTTTGCGTGTGTGCATGTATTTACGTGGAGTTTGCATGCTTTTTCTGTGTCGTGCGGGTTTCCTCCGGACACTTCGATTTCCTCTCGCAGTCTAAATAGATGCAGTTAGTCTAATTAGGGGGTTTCTAAATTGTCCATAGTGTGTGGTTGTACATCTAGCAGTCCCTTTGGAGCGGAGCGTGTGTGGTTGTATACGTGGAATTGCGATGGAGTGGCATCCCGTCCAGGGTGCCCTGTGCTTTCTGGGATGGATTCCAGAGCCGCGCGACCCTGTATGGGGTAAGCGGTTCAGTGAGGGATAATAATGATGTGAAGGTGGGTTGTTGCAAATAATCAATTTACTTATACAGTTTATTAGTTTATGTACGGAAAATAATAATACACCAACATGTGGGTATTTGTACTTTGTGAGCGGTATAAATCAATGTAAAATGCGGAATATCGTGCTTCGGTATTGATCTGACTCAACTGATGAAAACTTTCACCGACAGTTTTTATTTTTTAAGATTTAGATGGAATCTGATGTGTATTAACATTTATTATGTAATATTAAGTATACGCGTATAATAAGAATACTATGACTTTCAGTGTCAAATAAATTTAGATTAAACACGAATTTATTGGTCAGTCTAAGATTAGAGACGTCTTCCCCATCAATATGAGCCAATTAGCGACCTCATCAAAATGGCTACCCATGCCTCCCAGAATGATATACTTCCGTATTGCCACAACACCCCTGTGGCTGCCCTCCGCCCCCAGCCACATCCCAAGAAAAAAATTCTCAAAAAACATCACATCCGGTTGATGAGGTCAATTTTCCTCTCAGGTCCGCCATTTCATTTTTTTGAAGTTAGTTGCGACAAGTTCAGAGATTTGATTCAGAATTACACCGAAACAGTCACTGAACCTGTAGGACCGTCGAGGTGCCGATATCCTGCGCCGCCGAAGAGGAGCAGTCCTTGAGTGTACTCGGTCTTTTCTTTTCTTTTCTTTGGCCGGGCCAAGAATATATAAAAGGCTTGCGCGGGTGTCGTGGATTTTCTTAACGTGTTCCCAGGCAGGGGCAAAAGTTTTTTTTGTATGAGTTGAATACTGGTCGCGCAGCCGAAGAGGCGAAGGGGCGCTTGGGCTGTCAGCAATGGCCGGCAATTTTGACGCCGAGGACCGTGAGAGCTGGTACTGGGGCCGGCTGAGCCGACAGGAGGCGGTAAACCTGCTGCACGGCCAGAGGCACGGCGTGTTTCTGGTCAGGGACTCCATTACCATCCCCGGCGACTACGTGCTGTCTGTGTCGGAGAACTCCAAGGTGTCACATTATATCATAAACAGCATCAGCAACAGCCGACAGTCCGGTACAGGTGAGCGAGAAACGGCCGAGCTTGTGCTGCAACTTAACGGCTACACCCCCCGGTAATGAGCGTATCTGCTGTAACTTACCAGCTGAGTGGTTTTACACGGAATTAACATAATATCTGATCAAACTTTATTTGTAACCAGTCGTTCGTTTTTCCCACGCTGTGGGTTAGGGTGACAGGCAGCCTGTCCGCTAACAGTCTGAAAGCGTATTTACGTGGCTGTTGTTTGTAATAGACGGCGTGTTATCTGCCTATGTGGTGTGTTAGTGGCTCTGATGTGGATCAGCCTGGTCGCGGTCGTCCCCGTCGGTCTTTCTGAGACCGAACGTTATTTCTTCCGCCAGCTTCCCCCCCACACCCCACCCCGGCAGATCATAAAGACGCATGTTTTTATGACAGACTGATCTAGTTTCATAAGGCCGGAGATGGGCGGTAAAGCGGACAGCGGCTGTTGATCAGAAAGGGGGCGGGGTGGGCCACCTTGGGCTTTCCTGCCGTCATTCTCATAAACTGCTACCTCCATGTATGTGATTAATCCAGGGATATTCTGCCGGGATGACTTTATTTGGATACTTTTATTGATTTCCTCGGTAAAACACCAGTCCGTCGAGTAAGTGGTCCAAAGGTCTACCTTAGCAATCGGAGTACATGTTTCTGTGGGCAAACCAGACCCCTTGTTGTGTCCTGTTGTGCAACTGCTTTTGGCTCCAGCCTTTGCTCAATAGGTCTCCACACCGCTGCTGTTAAACTTTAAGCGGGATGTCTCGCCATTTGGTGAGCAAACAGGCGTGTACGTATGACTGAGAAACCAGCACACCCTGACTCTGAGGCGCGTCCTTCTCTGGTCTCGGTTTGGCCATTTACGCAGTAATTTACACCTTGTGGTGTTGATATTTCATCACACCGAAAAGTCATTTGTCTCCTTTTGACGTGTATCGGTGTTCTTTGAAGCAGTAAGGAAGTCTTAAGTTTTAAGATGTTTCCAAATACAGCCTGTGGGGTGTGAGTGGACATGTCAGCTGGAGTCACTGTGTGGGTCATATGTTGATCACCTCGGTGAGTTAAGCTGAGGGGAATAATGCGATATGTCTATGAGAAACATTGAATTCCCTATGCACAGAGTACCCAGTGCAGCATGCTGCCAGCTGATGATTATATGCAACCCATTGAAAAGAGAATCTAGCTTCTAAAATAGTGCTTTTCTTATACCATCAGCCCTCCTAAGTGTGCTAGTAATTTCATTATTGTGGCCTACCTTCTACAGCTCTGGTGTACCAAACCACACCCAAGTAGTACTTCATTCATGGCTGTTTTCTGTGTAACAGGTTTTCCTCATGTAATTTTCTTGAGGTTTTGAATTCAGACTCTAAAGGTTTCCATGTCCTTAGCCCAGCTCCTGTTAGGCGTTACCTGTCTCTCCCCCCCCCACAGGGCATATTGCTCCTCGTTTTCGCATCGGGGACCAGGAATTCGACACCCTTCCGGCACTTCTGGAGTTCTACAAAATCCACTACTTAGACACCACCACGCTAATCGAGCCCATCAGCAAGGCCAAGCACCCGGGCCTGGCCAGTGCCAATGCGGGGGGTGCCCCCCAGCGTCTGGATGAACCCGAGTACGTGCGCGCCCTCTTCGACTTCCCTGGCAACGATGATGAGGATCTGCCGTTCCGCAAGGGTGACGTGCTGCGGGTTCTGGAGAAGCCGGAGGAGCAGTGGTGGAACGCGCAGAACTCAGAGGGCCGCAGCGGCATGATCCCCGTGCCCTATGTGGAAAAGTACAGGCCGTCCTCCCCGAACAACGCTGCCACCACTGGGCCTGGAGGAGTTACGTTGGCAGGGAATGCTGATGGCATCCGTGCTCAAACTTCAGTCCTGGGAGAACCAGGCCCCTATGCTCAGCCTAGCCTTAACACACCATTGCCCAACCTGCAGAATGGCCCCGTTTATGCCCGAGTTGTCCAGAAGAGGGTGCCCAATGCCTATGACAAGACCGCCCTGGCCCTGGAGGTACCAGTCTTCTGTTGTCTCCCGCTCCTAGTCTCTGCCCGTCCGCTCTGGGCAGGTTTCTGAATGTGTCTCTGTCAGAACCAATTGCGGAGATGTTGATGCTGATAGCTGACCTGTTTCTGTTTTGGATTTTTTTTGCCTTAATTTCTTTCTACTTGCCTATACTTGAGGGAAGTTGTATAGCTCCAAAATAGTTCATTAAGATACCTTTCTAACGTAGTAAATATAAGATGGTTTGGGGGTGTGACCTGTCACTCTGCTTACCTCTGGGGGGGAGTACTTGGTGCATTGTTCTCTTGTTTCTCTCTGCCTCTGATGGGTATGAGACTCATTTTCATTACTGGGATTACTGGTTCTAACTAGGCCTATGTGTTAATATCGGCATTGCATGTTACGCGATGTGCCGTTGTTAGATGGCACGGACTGCGACGCCTGGGTTGGGGTAGGGCTTGGGCAGTATCTAATATTTCACACTGGCACATGGTCCAGAGGCCGTGGTATTTTCCAAACCAAGGCTGTTCTGGAGGCTCCACGCCAATAGAATTTCTCCAAACTGCACATTTTATCCTGGGAGTCCATCCTGACATGACAGATTGTTAGGTTCTGTTTAGCTGCAATTTATTCTGGGTACATTTTCAACTTGTTGCAAAAAATTAACATTGTTATATTGGGGGGGGGGGAAGTCCAGTATTTTAAAGCATTAATCTAACCTTTCTTAAGTTCCGTAGTATAACCTACTGTGTTTTGCCACTATTGCAGTGTCCCCCCCCCTCACTGCACTTACATGCTCTCATCTGGAAAATAACAAATCATCAGTAACCCAGCAGTCCGTTGAGCAGAAGTTTGCGCTATTTTTATGCTTTTTATTCTAGCATCAATAATGAATAATAAAAATACCACTGTGTTTCTCACACACGCAGCCACGGGCACAGCGTTGGCTCAGCAGTCCTCACCACACCCTCTTTCCTACGTGTAAACCAAAGACAAATGACGGGGGAGGGTATGCTATGGAGGTAGACTCGGACAGGAAATGCTTTGTGTAGAAGTGTGTCCTCGTGCTCAGGGTTTTGACCTTTGACCTTCCACATCCCCCATCTTCCTTGAGCAGGAGAGTCCTTTCCTCCTCTGTTCAGAATGTGCTGCTTAATTAGAAGCATTGAAGTTGCTGTAGGTCACACCTGGATTAATGTTTCTTAGCTGCTTGTTCCAACAGTTTAAACACATTTGCACTGTGTATTAAAATTACACCAGATCAAGTATTCATTTTGTGTAACAGGTCTCTTTTTGACCATGTACTGGAAGCTGTGAATTTTCCGTACATTTCTGTGAACAAGGAAAGGAAAGGTGAGCAGGCACCTATATCCATTTTGTATTATGGTGCCACCTTGTGGATAGGGTTGGTTTTTGATGTAGAATTTGCATATTGGGTGTGAGTTTCTCAGTAATGGCTCAAACCATAGCACATAATGAGGATTTAAGGCCCTCCACAAGCTAAGAAGCATGTGCTTCAGCAGCTGTCTGACTGATCGTTTTCACATCTGTGTGGCTCTTGATACCCAAGAGCCCTGTGCTGGGGGTGTATGTCCACACACACTCAGTACACAGAACAATAAAAAAGTTTTCACACTGATATAAGCAATCATTAAAAATGCATTTCAGTTCTGATGATTTATTAACTCAAACCAGTGGCACATCTAATAATCTGGTTGTGTTTAATTAATGGAAGGGTAAAGCTTAAAGATTTAGCTTTGTACATTGTGAGTAATAGCATCAAAAATCTTACAACTACCTTTCTTGTTGAATAAGAAGTTATTTAGTGGTAGTGTAGAAATGAATGATTTTTTTTCTATTAAACACGGACTCTTGTCTGGAGCTGGTGCAGGTGATGAATGCATTTAACCCCGCAAGTACAAAAGAATCTCCCTGATGTCACACGACTCTTTGGGTGTGAGGGTGGAGTCTCACGGATGTGTGCTGCTCTTGCAGGTGGGTGACATGGTGAAGGTGACCAAGATCAACGTCAACGGCCAGTGGGAGGGTGAGTGCAAGGGCAGGAGAGGTCACTTCCCCTTCACGCACGTGCGGCTGCTTGACCAGCACAACTCTGAGGACGAATTCAGCTGAGGACATCTGTGCCCGGCTCTGCTCTGTCATTCATATGCATACAGTTCTACATACATACACACACACGCACGCATGCATGCGTGAGCACACAGGGCTGCACCTCAAACCTCTGATCTCCGCTTTATCTACTCTAGGCCTAGCGGCCCACCTCCACAATTTTTGCATCTTTATAATAGTCCAACGTGACACTGCCTCTCATCTTCAATGCCTTTACTGAATAAGATGTTTAATTGGATTTGCTTCATGCTATTTTCCGGTATTATTAGACTTTGGTATCCTATGTTGATCTAGATACTCCAACACACACACACACACACTCGTATACTCTCTTAGGAACTAAAGGACCTTTTTTTCCTGCATTGCCAATGTCTAAGTCAGACTTTAATAGAGAGAGGAGGAAAGGACAGTTGTTTCACCTGACCTGGAAGCATGATATCGTCGATGTGCCGCTGACATGTTCCACTTTTGTTTGCTGTCCTCTCTCTGGACTACAGTGCCACAGAGGGATGTTTTTTTGAGCTGTAATCCACACTACAAGTCAGGAAGCAAGGTTAAATGTTTTTTGTAATAAAATGAAAGAAAATTGTATTACAAGTATATGTAGCTGTATGCTATTACATGCTTGGGTGTGTGTATTCTGGAAGTATGAGATAGACCTGAACATTAATGCAGATACATGAGGGAGCAAACAGGTATGACGAGCATAAGGGAGACAAGGGGGCAGATGAGGGCGCCCTCTGCTGTCTGGAGGACTCTTGGGGGGGAAACACATGGTTCTTCACGGCTCTGGTCGGGGCCTATGCACTTCAGTGGGAGCATGACAACGAAGAAGTAGCAGGCAGTCTGGAATAGGTGTAATTTGAACTGTTCTGTTATTTTCTTTCTCTGCTCTGGGGGGGGGGGGGGGGGGGGGGGGGGGGGGGGGGGGGGGGGGGGGGGGGGGGGGGGGGGGGGGGGGGGGGG
>JAODKF010000042.1:3450288-3463817 GCA_026779585.1 Mormyrus proboscirostris | reverse complement strand
TGCTCTGCCCCCCCCCCCCCCCGACCTGGAGCTATATGGCTTTTGAGATAATAGGTACAGGTTCAGTATATGGGCAGTATTTCTCTGGTTTTTACCTTCTGTTTTATATTTCTAGGAACCCTAAACCAAGTAGCTAAGAATTCCACTAATTAGTCTCTGATAACAGCTGTATGTTTGCTCTTGTGGACATGCCTCTGTCACCAGCCCCCTTTCTGCCTGTATGGAGATTAGCCGACATCCGGTCCCCATCAGCCCGGACTCTTGGTAAGTCTCAGATGGGACCCTAATGCCGTCACTCTCCAGCCACATTTTTAAAGGTGCTCTCAGTTGTGCTGTAGCGGTTTGAGGCACAGGGCGTGCAGATGCTGGGGCTAAATAAACCACGCTTCTGGGGCTTGTGATTTTGCAGATATTTGTGCATCTCTTTAATCTAGTTGACCTCCCAGTAGGTGTTTCCCTACTGCTTAAGCCACAGAGTATTTCTTTAATTAAATGAAATCTATAAAGTGCTGTATATACTCATGTAAAGGGTTAAACACTAATAGTATTTATTAGCTGTCATGAACACACTAGCATTCGTATAGATACTTTTGATTGGAGAGTTTTAGGGAGTTGTGAAAATCCATTTAACAGCATCTGATTTTGATGAATTTTATATTCTTATGACATGGGTCACATGACAATCATGCCCAGCACGCTGGACAGCAATAGACTGCTGCCGGCAGTACACTGTGTTCTTAGGCTCTGTTTGGTCTGCTTTCACAGCAGGCACTCTCCAAAAATCAGCATCCGGTTTCAGATACAATCCACCACCCTGTGTTTAGAACGTGGAGATGTGTTTCTGTGAGTAGAGGATGCTGCAGTGCCCTTCATCTCCCTCGTAATGCACTACCCACAATGCACCACTCACTGACACTGTGAAAAGCACACATGACCCTGCACTGTTGATACTGGGTTCCCCTGTCTAGTAGTAACAGTTGTAAGAAGTTCAGATTATTTTAGGACTAATGTAGCTTAGTAAGCTTGGAGAGGGCAATTTCATGGAAATTGTCCACAACAGCCTGTGTTCAAAGGTAAAGAACCTGCAACATCTAGTCATTAAGTGAGCACTATGAATAAACGACATGAAGGCAGAATGCATGCATTTATCTTTTCATTGTTGCTTTGGTAATCCAGATACTCCAAAAAGGCAGCAAAGCAAAGGTAACCAGTGTTGTGGTTTATTTTCTTAGGTTTATATTTGCACCCTTGAGGTATGATATACAACTCATCACATCTATGTATTTGCTCTTATTTTTAAAAAGATCACTGCTAAAATCTAAAAAAAAAATGCATTGATTAAATGTCAGTAAAGTTCTGGTGCCTCTTCATTTATCTGATGGATGAACTGATGCATTTGAAAGTGAGTTTTCTGCTGGAGGTTTTTGGATACACTAATGAACCGGAGTAGCCTCAAATTAACTGTGACCTAAAACCTGTATAGTATGTACCTGCTCACTAAAATGAATAAGCCTGACATACCAATGCCCTTATGGAAGATGCATTTCTGCCTGTACCGGCACATCACTTGTAGGGCCTCAACGGAAGCCGGTGTCATCCCCATGGTTACTGCCCCTGGTTAATAACTCTGCTCCAGCATACAGATACTTCACAGACCAAAGTTTTGTTCCTTTCCCTTGACCTGAACAGACTTTACTAAAAATACTTTTTGTATTTTTTTTTGCCTGAATTTTTGTATTTTCTGAAATATTCATTCAAATTCGAGGTCATTTGGGGAAAATGAGTCATATTTTAGTTTTAATCAAGTTAATGCAATTATTTCATTTGTCTCATCAGAATATTGGTTCCCATGTAATCTGTTTAAATTTGTCATTCGTGCCTATATACATATTTTAAAGTGTCATATTTTTGTAACATTGCTGGGTTTTGTTTTTTTTTGGGGGGGGATACAAACTGATTTTATTAAGATGTGCCACTGTGCTATAACAGTATATTCTCCGAAGGCAAATTCACTTTATTTTCTGTAGCATGTAACATGTCATACTTACAAAATAAACTCCCTTGGCAAAGACATTCTTTTCTCTTGTAATCTCATCTTTAAAACATGCTTTCTCTCTCGCAGTAATGATTCCTTTCACTGCCTTAGCATCATTCACAACTTTATTTTTAACTTTCACTAAGGAAAATTACAACTGACTTTTTCAAAATATATTTATTGCACATTATTATGAGGTGTAAATGAAAAAAAAAAAAAAAAAGCATGACTTTGAGCTCCATTTATATTATTCTACCAGATGCTTTTATCTAAAGCGACATGTAATTGAGAAGGCAGTGTCAGTACTGGGAGAAACTGGGAGTTAAGGATCATGCTCGTGGGTTCAATGGCAAAATCACACTATATCGCTATATCGTGCCTGGGATTTGAACCAGTGACCTTCCAGTCACAGTTATGGTGTCCTATCCTGCTGAGACACACCACCCCTATATAAAAACTTTGAATGCTTTCAGCAGTGGCTATACATATGCAACCGGGCACAATCCTTTACGGTGAAAAACACCACTAATTCTGCAACTTTTTCTCCGATCCTAAATTTCATCAAGTTGAGATACACACACCAGCCCAAGTGAATGTGTCAGCTACCACGGCTCATTCCTCTAGGACGAGTTATTCTTGCTTTGGGTGAAACAAGGCTCTACTCCCTATGCCAGACAAGCCCTTTGCTTCTGGCAGGTTACATAGTGACCTGGTAACCATGGTCATTAAAGATGCGGAACTGTTACCTAGTTATGAGTAGCTTTCCTTTAGCATGGCACTTTAATAGGTTCAGTACAGTTTAAGGAGGTTGGTTGGCCAGTTTGTAGGTAGCTGTGTGTTAATAGTGTGAAGTAATTTATCTCAACCATTGCTAGTCCACAAGAACATCTCTAACAGATGTACATCCTCTGAGAAATATGGAAAAGATGAAATGTTAAACATGTTTATGCATCAGAATAAGCCAAACACTGAGGGATTTCTTAAAATCTGGAGGACACTGACTGAACAACTGGTGACAACTACAACTAAACTGGTGACTTTTTTAAAGGAATGTTAAAGGTCGAAACGTCTCATGTGTTTACCCTGCCTGTACTGTCACGCCAAACATGCTTTATTCACCAAAAAATAGCTTCTCTACAGGGAAAATAAAGTTCCTCTCCTATGCAAAAAATGTATATTTGCTCAGTACCAATATCGGTCCTGGACTTGAATAAGCATTGTACTTGGTTTCACTGCTGCTTTTATATGCAACATGCACAAAACTGCTAGAAACCTGTAAAAGGGAATATAAAATAAAATATAAAACATGACATAAATTTCTGACCATTTCTGCAGTAAAATCTCGCCCTACACTATGCCACTTAGGAATATTAAACAGGCCAATTATCTATTTAACCACTAGTGTGGACGCGATGATTGTTTTTGAACACTACATTTACTATAAAGATTTATAACCATGCACTAGTGTTTCCATGGTGAGGTTGCTATAGTGGTGAGCTCGAACAAGAAATGAAGGAAGCACGGTCTATTATGGAGTGTGTGAGAGAGACAGAAAGGGAGGCGGCTATGGGTGTGTGGTGGGGGGGACTGGCTTGGTTTCCCGGATGGAGTTCCGTCGCCATCTTTACTCCAGTGCTACCGGTAGAGTGGGGGACGCCGCTCAAGCCGCCGCTGCTCCGTCAGGAACCGCCGACAGAGATAGACTTGCCCGTCGCCGAGGCTCCGCTTCTCCGCCCGCACACCGACGCCAGCCGCGGTTCCGAGCACTATGGGAGACAGAGACGATCTAGTCTACCAGGCCAAGCTTGCCGAGCAAGCGGAGAGATACGACGGTAAGCGCCGAAAGCCACGGCGCCGCTGAAAGACATGTTCGATAGCGCATAGATTTCTCTTCCATTCACTCTCTTCCGCTCCTTCTCCCTCTAGCGGGGACTCTGGAAAAGAGGAGAGGTGGTTTGAAGATGGAGATGCTGGAAGAGAGATCGTGAAAGATACAAAATGGCGGGTCGGGCAGATTTTAGTAGTTAGCGAGCTCTGAAAGGCGGCCTGATAGGCGGCTATAAGCGAGAGACATACATGACTGGATGGTTGAAATCACTGTAGTTTAGTCCTTAATCATTCATGTTAATCTTGAGATGACCGGAGTCTTAGCTTATGACTAAGCAGCAACGTTACCAACCTTGCTACATGGATTTGCGTGATGAATGTTAAACTTGCCTGCCAGTTTTGTAGCTACCCATTTGAATTGCTTCAGTTAGATAAACAAGTATACAGGCTATATGGTGGATTTTTTTAAATAGTTATGAAGTAAAGATGTGTGCGTGCTTGGCTAAGCTAACACTAGCCGAACTTCGGGCGCACCGTTATTTTAAAGTCGTCGTGCTGCGGCTGCACGGGGCTGCGCGCGGGCGGCGCGAGATGCGGAGGAGCGCGTGCATTCGGCCGGCCCAGACTGACGGGCGACGCCGGGCTGGGGTGGGGGGTGTTCGGCGTCAGACTCATAAAAGGTTTTCTGGTTAGAGTTTACGCGACCCCCCCCCACACACACACGCACGCATACACACACACACGTGGGTAACCCGTTTATCGAAACGCTATAATAATGGTGATTAGGAGTAAAGTCAGACAGCAACCGGAATGTGATCCATTAGTTCAATTTAAGATAAGACTGCTGGCTCGCCAGGCGGTGGGACTGTCACTTAGTGTGTGTGTGTTTTTCTTTTTTTGAAGGGGTGGGGGTGGTGTGTAATGGGATATGGATTTAGGAGAATAGCAATCTGGAGTGTTACCAGTTGGGATTTAAACAAAGTTTCAATTACTAGTCCCAGAGCCAGTTTTATACAAATGCATGCGGTCCCTTTGTCCTTGCCATTTAACCTACATCGGAGCGGTTCGGTGCGTTTGGAAGCTCGCTAGCTGGTCAGCGCTCCTGAAAGCAAACGTGTCTCGTTTGCTATTAATAAAGCTAACTAGGCAAACGATGAAGCAGACAGCTAGTTAAGATCACCACCCGTGTAGAACCGCATTGTGGCGGCCTCACTTCTGTCAGTGTTAGGCTCGTAATTTCACGCCCAGTACTTCAGTGACTCACTTTAAAAGCCAGCAAGATTAAGTAGCTGCTGATGAAGCCAAACGTGTAGATCCACTACGCCAGCGATCGTTAATAGTTCACGCTAGAATTCAGCTGGTAAATTACCTCAGTGATGCGCTGCCAGTTCGGGTAAGCCGTTTGCTGATGTGCAAGTTATTTCAGTTGTTTATGTGGGTGTGGTGAGCAGCGTATCGCATGCTTACAAACTCATTTTTAAAGATCGTCTTCTTAATATCGCCAGCACTTGGGCTGCGTACTTTTTTTTGCATTTCAGACTTTAACTGTAGTTTGTTTGAAATAGAGAGGCGGTACGGTGTAATCTGCCTCTGAATCGGGACGAGTGGGTGTGGATTTCCAGCAAAGATGGCGATGATGTGCAGATAACGTCAAATGAAGGACTGCGAATCCCGGGCTTGTGCATAGCTTAGCGCACGCGTTTCAGCGACGGGCGAATGTCTCCGTGAACGTGTAGCCATCAGCTTTTTTATGGGTGAAATAAGGGTGCAGGCAATGAAACGGACGGTGTGCCATAATTATCAAGTTAAAGGCTCCTCCCTGATCATGTCCGATTCGCAAAGTTCATTCATTGGAGATGGGGAAAGAAAATCCACCTCTCCCCGGTGGCAACATTTACATCTATTATTATTATTACTATTAGCGGTAGCTGTAGTGGTAGTAGTAGTCGTCGTCGACGTAGTAGTAGTAATAAAGCAAAATATGCCTGGATTTCTTTGTTGCCAGGCAGGGTCTATTTTCAGAGTCATGACGGCGCGACTCCATGGCAGAGAAGCCCGTTCAGGTTGAGGGGGCGGGGCTGCATATGGTTACACTGTAATCGAAGCTATCTGATTTTGACCTCTGTTTCTAAAAAGGTGACTACTGGTGTTTGTCACCTTGCATCAGCCCCGCCCATTTTACTATGCACAGGTCTGTTTCGCGGGGTGTTATTGCTGAGCAGAAAGGCTCGATCCATTGCCAATTTCAGTGAGGCAGGCCGATTCATACGGGTACAGTCACGCACGTTATGTAATGCATTTTATACAAGAACATGAAAACTAGTTGAGAGACTATTTTTAGAAGTACCTCTCCTGGAAGCCCAGACCAACGAGGCAGACAGAAACTTGTCCTTTTTGCAATTTGGGAGGCAACTGAAGTGCAGTTTTTTTAGAATCACGTTTGTTGCAGCTGCACTCCTGCTGTAATATATAGCTTACTTGGTCAGGGTGGGGTTGATTGGGATGGTAGTGTAGCTGTTGATAATAGCTGTTGTGTATGTAATAGTTTCTGGTATGGGGAAGAGAACATGACAACTGCGGGTACTAACCATTTCCCAATGTCCCAATGTGAATGGATGCAGTATTACTGCATTTTCAGGTGGGCTTCCTGATTTCTCTGTGTACCTTTGGGTAATATGAGGATTTGATTAATTTAAAATTTACATTCAGTTTCTTTATTTGCTCAGAAGCTGCGTTTTTTCACATTCAAATTCCCTGTGTTTTGCGGAGGATGCCATAAAAGTTAGGAATGACTGGAGTGCAGTGATTGCTGCTGGAATTCAGATAAATGTTCCTTAAAACCTGGTACCCAGATATCTCTGGGAGGAGTCACTGGGCCCTCTTGACAGGTTTTATTAGTAAACACTCTCATTAACCTGGCTCAGAACATTCTAGAGAGCAACTCTGTGAGAAATAATTTCATCAAAGATTATTTCAGGCTTGGTAGTATCAGTGAAGCAAAACTGTTTTGCCGTGACTTGGAAGCAATTTATAGATATTAGTCATTAGAGTAAGATACCAGCATTAGCCAGCAGTCCAGACAATGACGGGGCAGACAGAACATGTGAGATGGAAAAGGGCTGTTTGCTGCCTTTACCACTGGAAAGGAAACTTCAAACCATCTCTCCATGTGTCCTGGTCAGCACTTAAGGAAGGTCTCTCGGTGTTTCTCAAGCGTGTGCTCCTGCTCCTGTTTAAGAACAGGGGACCACTGTAACAGGAAATGTAGATTTCCAATCAGTTCCTCCATTTTGAACTAGATTTCAAAGGAAGGAAAAGACAATAACTATGGTATTTTCATTGCCTCATGATTAATGTGGCCATAATTTTGCCAAGATTTAAATTGCATCTTCCACTACAATATTGGTAAATCCTGCATTGTGGTTCACATAATTGGCAAGTGATGTAGGCCTGACTGCCTTATGTCATTTCACTGTGTTGCAGTTGGAGTAGCAGTAAGTACATTTCAAATTCTATCACTGCCTAATCAGCTGTTGCATAGAATTAGCATTTTCACGGTTGGCTATTGGTTGCTTCAGATGTTATGAAACAAATGGGGTTTTATACTGCAGAGAAGAGATCCTTTTGCATAAAATCAACTACAAATTAAAAGGTAAAGAAGTTCTTTAAGAGCTTGTATAAGTAAATATGTATGGTATTATCATTTAATGTAAACGCAGCATACTGTGAAACAGGAACGTTTAACAGTGGTTAAGGACACAGATTGGTTCGCAGGTTTACAGGTTGGAGACCCAGGAGGGTTGAACTTTACGTAACTCTGTAAACGTGCAGCTGTTAGAATGGGAGGGTCTGACAGCTGCGGAAGCTGCTTTGGATGAGCAGCTGAACTGAGCTTTCTGTGCCTCCAATACCTGCTGTCTGTGTTAATTTTTAAAATATTAAGCTGTAGGCCTGATCCTGCTGTGAAATAATGAGAAGTGATACGGGAGCCGCAGCTTTATTTTTAATTAAAACATTCCCTTTGAAGGTTGTGCTGTGGAAGAGGCCTGCCTGCTGTTTTCAGAGTGGGATGCATAGATCGCTTGACTGTCCTTTTTACCTGCAACAAGGAGGAGTTGATATGTTTTTTATTGGTCACTTTTTCTGTGCGCACAAATGTAACAAAAGAGCTTTATCCCAAGAGGGCTTTATTTTTATTCCAAGACTTCATATTGAGGTTTCTTGTCAGCACGTCCATGTCGATTTTGGTGATAACCCCGGAGTTCTAGATAATTGAAAAGGATGTATACTGCCCAGCATTAAGATTCTCATCTTCTCAAACGAAGCATTTGAGAACCATAATCCATCTGTCTGCTACTGCCAGATTTCTTCAACCTGTTCCATGTGGTGACTGCAGTGCTTAAGGGCTTCTCTACTCTATCTCAGAAATGGTGGAATCTATGAAGAAGGTAGCAGGCATGGACGTGGAGCTGACCGTAGAGGAGAGGAACCTGCTATCTGTGGCGTACAAGAACGTGATTGGAGCCCGAAGGGCATCCTGGAGGATCATCAGCAGCATCGAGCAGAAGGAGGAGAACAAGGGCGGCGAGGACAAGCTGAAGATGATCCGCGAGTACAGGCAAACGGTGATCCAGCGCCTGCCACTGTGTGACTCGTACAGCAGAGGGCGCCCTCACATCTCACACTCTGCATGAGATTGCTCGTCACGACTGGCCTTTATCAGATGAATCATTTTCATTCAAAAACAAACACACATTAGGATGGGCGATATTTGCATGTCAGTATTTTTATGAATTCATCTGCCACTTATGTTTAATCTGAACTGCTTTTTTTTTCTCTGAAGGTTGAGACTGAACTGAAGTCAATCTGTAACGACATTCTGGATGTACTGGACAAGCACCTCATTCCCGCCGCGAACACGGGCGAGTCCAAGGTTTTCTATTATAAAATGTATGTGTAACTATCAATATGCAGAACCAATGCTGAGGGGCTCCTATTCTGGGGCCTGTAGGTCAGAGTGGACATGGAGGGCCGATTCACCGGCTTCTCTCCCATCCCTCAGGAAAGGTGACTACCACAGGTATCTGGCAGAGTTCGCTACAGGGAACGACAGGAAGGAAGCGGCAGAAAACAGCTTGGTAGCTTATAAGGCTGCTAGTGACATCGCCATGATAGAACTCCCACCCACGCACCCCATCCGCTTAGGGCTCGCACTCAACTTCTCCGTATTTTATTACGAAATCCTCAATTCCCCCGACCGCGCGTGCAGGTTGGTGCTCTCTCCTTCCTGTTTTTTGCTTCTAACTGAAAAGTCTTTCATAAAAATAAATAAGCATCCCCCATTTGTAGACCTCCACGGTCATGTGTGTTGCTGTATAGCGTTTGTTTGATAAGGACCGTCGCCTTGGTGACAGTGAGTGGCAGCCGTTTGCACCGTCCTGCATTGCAGGTTGGCGAAGGCGGCCTTCGACGACGCCATCGCTGAGCTGGACACGTTGAGTGAAGAAAGCTACAAAGACTCGACGCTCATCATGCAGTTGTTACGTGACAATCTGACATTATGGACTTCAGACATGCAGGGAGACGGTAAGGGCAGGCGATTTTAAAAACAGATGATCAGAAGTGTGCCGACTGAAAAGCTGTGAGCGCTGCCTTGCAGGGGCAGTCTTACTTTTCTTAGATGTTTGTTTGGTTGGGCACTGAGGCCAGTTGCAGATTGTGTGGGCAGGTGGATACTGAGCCAGTTTTCTCTCATCTCCTTCCTTCCAAATAAATCTCTCTGTCTCGTTTAGATCTGCCCCTCTCCGCACATCTCTGACCCTTTCAGATCTCTTAGGGAAACCCCACATGCTTCTACGCCATGATGATACTGACTGACTGTTGCCCTACATTCTGTTTCGTTTCCCTTTTTGTGTAGATTCCTAAGGAAAAAAACCCAGCTGCTCATTCCTTATAAAACTATACGTTGTAAGTCATGTTTGCTGGCCTGTGTTTCTCTCTCTGTCACTAACTTCACTGCATCACCCACCATTGCCGCACTGGTTTGCCTCATAGTGCTGGCCAGGTGAGGTTTACCACTCCTCTCTTCTCCAGCCTCTATTGTCCCATGTTTGTCGCCCTACTTCAGCTGGACAGCACTATAAACACTAACATGTTCCCATCGAATTGTCAGAAAAAAGAAAAGGTTTCATTGTTTTTGCTTAAAGTGCGCAGTATATTCCTGTCTGAGTTTCCATCAAACCACCTCTTGTTAAAATGAACAGCGACATACAGCAATGTAAATAAGACTTTGCTCAATCTCACTTTCTTGCGAATAACTCTAGATTAAAGTAGTTCCTTCTCTGCTCTTCACTTAGTGGTCCACATTGAATAAGCAAATAACTGGTTACTGTTCTCTGGTATATGAAATGTGGGTTATGTCCTACTGTTACTAATTGAAATGTCTACACTAAACTTGAATGATTAATTTTAAACCAGCTACCAGTTTTCTCTTACTGAATGTTTTCCTCAGGGCTTGATTCTCTTTGCATAAGTGCGGTTGGATGGAAACATGGCTGGTAAAGGACGGCTGATGTAAGCGTCACAGCAGCTGCTCTTTCACAGTCTCGGCCCTGCACAGTCCCTGGCTTTTGGGCTGTTCTTTCACACAGCAGTTTCTAAAACCTGTTGGGGGGTAATGGCAGAGGCTCGATTGAGCGCCATGATCACTGCTAACTCGGTCATGGCTGCGGCTCAGGGCTGGGGGCATTGAGGCATTCCCCAACTTCTGTGCTAATCTGTTTTTGATAAAATCAATAATGTTGAATCTTGAGTAGATTGAGCATTCTGGACTGAGATTTTAAGACGATTTGATATTGGTTGTTTTTGTTTGTCTGCTTTTTTTTAAGCTTTCCCCCTGGTTTTTGAGTTTAACAATCACTGTCTGCGTGTGTCTGTCTGCGTGTGAGCAAGTTTTATCAGTAAACACTTTCTTCAGAGTCTTGCTTGTGCTTTATCGCATTAAACCTGCAGCTATGAGTCTGTCTGGTTACTTACCCTGTGGGTCGCAGGTAGTGGGATGAGAGCATGTGAGGCGCTGATCCGTAAGCGGTCGCCAGAAGCAGAGTGCAGTGTGCTGAATGTGGACGGTGTGATGGGTGTCATTAGAGACTAGAAGGCACCTCACGCCTCACACAGGGAGCCCGGCTGCGGCTGCGGCTGCATGCTCACCCGTCCGCTAGCTGCAGTGCAGCTTCCACCCCGGCTCTGCGAGGTCAGGACGGCGCGTGCAGTGCACATGAGCGCATCACCCGCCGCTCCGTCTGTCCCTTAACATTCTTTTTGTGGTTCCTCCCCCATCCAGGTGACGAACAGAACAAAGAAGCTCTGCAAGATGTGGAGGATGAGAATCAGTGAGACGCCACAACCAGCATAAGGACCCCCCCCCCACCCCAAAAAAAAAAAAAAAAAAAAAAAACAGGGAAATTAAACCTCAACAGTGTCACTGGGAGCTGAATACCCCCCCCCCAGGCGGCTCCCTCCCACTCCACACCCCGCGATTCCTAGGGATGACTTTTTTTAGATTTTTTTTTTTTTTTTTTTTATCATTTATTCTAATTACCCATTTCATTCAAGTAAACAACCAATAACAATAAAATTCTTTAAGGCAAAGCGTAAGAGTCCTTGGATTTTTTTTTTTTGCCCTGACAAAAGTCCAGATTCAGACTATTTTCAAATTTTGCTGTTTTTGTTTTTTTTTTTTTTTTTGCAGCATTTATATCACATGCTGCATATGTTTTATTCACATTTTTAATATATATAATTATAGAACTTTTATTACCAATGTTTACTATAGATATGAGCTGGTATAGTCCTGTGTTTTAAAAATGAAACACACTTTAAAAAGGCAGGTGTTAATATTAATGACTTTTCTGGGTATCCCACAAGCCCTAGCTGACATAGCACCGTAAAAACAAGTCGTGTTTTAGTCTGTTCTCTGTGCTAAAATGCTGTACTTTGTGTATCCTTTATCTCAGAAGATGGCTGGTAGGAGTTTAAAAAAAAAAAAAAAGTTTAAAAATTTAAAAGAAAAAAAAAAAGTATGAAGGAGCCTCATAGCTTTGATGCACCAAGAAACTGCAGGTCTTTGACCTGTTAAAACCCATAGGAATAAGGTAGCTACTGCAGACCTGCATGTTTTAACAGTCAGCCCCATATCCACTTTTCTATTTCTCTCTCTCAGCCTCTTTCTCTATTTTGTCTTTTTGGTTCAGTGTAACTTGAAGCTAATTTGTACTACTGGATGTTTGACTGGAGCCACAGATACAGAGTGTATTCTTACTGAAACACAGCATGGAATTAACAGTATACTTAAAATAAAAACCTAAATGAAACATCCAATGGTGTGTTCCTGTGATTGACATCCAGATTAAACGATGAATGCTTTGTCAAGGATTGCGAGGGGGGCTAGAATTTACTTGCTCATCAGTCGTACGCTAAAATACCGGCTTTGAGTTTGTACATAAACGTGTAATCTATGCCGTCATAACACGTAACTAGCATGGGCCTGAATGATTGGGGGGGGGGGGGGTGGACTCCCCCAGTAAGGAAAACCATCCAGTACTACCCCCCTTAAATGGGTGGAGACCTGGACCCAAAGTCCTACTTAACATCTTCAATTGAACTGATACTTTTCCCATACTGCTTCCAATTCCTGACTGCTCGAAGTAAATGTTCTTGAATACTATCGTATTTCTATCTTAATACGGCTGGCCTCCTTTGTAGTTATGACCACGATTTCAGCGCCTCTCTGATCCCGCTTTTGTGATTCTAAAATCGTAGCGTCAGCTAGTGGAGATAACCCAGTCTGAACTGGGTCCCTGAAATCTTTCAGACTGGAGGGTTCGGCGCGGCAGCTGCTGTAGGAGGGCGTGCAGAACGAGCCCTGCAAATTGCGCTTTCACTGCCAGCTTTACTTCACAGAGGACATGGGCCTAGTTGTTACTGGATAGATTTCTGTACGACAGATTAAGTGCAAGGAAATCAACGGGGGTGACAAAAATCCCAAATCCTGCACCGGTCTACAGGCTTTCGTTTCTTTGATGCGCATACTCGCCGCGCCCGGAGAGACTGATCAGTGTCTTCTGTGGCGCCCCCTCGTGGATGAAATAGGACAAGGTCACCCTGTGATGCAATTCCAGTGGTTAGACGAGCGGTTCAATGTCTTTTCCAGTATTCTTTCAGTAACCTATTCTGGTAATATTTGAAGTCGCCTTAGTTGCGCGTAGTTCAGAAGCATTTCCAAGTGTAAATGGCGCACTGGTGCTGCTCTGCACTGATTTTGCCCGTGAATTGCCCTGTTAAATGGGTGTGTCTGCCTGTGGCAGTATCATACAAGTGTACGTTCCGGTTTGTCTTTTCTTTACAGTTAGGGAAGGGTCCTGCTATATTATCCTAGAACAAGGTACTAAATTTATCCAGCTATATAAAAAGGTGAAATGTGCTTTCATACAGAATAATTCACTATCTGTTAAGCTTAGTTATAATCAAGCGGCTGCGTTTTACAGCAGTGGAAAAAGACGTACTGGTTCATATGAGTGCTTGAGGTGGGCCGGAACGCAGTTCCGGAACTTCTGTATTTTCGTCTTTTGGGTTCCGCCACTTTTTTCTTTTTTCACCGCACAAATGT
>JAODKF010000042.1:3410703-3421180 GCA_026779585.1 Mormyrus proboscirostris | reverse complement strand
ACCCAGAATACAGCCTCATGATTGTGATGTGTAGGAACACCCAGAATACAGCCTCATGATTGTGATGTGTAGGAACAAGCTGCCTCTCGCATTTCCAGGGTGACGTTGTGCTGCAGAGTGACCACATCATCGAAACCCTGACGAAGGTGGCCATCTGTGCAGACAAGATCAACAACATCAACATAAACCAGGGCAGGTGAGTGAGTGGAGAGGAGCTTTCTATTCGCAAGGCTCTGTCCTTCCCTTCAGTCAAATGTTTCTTCCTGCATTTTTGGTGAAAAGCACTTTGATGCTATTTTTGGCAAGACTTGATTGGTCGTTAAGGAACCCCGACCCCCCCCCCCCCCCACCTCATTCTGCTGCAGTATAAAGTTTTCATTTGGTCGTGGTAAAGAAGGAATCATCGACTTCACTCCAGGCTCCGAGCTGCTCATCACTAAAGCCAAGAACGGACATCTGTCTGTGGTGAGTCACAAAACCACAGCCTTCCCCTCATAGTATGTGACATAAAAAAGGGCCACCCTTTAAAAGGGCCCCCAGCTTAAAATATAAAATCTTTAGAAGTGTTTTGAAAATAAATAAATAAATTAATTAATTAAACTCTCTTCCAGACGGCCCCCCGACTCAACTCGAGATGATGGGGAAGGACCACAGAATCAGTGACCTGTTAAGACATTTGGTCATATTTGTAAACATTGTCTCCATTTCACCAATCAGATGACTGCACATGGCCCTGCTTCAGCCAATCAGATCACAGTAAAGGCCTATGCATCCAAATGAGAAAATCCCATTAAACTAAACACTAATTATGTTTTGTTTTTTTTTCTTTTTTTTTTTTTTTACATTAACACTGTTGTTCTTCAGTTATACTATTACTATGAGTTGTGCTCAAAAAGCTGGTTAGATGTTTATCCTCACTGTGGAAGAATAGCGATCCTCAAACAGGAAGGCGAGATTTCACGGTGCTGAAGCCGGTGACTTCAATCATGCCGCTGAAATCAGGGATTAGATGTTTCAGGCGCTGTGTGACTTTGTCTCTCCATGACTGTTTCTCTCCAGCGAACCTTCAGTCACTTTGCTTTTCAGTCACACCAGGTTGCTTCTCTCTCACTGCCAGATTTTGCCCTCTACTTAAATGCTGAGAAGGTGACTCGTGCATCCTTGGTTACAAGACAGAGTATGGCAACTGTACATTGGAAATGTTTCTCTTCCCCCCCCCCCCCCCCAAAGATGAGTTGCCTTTGTGAATTTTGTTGCTGGAATGCAGTTCGTACATGTTAATTGTATAGAGACACTCGCACAGTTGCCTGGCTTGTCTGCACACTCACCAAATTATAAATATCAAAGCTTTAAGATGTTTTTATAAAGTGTTTTTTCCCCTGGTACTGCCTGTCTGTCTTTCTCTGACCCCCCCCCTCCCCCCCCCCATGGCTGCTCAGGCTTGCTAATCATTGTGCAGATCCACATTTGTGGGGAGTGTTGACATGGAATACAACAGGGGTGTCTGAGAAAGATTATTTAATATCTCAGAAATTGCTATTTGTTACGCTGACTTGTTGGTGTAGTTCTAGCCAAAGGAAATGGCTCCAAACCAAAATGATTCCTTACTATGTTTTTTTTTTTTTGATATCACAAAAGACGCCGATTGAACTGGGATGATTCAGCATAGATACAGTGATGTTTTATTTCATTGGTCCCAAACACAAATTGTACTTTAGAATTTAAAGTTTTCAAGTGAGTGGAGATACCATAATTTTCAAAGACGTTTCAGAATCATTTTAATATATATCCTTTCCCATAATATTAAATCTTTTTTTTCTCATGTTGTGAACCCAAAAACTACACTAAATGGTTTTGTTTGTATTGTTCTAGTAGATATTCACTGTTCACTAGGTGTGTTACATAGAACATAAGAAGATTTCACTTCAGGTAAATTCCAAATGTTTAATAAAAGGTGCAAATGGGCTCCATTTTCTACAGCAAGGTTGAGGAGGTTAAATGCTTATGTTAAGCCACAGAAGAATTTCACACTGTGTATGTTAACTTTCTATACTATTCCTCTGTGTAGTACTTAATGTGGAGGATCAACCAGGACTTTATTTGTCCAGATGTTTTTATAACGTGTCACTGATTTTAAATAATTGTCTCATTTACCATTATTAGGTCCTCCGTCTTTTTGATCTTTCCAGATTGGTGGAGCGTTTCTCTTTCATTCTGTCCATGTTCCCGCCCCGCTACCCTTCACCACCTCGCCCCTTAGTTCCTTATATGTACCTACCGAAGGTGGTGAGACAGAGGGAGAGCCGTGAGGTTAGGAGATCAGCTTTTCCCGATGTGCTCACGCAGGGACGATGCTAGCCAAAGAAACTGTGTGGAGTACACAGATACGTGTCGAAGTATATGCCTGGCGTAAGGCATTTTAAAAAAAAAAAAAAAAAAATCTTGCTAACGTGCCTTGTATTTCAATGTAAATGAAAACTCATTTCTATTGAAGTAATATCTTTTCCAAAAGGCATCTCAGTGTGTTTTGTTACAGTTTTTCTATGTAATGTATCTGCTGATTTTCTGCTGTTTTATTGTCGCCCCGCTACGGCAGAGGAATTAACACCTGTGGTTGGAATATGAACAGAAAATATCCTATGCGCATATAACCTGCAGATTCCTTCCATACTTTACACGTGTCCGCTCTCTTCTCCGCCTGCACTATAGGCCTACTAAAAGGCCTTACATAATTTGTATTCGTTTGTGAGATATTATATAGCCCTACATGCTATTGTGTATAATCAAATGACACCCAGGGTTAGAAAAGAGGAAATCTGTTCAAAATAAAAGCGGTGACATGATTAATGAATGTGTGGTTTTGTGGATGTAAATGAATAATCGTGTGTCGTGGTCGTCAAACTGATTTTGCTTCCTGATGTGACAATCTAGGTAAATCGCATTTGTATTCTCTGATTAGTAAGAAGCGCTCGAATACTGCTTTGCATACATCAAGTTCTATGAAAATTTGCTGGCAGCGCCTTACGTAATAAGCAAACTGCAACGCATGTAACATATAAATTCCAGAAGAACAGTTTTGTACCTTTGGAACTGTGGGTCCTGAAATGTAGCGATTAATATTTGTTGTCTAAAATACTATGGATCCCTCATCTAGTACCCTTAGTTAAGGCTCAGCTGTAAAGAATAGGCAAATAAAGTAAATCACTATGAATATCAGAGCTGTCTATGTAAGCTATGTAAAATATGCGTTTGCTAAACAGAAAACTTGTCGCTTGTTGAATGAATTTGTAAGTTCTAAATGTTTAGGCTATAGTGACAACGCTGCGCTCGTAGAAGTCTGCTTGTTACCATGTTTATCTCTTATGTTTCATATGTGATTTATTAATATTTCACGTGTCATCGCGTCCTTTAATGCCTATTTCAGGTGACGATATGAATCTCGCGTGATTTTGAGATTTTGGGGTCTGTCGCCGACATTATAGTGAGAAAGCGCTGGGTGCCGCGAAATTGAAAGTGTTCCTCCCCATAACCTAAGTCGTACGCCTTTACTGTGCAGATGGTTAAATTACCAGTGTTTCTAAGTACAATTTGAGCGACTCCCGACTAAAACTCCTGTTTCACTTTCTGTAGTGAAAATCATTGGACTATATTTATTTTATTCTATTTTTAAAGACGTAGATTAAGTCGCAAAAATGACTTGGTCCATAACTGGGTAAGTAGTACACTCGACAACTTCGACAACTTGTTTTAATCTTATAACAGTTAAATTGTTTAAGTTACTTTAGGGTTGCGTAGTTACGTGAAGTGGATGAAGTTTATTTGTTATACCAGCTGGAAGTTTTGAAGAGTTTGTATGTCATTGTTTCCGGTTAGGGTTTTTGTAGTGGTTATAACAGGCATTTGAGATATGGTTTAGGGTATAAGGTGGGAGATCTAAAATATCGGAAATGTACCGAATTTCGTTTTGTATTAAAGTGACACTGCTTTCACCAGTCAGAATACTTACTTTCTGTGTGTCTATTTACCTTGGTTTGACGCCTGTTATGTTAATGTTAATGATGTTAATGTTGTACTTTAATTAGAATTGAGTTCGTCTTTATGCGAACAGCTGTTGACCCTGACAAAGTAATATAGATCGTTGTTTTTTAAAATACATTAACTAGGAAACATATTTACCAAACTGGATTTTTCTACTTTGGTCATGTGATCATCTGACGTCGTACGTCTGCCATAACCTCGGAATTTCCCGGACAGATACATACACACCACTTTAAACCAAATATATTGATACTGTACTTTACGGCAGCGTATAGCTGCCACAATCAAAAATAAGGTTTGCCCAGCGTTAATTTTCACGTTGTAACGTTATAAAGATCTCCCCATAACAAAGACGATTTCTCTTTTTAACATGTAAAACGTGACAATGTGAAATGACGCCGCCTTTATAGGTGTGACTGATTTTTTTCTTCTGTACAGCCCCAAGCTTTTCAATATACGCATACATAGACAATAGCCTACCATCTACTCAAAACAGCGGACTTTCACCATGTCCCATCCCCAGCGTGAAGTAAAACTTTATCAAATCATATACACGAGTCGTTATTTCCACTTTTGCGTCTCCTTGAAACAGAACAATTGGATTATAATGAGGAAACGTTTGTTGTTTTATCCAAGTCATTTGGATTCTCGTTTAGATAAAATAATAATAAAATAATAAAATAAGATAAAATAATATTGCCTTAAAACGTGAAACATGTCTCGTTTTAACGAGATAACTTAGTATCTCGTTGTAGCGCAAACCTTTCTTGTCGTTTTAACATTGTTATTTCGTGTCTTATAACGAGAAACTGGACAAACTTTAATTTAATTATGGTGGCAGGAATACGCTGTATTATTTAATATAATAAAAGTCAGAGAGTTTGTTAGGTGCATGACGTAATGTTTCCACGCGGTCTTGTTTAAAGAATATTGGGGAAGGCGGTGATTGTCTCCATTGGTTCTGTTCTGTGCTTTACAAACTTTTAAGTAGTATGTCTTCTTCCCAGACATGATGACGCAGGTGGGAGGAGGAGAACCCCGGATCCTATGGCTGCCACCCCGCTGTGTCAGTGGGGGAAGATGAGGATGGGCTTGATTTGAATTACAAAACGGCTTCTGTCTTGACGAGAAGCAAAGAATACAAGCAATGGAGGTCTTGTAACACTAGTGATGTGCTCAACAAAGAGGCACTGCACTCAGAAGCTTAAACTTGCATAATGTATGTGCTGATGCAGTGGTTTAAGACAAGAACTGTAAGAACTTGATAAAAGCCTGGATTCCGAGAGGAACTCCTTGTCATTATTGTACCTGTTGATTCTTGTGGAGCATCTCGCTGCCAGTTTTGTATGTAACCAGGGCAGGTTAACTTGAGGACGTTCCTGGGGAGTACGTCAGTTGGTCTGTTCTCGGAACTGCACTGCACTCACTGGCCTCCGCCCGGCCATCTCCACAATGGCACTGGGGCCGTGCTGTACAGAACTGCAGAGGCGGCGTGTGGAGCTGGTGGAGGGCTGGAGCCGCCACGTCGCCTTCCTCCTGGACCTCCTGTATAAGGTGGGGGCCCTAACTGAGGAGGACGTGGACTCAGTGCGAGGCGGCGGCTGCCAGAGCGAACGGGAGAGCATGCGGAGGCTGCTGGACGTCCTGCACGGCCGAGGGGAGGAGGCGTGTCGAGCTTTCAAGCATGCGCTGCGGCAGGTGTCCGTAGACCCTCAGCCGGCACCCAGTGACAGCAATAGTTGTGGTCAGAGTCTTACCTTCCCTGAGCTGCAGGGGGCGATGAGGAAGCATAAGGAGATCCTGGCACGGGAGCACTGCCCCATGGACTACCTCAGCGTCCGCGGAAGGGCAGCAGCAGATGGGAGCGACTGCACTTTCATTGAGACGACCCTCTTGCAGTCTGTGGGCTTCCTGGTCCCACCGCGGCATCAGCACGAGGCCACCGACGCCGGCGACGCCTTCCGCAAGGTGGAACTGCCGCATGGAACTCAAGGGTCAACGTGCGGGTTCTCCACACTGTGTCAGAGTTTGCTGTTTGGCAGAGATGACGGAGTCATTTTTGTGTGTGGAGTAGCTGGCAGCGGCAAGACGACGTTGGTGAGGCGACTGGTCCATAAGTGGGTGGTCAGTGAAGAGACCCAGAAAGTGATCATCTCCCTGTCCTTCCGTGAGCTGAACCTGGTCAGTGAACCACAGAGCTTACAGGATCTGCTTTGTGTACACTATAGCCATCTCCGGCCTGTACTTGCACACATCCTTGCCTCCGATCCTTCCAAGATTCTTCTCATTCTGGATGGGCTCGACGAGTTCAGGTTCCCCCTTGACTTTGATAGGACGCCCAAGTGCTCAGACCCTGAGCTCGCACAGTCCATGGGCAGTATGGTGGTGAACCTGATCAAAGGGAACCTGCTGCCGGGCCGCTCTCTCCTCCTCACCTCGCGTCCTCACGCTGTCACCAAGGTCCCCCTCCAGCTGGTATCTGTGTTCTACACCGTGTTGGGTTTCTCACCAGAACAGCAGCACCAGTACTTCTTGCGAACCTGCCCGACCGCTGAGGCTGCAGATAGGATCCAGCACTATGTGTCCTTACACAAGCCCCTCCTCCGCATGTGCCACATCCCGGCCTTCTGCTGGATCGTAGCTACCGCCTTGCAGAACTTCAGTAATGCACAGGAGTCCCTTGAGCAAGAGTCAGTCGCCTTGACTCGTGTGGTCGGTGTTCCCCAGGGTCCAGGAAAGCCTACCACCATCACCGAGATCTACTGCTGCTTTCTGAAAGCCATCATAGTATTCCACACAGAGGGCAGGGAGGCAAACTTAGGGGTGAACCGCCTTCAGGAGGCTCCTCAGGTGATGCAGGGCATGCGCTCTCTGCTACGGGACCTCGGTGGCATGGCCTTCCGGGGGCTGCTGGAGAGACGCTTCTTATTTGATAGCTCTGACCTGGGATCCCTGGCACTCAGCCACAGTGAGCTGTCTCGGGCCTTCCTGGTGGAGACACTACGAGAGGACCGGACCTCCCTCGTCTGTGAGAGGAGCTTCCACTTCATCCACACCAGCCTGCAGGAGTTTCTGGCCGCACTGTATTACGTGCAGCAGTCCCTCTCAGGCAGAGACCCTTTCTCTGGCCATAAACCAGGCCTCCTGGAGGTCATGCGCAAGGCCCTGGAGACTGTCAGATACCGGCTGGTAGGACCAAGCTACCACAGGCACATCAAGAAGGTTTTTTACTGGAGTGAGAGCCACCAGTCTGGACACCTGGACCTCTTCTGCAGGTAGGAACTGTTCTCAGCTGTTTTCATAGGTACTGGCAAGTAAGCGCTTCAGCGGGAGTGTAAAGACCGGCCCGGATCATTTCTCTGTCGTGAAATGTCACATTTAAAAACTTATTTTTTTCATGAAAACAAAGGTTTTTTTTTGCCAACCAATGCATTCTCATTATTTCATTCAAAAATCTCTTTCAAAAATTATCCACTGAAATGCAACGATTACGAGATCCACGATTTTCCTCTAGAAGCCTACAAAAAGCCCCCACTAAAATGTTTCCCTAATAAGGCTTTAAAACAAAGTTTGTAGTGAAATCCCACAATCAATGGCTGAAACTCACTGTGGAAACGAGAGTGAGGTCGCCCTCAGGTCAGGGGGTATCCCAGTCGCCCTCAGGTCAGGGGGTATCCCAGTCGCCCTCAGGTCAGGGGGTATCCCAGTCGCCCTCAGGTCAGGGGGTATCCCCGTCACCTTATCTCAAAATTGTTTATGAAGATAATGATTTTTTTTGTGTCTTCATTTGATCTAACAATCAACTTTTCTGGGATGGCACAGTGGTCAGCACTGAAGCCTTACACCCATGTGACCAGGGTTCGAGTCTCCGCCGGGGCTCCCTGTGTATGGAGTTGGCATGTCCTCCCTGTGGTGGTGTGGGCTTTTTCCCCCGCAAATCCAGAAACACGCTGAGGTTAATTACAGCTAGCAAATTGCCCATAGGTGTGAGTGAATAGTGTGCGTCTCTTCCCTGCCTTGCACCTGTAGGTTCTGTGATCAGCACTGGACCTGCTGCAACCCTGAATAGAGCAAGTAATTACAGAAAATGGCTGGATTAACTATTCTGACTGATTTATATTTAACCTGGGCCAGTGTTCAGATATTACCTGCCGATTCCTATCTGCAGAACTAGCAGATCCCCCACATCCCTGTGTTAATTCCACTGGTCTTATACTCAGTCCCTCTATGCCCCCCCCAGGTTCCTCTCAGGTCTCTTGGTTCCCAGCACCCGGCAGATTTTAGAAGGGCTCTTCCCCCCAGAGCCTCAGAAGCTGCTCTCCGTCCCGGCCTGCCGAGCAGCTGGCCCTGTGCCCCCCGCCTCCGCCCCGTCCTTCTTCCTGAAGCTGCTCCGCTCCCAGCTGCAGCGCCAAGAGCTGCGACCGGAGCGGCAGGTTAACGTGTGTCACTGCCTGTATGAGGCGCTGGACCCGGGGCTGCCGCGGCGTCTGGAGCACTGGCTGCGGCTGCTGGCCCAGCAGGGAGAGCCGGTCCCGCAGCGGCGGCAGCAGGACTGGAGCGAGCTGGCGTTCCTGCTGGAGCTGAGCCCCACCCTGCAGGACCTGAACCTGGAGGCGCAGGACCTGCGCGCAGACAGCCTCCGCAGACTGTTGCCTGTGCTGCACCTCTTCCGCACCCTCAGGTGAAAGATCTCGGGTCTTTTGTTACTTAAAGATTTATCAAGTGAATTTACAGACAGTTTACAGGATTAGAGATGTGAGCTTTGCTTGCTGTGGCTCACTGTGCTTTTTTACTCCTGGCTATCGCCGCAGGTTGGCGCAGAACCCCCTGGGCCCGGAGGGGGCTGCCGTCTTGTTTCTTGCAGTCAGAAACCCAGACTGTCGTATTGAGAAGCTCTGGTGAGTAAAAACTTTCCAGGAATGGCCAGTGGGAGGCTATTATGTGTATGGCCTGACATCTTGGCTAGCACAGCCAACACTATGATTTGCAGAGAGAGGTTTAGTTTAGTGGACTTTCTGTCTATATATGTGAGTATGTGTGTGTATGTGTGCAGGCTGGTGGCCACAAACCTAGGATGCGAGGGAGTGGAGATTCTGTCTGACGCATTGAAAGAGAACCGCACAGTGGTTGACCTGAGGTGAGCCGTCTCCCCGGCTAGGGGACCACAGAGCATTCATACTCCCTAAGCACTTTGGGTATTGTGCTTATAGCAGCTTCGACCACTGCATTTGTCTTTGTTTTGGTAATTTAGCGACATATGTGCTACGTTAGCCGTGTGCTAACAGCAAGGCCCATCACCTCCTCTCACCTTAACGGACCCACATAAGCCATGGACAAACAGTGACGTGTCCCCCACTGTCCTTCATCCTATTGTGCTAAGTTAGCACTGTGCTAACAGAGAGTATTTGCCTTTTTCTGTAGTGTGCCAATATAGCCAGGGTCCCTGAGAAGAGGGGTGGAGTTAGCATCAGGTCACATGACCAGTCACATGATTCGAAGGCCCCTAAGCGTCAGGAATCCAAAAAAAATTCAAACATAATTGGATTTGTCTGGATTGAGGGCCCAATGTGATATGATTTCATGGACCCCAGACACTGAATGTAATATCAGGCCAATAGCAGCGTTTAACCAGCAGAATTTGCTGATCTCTCACGTCATGCCTGTAACAGCATTTGCCGCCGCCTTTCAGGTTGGCCATCAACAACATCGGGGACAAAGGTGCCGGCCACTTGGCTGAGCTGCTGCGGCACAATCACACACTCAGGGACATCAGGTGAGCCACAAAGCCTACCTTCCTGCGAAAAGACAGCTGCAGTGGTTCTCACTGGAGGGTGCTGAGGAGCCAGGAGGGTTTGGCCCCCCACAGAAAGGCTACTGGCTACTGCATTTTTATGTAACAAAGTTCAGTTTTAGGGCAGCACTCACCTGCTCTCTGTGGTTACCAGGCTCCGTGACAACCATGTGACAGACAAGGGTGCGGAGCTCCTGATGGCCGCCCTGAAAGACAACAACACACTGGAGTTCCTGTGGTGAGTTTCTGCACTGATCACTGGCACAGACACTGGAAATGCAGTGGTCATTGGCTTCTCTGTCCCTGTCAACCAGCACCGCTTCACTTTTCTTTTGATTACTGGAAAAATGAGCACCTTTTTCCTGTCTGCGGCTCTGCCCCTGTGCAGGCTACATACACACGCTTCCTTTGCCTCGCGATGAAACATGATTAGCACAGAAATTGCCCAAAAAGAGTTTTTTTTTTCTGCCTTTTTCTTTCAGATGAAACTGTAGGCTTTTGGCATTTAATCAGTTAAGGCAGAACTGAATTTACAGCAAAACCTCAGAATGCGAGCATAATTCGTTCCAGAAGCTGATGGTTCATTGTGACGTTTAGAAAAATATTCTGAGAGAATTAAACAGTGAACTGAAGAATATGCCAGAAAGC
>JAODKF010000042.1:3386929-3399229 GCA_026779585.1 Mormyrus proboscirostris | reverse complement strand
GAATTAAATGTTGGGGGGGGAGTTTTCCCTAGTTTGCTCGGTCTCTACGGCCCTGGAGATGGTTATGAGATAAAGAGGTAACGTCGCATACGGCAATACTGCGTAATCTGTATAAACAGAGTGACTTCATTCATTCATAACCCTATCCACACCGGATGGCGGTGTACAATTAAAACGATTTTACTGAAATGATTTAACTAAAATACAGTTGTAAATAACTGAAAAAAAATAATAAAACAGAATTATATAAGAAGTGTAACATTTATTGCGACAAAGACTACATATATGATATGTGTGATGCAAAAACAAAAATAATTTTTAAAAAGATGCAAAAATGAAAAGGGAGAAAATCGGTAAACATAACGTTAACTGACAGTGAAGTTGGCTATCGCATTGAAATCAAAAAATGGGCTTCACTCGTTTGATAGTAATGGTTCTTGAAACGGCAGCGAAATGTCAACAAGCCTACAATTTTTTATATTTTCGCGTTCAATTTAAAATTGTAGTACATAAAAGAAACCACAAGAGGGTAGTGTGAAAACGGATTGCGTTTTTTCTTTAGCAGATGTAGTTGTCTGCTTCTAATACAATATACATAACCTTCCAACCAACAGAAAGTGGGCTTCAACGCAGAGGAAGTGTTTCCGGGGAGGTCTTAAAAGAAAACTATTTATGAGCGTGGACATTTAAGCAGTAGTCAATTATTAATTATTGATATTATAAATTGAATTTTTCGAAGTGTCTTTGATGTTTTGTTTTCCACTTGTAAGGACTTTGCTTTAAATTGATTGAATATTGCCCTCATTGATCAAAGCACACGCTCCTTCAATGAATAATTGTTGTGATGTTAAGATGAGACGCGTGGTGTATTTGTTCCTGATACAGGGCAATAACGCAATAATAATGACTTACGTGATACATATAAACACGTAAACAACGAGACTTCTGTTCAAAAATGCAAAGAAGTTATATAAAATAAAGTGAACTTTAAAAAGCATTATCTGCTAATACAAGACTTTTAAGACCGACACTGCAGATTAGTGACTCAGGTGACTGTCTTTGTCATCAATACAGCGCATGCTAACAACCGCACGATGATTTCATCAGGGCTGTTTGTTTCTCCGTACGCAAACAGAATTTAAGCAGAGAACCTTCATTCTAAGCGGCCTTTGCACAATACCGAATTTTAAATGATTTGTCTGACGGGCGTGACTCAATTCCCTGACAATTACAATTCAGGCGCTTACGAAACTTAATTTTCCCCTCTGTAGTTATTACGTTATACTATTAATTGTGCAGTTATTATGTTTGTTAATATATTTGTCCCCAGTTAGTTAAAGGAAATAGTCTGTTATGATTCAAATTAAAATGTCGTAATTCCCATGTGTTGTAATGCCCTCATTTTGTATGAAGGGTTTGCTTGCTAACTATCTTGCTGATTTCTGTAGGCGCCTTATCTTTCCATAACCCTGTCACTTTAAAAGGCGAATCTCCTCTTTCTAATGAAATAAGCGCGGGCACAGTAGCTTGCCCGCAGTAGTTGCGTTGTGTGAGTGATGTCCATTGAACTGGGTGGTATCCAGTTGCCTTTTAAGATGCATCAACTCCATTACAGTCAAGCATTTGTTATCACCAAGGAGACAAGAAATTACTGCACTTCTGTGGACCTCGGGGTTACCGTCAGCGAGGCTGTTTATTACGCAAGACCAATAAAAGCAACATTCTGCTGACAAGCAAATGTAAATACAGACTAGGAATGGAAACTGAGCACATGTGCCCCCTGTAAGACCCCTGTCTGTTCATTTTTAATCAATACAAATGAGACAATTCTATAAGCGTTGTACTTGTCATAAAATGTATGATATGCAGCAAAATATAAGCATTGTACTTGTCATATATTTATGATATGCAACAAAATATAATTCGTATCATAATACTTATTATTTGATGTGTGCTGAATATGTTTGATGTGCAGTCTGTTAAACATACGTGATACTAGGCAGCATATGTGGCGCTGATAATTTTCAAGAAAGTTGAAAACAACTGAAATCCGATCTCAGGGAGTTTGGGGGCGCGGCGTGCTAAAGTGAATCTGACAGAGACGCTGGGACCAGAGAAGTGCTCAACAGAGATAAAACGGCTTGTTTTCGGAAATATATGTTTTTGAAACCTGGTACAGTTATTCAGCAGTTCCATTAATGACATAAAAATGACACTTTTAGGTCAGAATTTAAAAATCGGTTCTGTATAAGCAATTTAAAAATACGAATGCTTTCATTTTCATTGGCAAGTACTGTACCCTACTTTGATTTTCAGCATTCATCTAATTTATCATAAGCAGTAAGATTGTTTCCATATGACCGAACCTAACTTAGCATAAATGTTTGCAGTGTAAATCAGCTCGAAAAAAATACAAATAATACTAACGTAACTGGTTCACACAGCACGTTAATTCGCCAAAACTGCATAAACACGAAAGTAACGCTTTCTACAGCAAAAGATGGTACGAATAATTATGTTACTTCACTTCTGTAACAAAATTTCAATTAGCCTTTACTTTGATGTAGACCTAATTTGAAATGATGTAACAATGTACACTAGAAATTTCAAAATTAGCACTTCGAAATGTTTTTTTTTTGGGCATCTTTTGCTGAAACAAACGAAGGCTATAAGAACTAGTTTATCGTCTATTTAATTATTTAACTGTTCAAGGCAGTATTTGATTGGTCGAGGTCTGTCTCTAGCTGTTTAACCGACCAATGACAGCGAGAGGTTGTTTGTGTTGCCTTCGTCGAAGCTATAAAGCAGCTGTCGGTGTGGCGATGAGGAAAAATTGATGGAAAGGATGTGGTGTTAGGCTGCGTTATACAAGAAGCTCATTTTTCAATAGAAAACGATTTCAAGCCAAAAGCGAGCTGCATTCGGCTGATTTGGTCGATTCATTGGTGGATTTCAGTGAAGCTCAGGTATGACATGTTCTGCATCGTGATATTCTGGGATGCTGGGAAAAGAATTGCTTTGAATGGGCAAACAATCGTCCGGTCTCCTTTTTACGCTACCGATGTTGTGTCTCAGAACACTTTGCCCGTTATGTTTAGGCAATCCAGCCTCAGTAGATTACATATGAATGTTTTTGTTGGAGCGATAAAACGTAAATGTGATTGAACCGTGCCAGTCTATACAAATACTGCGGCAGCATCGCTACTGACGTTCAGTATAGCCGTGAAAAGTTACACACATCATAAACATTACAGTTATGTCCGCATCCTCATCATGAATATTATTGGATTCTGCTGTGTATTTCAACCCAGCTAAATCTTTCGGTTTCACAACCATTTGATACATTACAACCCGAATTTAGATGGGATGTTTGTGTTCGGGGTAGCAACTTCATCAACCGTGTGTAACAAATACTGACGGTCGATAAACAGGAATTTTTGGCTGATGAGTCGTTTGTAAAAGATCTCAATTCATTTGCAATTGTTCTCCATTGAATTTCATGTACACCGTGTAAGTCACATATAATTTATTACAGGCATAAGTTTTCCCTAATGATAATTTTAGCAGTATTTTATTGCACTTCATTTTATCTGACAAAATCGATATCGTGAAAATGTAATTTGATTTTTGTGATATTTGTTTGTATCGACGACCTTGGTTACATTAGATGGATTTAAATACACGCGCGGATAATGATTTTGGCCAGAAGCAGGTATACGTAAGTGACATTTCTTCTGATTATATAATTTTGTATGCAGATGTATGGAGAAGAAATGTGGTCATCGATTCATAAAGGTGCACTAGCCTGGTGGAAACATAATTAAACTCGTATCCGCAATACGTGAAATAGATGAATGCTTGGTTGTGCTCGAAATGCGCCATACTGACCGGTGCGCTCGTGCGTGCCAAAAAACAGCAACGATAAAGAAAATGGCAAATTTAAAACCGGGAAGTGTCATCGCAAATGCGTTTTCGTTTGCATAGTATTCGAGCGCAGAACAGGAATGAAATGCAAAAGAATCATTTACGCGTGACGGGTCAGACGAAGAGGCAACGCAGACTGGCGGCTGTGACAGGTTCCGTGGGACTGGGGTCCGACCTCAGGACGAGGTGTACTGAAGGGGCGGGTGATTTAGATCCACTTCAGTTGCAGGAGCTGCTTACCGTAAATAGAATCGCCCTAGCGCATAAGGGCGAGAATCTGGCTTTGCAAATGTTTTGAATACATATACACATATCCCTAATCTTTTACTTTGTCATAAATAAAAAAGTAGGCTACAAGATACATTTTCAAAATTTACATGATGACCTTAGTCCAGGACATTGCAGTTTAATTACTGCATGAAATATCGCTGGTCATTCCTGCGTTAGACGAATACGTCATTCAGCGGCTACTCATCCACAATAATGGCAACATGAAAAAGAATGGTTGCAGACAATCTCGCGCCGCACCGGTTCGAACCGGCTGAAACTCGGCCTCACGTGGCACCTTTCCGCAATATTGTTTCGGAGGAGCAAATGGGAGATGCGTTATAAAAGCGGAGGACCAATCAGCGCAACATAAGGCGGGGGCTAGCAGAGACACGTGAGCGGTGTTAATGAATTATAAACAGGTGAAATTTTCATTCGCCGTCGGTGAGGAACAAAGGAGAGATGCGCGTTCCCGTATGTCATTCTTTTGAAACAAGTTTAAACAACCAAACTTTAATGTTTTATATTTTATCCCATCATCGTATAACGTAACAGAAAGACCAGGCATTAATCAATCTAAATTAAAAAATAAAACGAAAATGGCTTAAAAGACAGCAGTAAGTAAATTTAACATAACGATAAGTCAGTTCAGACGAACGTTGAAAGCACCCAGCTGTTGATGATTGTGATTTATGAAAGAACTGTATCAGTGTTCAGAAGTAGATTCTGACCCCACCTTTGCACCGTCCCTGTATAAATAACGGACATATGAATAAAGTGATAATTCAGCTTTATGCGTGACTGGCGACAAGAGCAGCAGCCCGTGCTGTCAGCCTGTCAGCATTTCGATGGCACACGGATAAATGTGCAGTGTAATCGGTGATAAGGCACACTGCACCGACTGTGTCTAACAGCTGCCAGCCATATTGATGCCTCACATCTTTTAAATGTGTCCTCTCTCGTTTATAAGGAGCTCGGTGCTTTGACGCTTCGTCCCAGCGACACCAGCAGTGATCAGCTGACCCCCCCCTTGGCCATGGCTCCCTCGTTGGCCACAGCTTTCTCCCGCCGCTGGTGGATGGCGGTGACAGCGGTGCTGGAGAACCTGCTCTTCTCGGCCGTCCTGCTGGGCTGGAGCTCCCTCCTCATAATGCTGAAGTCGGAAGGCTTCTACTCCTATCTCTGCCAGGAGCCAGGTGAGGGTGTGCAGCCTGTCACCCCAGCTAGTGGCTAAGGGTGGGGTGGGGGCAGCTTCTGTGACCTCTGCCAGTGGCCAGTTCTCTACTGAGATGGCAAAACAGCTTTGACAAGAAGGACGTACATGCTCAGTGTCTTGGATGTACACCTCACTGCCCAGAAACTCCAGTGCTACTATGACATTCATAGCTATAGTTTACCCTAGAACAGTTTATCCAATTAACTGTAGAGTAACCTTTGAGTACCCTTTGATTAACCTTTTAACGTGCTTAGAGAGATGGGTGTGCCGATGTAAGTCAGTATCATCATTTTGCATAAAATAGCAGTGTTCCAGTTACACTCCTTTCCGCGGGTCATTATGTCATATGTGTTGACAGTCTGCACCAGGCTTTTGTCATTTGATTCCTGCCCCAAGAAGTGCCACATTTTGGAAGCAGGTCAAGAACACATTGTGTGGATAAACGCCACAAATGGACAGGTGGTGGGGGGCCTGGCGCCTTTCTCTGACAAAGAGCAGCTTTAAGGGGGGGCGCCTAGTGCCAGCAGATGCTTCACCAACTAGCTGGATGTGTTACACAACCGTAGCATTAAGTAACAGGAGTTGCAGCTGTAAACAACACGAGAATAAGATGATTAGGCAGCTTGAAAAGGTCAGCGATACTTTCTAGCTGTGAGAAGTAAGAGGATCACAGACCGGTCTGTGGGAAAAGAAGATCTGGTGGCTCGTACCCTTCCAAAGGTCTCACTTCTACTTCCAGAAGCTCTAGTGGGAACAGGCAAACAGGCCCATTTCAGCACAAAGGCCGAAATGAGTACACTGGCCTCAGAGAGGGCTCTGATTGCGCGGCACTCAGGCAGAAATCTCGAATAGCTCTGTGTGCTAAAAACTTCTCAGTTACAGGTAACACGTATTCTCTGTCTATATCAGTGGAAAGCATTTGTTGTAGCCCTCTGGGGAACTGACATTAGGAACAGGAGAGAAGCCAAACAAATCGAACATGAGCGTCCCGTCTTCTTTCTCTATGCTGACTGAATGGATAGCATTATCAGGCACTTTTTTTTAGGCATGCCTTTGACTTTTATCCCCCGACTTTGACCTGTGTTCCATTCGACGAAACGGCTTTTGTGAGCTGGTCAGTGCCCCTGTGATTCGGGCCATGAATGTCCGGGGAATGAAACGTCGAGAGTCTCACATGCAGAGCAGCATTTGTAGCCCTGGCTGGCCAAGGAGCTGGAGGGCGTCCCTGACGAGCACATCGAGAAGCCCCTGGCTCCTGTCTCGTGTCGCCAGTGGGCGGGGCGGCGGGCGCTGTGGTGAAAGCTGCCCGTTTCCCCGTCCTGGTGCTGCAGGTTTACAGTGACCCTGGCAGTAATTAGCCTTTTATTGCATCTCTGTTTGTTATCCTCCATTTTACTGCCTTTCCTGTCAGCCCATCAGGCTCCCTCGCCTTTTTTATCTCTTATGTCCATAAATTCCGTTCTTCACTGCCAGCATCTTACCATGTTGAGCTCCCGGTTCCTCCTGAGCTGCTTTTTCCACTGTTTACCACTGACGCTGTAAACCGGGAGCTGGAGGAGGGCGGAGTCAGGTGCCTGGCTTTGGCCACCCCATCCCCCCGCTGCCTCCACCTTCCAAAAATTCACATGCAGAAACTCTTGACCCCAGGATAGGATATTCAGCCCGTGGTTGTGGAGCAGCGTCACATGATTTCTGATGGTTGATGTGATTGGTCACATCAGGGTTGGGATGGGGGGTGATGGGAAGTCATGGAGACAATTTTTACACAGTCAAAATATCGTCAGCGGACTTTCTGGAACTTCAGGTTACATTAGGCTGCTAGACGGGCAGGGGGGAGGTTCAGTGATGAGTTGCAGTCTCAGTATTGCTTTTGCTGCAGCAGCAGAAGTCAGCATTGCTCGACTCTCTACATCAACCTCATAGTTTTTATTTTTGTTCCACTTCCTTAAATGGACAGGAGGAGAGAAAGAGTGCCAGGGAAGAGCACAAGCCCGATTCTGTGGCCACTCGCGGTTTGGGCCGGGCCGGCGTTCCACAGGACCTTCCCCCCGGAAAGCCTCTAATGCAGCCTGCATCTCGCCATCCCGTCACCCGCGGCGGCCGCTGGGGATTCACCAGCGTGCTTATTTCATTTGTCTCATAAGCACTTAGTTGTTTGCCCAATGCAAAGTACAGGTACTGGGCACCAGAGTGCCGAGCAGCGACCAGTGAGCCGTAGGAGCGTTTCCATGGGTCCCATCTGCACTTTTAAGCACCCACCTTACAGGGAGGTTTGCATTAATGACTGCTCGTCCCTCAGGTTCTTGCTGCAGTTCTGTCAATGACAGCTCAGAAATGATGACCTCATCAGTGCAGTGGCGTGGGGACAGAGGCTGCCTCCATGACAGCTATTATAACCAGAATATGACTAATGAGTCGTAGCTGAGGAATGCTCCCGCTTTCTCACTGGCTCCCTGCTAACCCCTTCTGACCCCGTTTCTGTCGGGGTGAGGGGGCGATCACACGGCGGGTCCTTTCCGCGGGTCCTCAGCTGTGACGGTCGCAGGAATCGGCAGTGCAGGTGTGGCCAGCCCAGCCGCAGCCTTGCCGCAGATGCAATTACTGTTTAACATTTTTCACACCCCCACCCCCCCCCCCCCCGCTTGCAAATAAAGGGTGACTGTTTCAGTGTGATGTCAGCGTATAAAAATAATGAAAATGCACTGCCGATGAAATAGTACAGTTTACAGTCGCTTTCGTCTCCCCGAACGTCGGAGAACAGGGACTCATTTTACAGCAGATAGTGGGAGATTTAGTGGGTAAAAGCCTAAAAGCTTGGGTAGTGTTTGTGAATAAACAGTTCGGTGGAAATACCGAGGTGGTGGGGCCAATTAACCAGTAAGTTACTGGTTATTAATGTCGCCTTGGAAGTTCATTGGATCAGCACAGTGTGTGTATCGACCAGGGCAGTACACAGCTAATTCTGCCACTTGTTTATCTGTCTCAGGCTGTTCATGTGACCTTTAACTGTCTCCCAGTTTGAACTCAGCTGCTGTGCCTCTCCGGGCAGCGGAAGTTATGGGAAGTATATTTCTGGGAATACTGGGAGATGGCTTTTCAGTGTGTTTCCTCACAGCGGTCTTCACGGCTAAATCCTCTCTGTGTTTGTTTGGAGATTGTCTTGGGGAGAAAACAAAATGGAGGTGCTGAGTGTGCGTCAAACGTGTGTGGCCTGAGAGTGAGCCGCCGCCCTCTACACTGAAGCAGACATTTTTTTTCCCTGTGTGTTACATGCTCTGTGTGCTGAGGACCCAGGATCCTGTTGTGGAGCTGCATGCTGCATATTAGTCATATATCTCTGTGTTATTAGTCTACGTGCTTAAGCTGGCCTGAGTAGGTCCTGGTACATTTTTAGCAGAGCCCTAACGGTGTCGACCCCTCCTCCGCCTGGCCAGGAAACGGCTCGGGGCTGAACCAGTCGCAGGATGAGGCGCCTCAGCGCATGAACGGCTGGCTCATCTGCAAGGAGCAGGACGAGACGCTGAACCTGGCCTTCACCGTCGGCTCCTTTCTGCTCAGCGCCATCACCCTGCCCCTCGGCATCGTCATGGACAAGTACGGCCCGCGCAAGCTGCGGCTGCTTGGCAGGTGAGGGGCGTGAGGGCCGGCCCTTGTGGCGGGGGAGGGCGTGAGGGCCGGCCCTTGTGGCGGGGGAGGGCGTGAGGGCCGGCCCGTGTGGCGGGGGAGGGCGTGGCCGCAAAGCTGTCAGGCGTGACTGACCCCCACACCGCTCTCTGTTTCAGTGCCAGCTTCGCCTGCTCCTGCGTCCTGATTGCCTACGGTTCCAGCAATCCACAGAGTACGTATGGCCCCCATCTGGGCTGCCCCCGCCTCGGCCGGCAGAGCATGTGCCCCCACCCACTGTCGCTGCCTTACCGTCTCTGTCCTCCCTGTTTCAGGCCTGTCCGTGCTGATCTTTATCGCCCTGGCGCTCAACGGATTTGGTGGCATGTGCATGACCTTCACATCCCTCACGGTGAGTTCTGACCCCCCCACCCCGGTCCTTGTCCACTCCAGAGAGGGGGGAGAGGGGCAGGTATGACCTAGACCCTGCACCCTGATATTCCTTGAGTCCTTGAGTAGGGTGAGTCAAAGCCAGTGGTTTGTGTTTTTGCCAATATTCACAGCGATAGGGTCTCGGACGCCTGCTGTGTGTTTTTCACTGAAGGATCCCCCGAACCCCCCCCCGCCCCACACACACATTAAACACTGGCCGGAAGTTATGGAGACATTCTGGGATGACAGGCAGCAAAGTCCATTTCAGGCCTGTGGAGTTACAGCTCTGTGTTGCTCTGCAAACATTCATTATTCCTGCAGTAAGGCAGTAAGGAACGCTGTCTCCTCATCATGGGGGGGGGGGGGGTTCTCAGTAGAACCTGCAGTAAAGAACGCTGTCTCCTCTTCATGAAGGGAGGGGGGTGTTCTCAGTGGAACCTGCAGTAAGGAACGCTGTCTCCTCTTCTTAATGCCCTGCTAAGGGGGTATAACAGGATATAACACTGGAATAAATAATAAAAAGCAGCAATGCGGTAGCTTAGGCTCACAACTTTGAATTCTCCCTTTAGTCATTGTGTATGTATCAGTGTGTGTGTGTGTCTGTGTGTGTGTGTGTCTATGTGTGTGTGTGTCTATGTATGTGTGTGTGTGTGTGTGTGTGTGTCTGTGTGTGTGTGTGTCTATGTGTGTGTGTGTGTGTGTTTGTGTACATACTCCCTAGGGGCCTTGTACCCTGTTCTGTCTGGGCTGGCCTCCAGAACTGGCCAAATCACCCTGTTCTCCTGGCAGTGATCTGCGGGCTTTATTCTGGGGCGTCATCAGCCTCGTTCTCACTGCAGTTTGCCGGCAGCCTTCGTGCTGCACGTGCATGTAAGCGTGTCATGTATAGGTGGCTGTGTGTTTGTCACCAGCATGCTATGCGCCTTAATGCAGCTGCTCTGGCCCCGTACCTTCCCCCACACACACAAACTTCCTGCTTCTCTCTGTCTGAGTTCTGCCTCCCGGACGGACCTCATGTGAGTGGAAAAAGCAGCAGTGGCTGTGTCGGTCCTTTAAGGGGGGCTGATTAATTATTGGTAGCATTAGTAACATGGTGCCTGCAGGTGAATGTGAAGTGATCTGCTTCAAGGGAGTTTAAAAAAGTTCCATGATAAAATGCCGTTAAATAAGTATGTTGAGTTTGGAGCAGAATCAGTCTGTTGTCAGGAGATGAGCTCTCAGCTCGGACATGAAGGCATGGTTGTCATGAATAGAAGTACTGTGAAGAATGTTCTGGTGGCTGTTTATGTAGGTCATTACACAGAGACTGTAGGGGTGGGCAGGGGTGGCGATGGTACTAGGCCCCAGGTAGCAGTGCCAGTCCAAGCCATGCGTTTCTGGCTTGGATCCAGGGTCAGGGAACTGCAGTTCTGCTGTTTGTGTCCTCAGTGCTGACTTTGCTTAGAATGTGCAGCTGTGCAGGGTGGTACTGCAGCTGTGTAGAGCGGTACTATAGCTGTGTAGGGCGGTATTGTAGCTGTGTAGTGCGGTATTGAAGCTGTGTAGAGCGGTACTATAGCTGTGTAGGGCGGTATTGCAACATTGTAGGGTGACACTGCAGCTGTGTAGAGCGGTACTATAGATGTGTAGGGCGGTATTGCAGCTGTGTAGTGCGGTATTGAAGCTGTGTAGAGCGGTACTATAGCTGTGTAGGGCGGTATTGCAGCATTGTAGGGTGACACTGCAGCTGTGTAGAGCGGTACTATAGCTGTGTAGGGCGGTATTGCAGCAGTGTAGGGTGACACTGCAGCTGTGTAGAGCGGTACTATAGCTGTGTAGGGTGGTATTGTAGCTGTGTAGGGCGGCACTGCAGCTGTGTAGAGCGGTACTATAGCTGTGTAGTGCGGCATTGCAGCTGTGTAGTGCGGCACTGCAGCTGTGTAGTGCGGTACTATAGCTGTGTAGGGTGGCACTGCAGCTGTGTAGGGCGATATTGCAGCTGTGTAGGGCGGCACTGCAGCTGTGTAGGGCGGTACTATAGCTGTGTAGGGCAGCACTGCAGCTGTGTAGAGCAGTATTGCAGCTGTGTAGAGAGGCACTGCAGCTGTGTAGAGCGGTACTATAGCTGTGTAGGCCGGCACTGCAGCTGTGTAGAGCGGTACTATAGCTGTGTAGGGTGGTATTGCAGTTCTAAGCTTCAGCTAAGAACATAATAACAGTAACAGCACTAAGAGGTACAGCAGTGAGCTGTAATGTCCAAACTCTGTGTCTGGCATATGTCTTGTTAAAAAAAGAAGTTTAAGCCATGAGCAATCGGCAAACTCAGTGCGTTCTGTTCCCGCGGCGACTCCACTCCAACCTAATGTCACCCCGACAGCCTGAGCAGGTGAAAGTTGATAAACAAAGTTGTTCTGGCACTTTTTGTTTCTTGAATGAGGAGGCAGGGGATGTCCCCGTGTTTCCCAGAGACGGTGTTCCGCTCTCTCCCCATGCCACAGCATGGCTAACGGAGGAGCCGCTTCGTTCAGGGTCTGGAACCGGAGGGAACATGTTGATCTGGTCACTAGCCTGTTTTTGTCGGCGACAGCCAGAAGCTGCGTGTCTCCATCACAGGGCCAGGAGCATACGAGTGATGGGGAGGGAAGAGCGAGCTCTCGGTGCTGACACCCGATGTGGGAGTGAGGGTCTGAGCCCAGAACAGGGTGTACCTGGGCATGGCTCTCCTCGGTCATTACCTCTCAGCTGTCTATGCCGCTGGGCTCTGCGCAGTCAGGATCTCGCCGGTCTGGGCTGGTTTTCATCAGCTGCCATGACAAGTCCCGCGGGGGGGGGGGGGGGGGGGGGGGGGGGGGGGGGGGGGGGGGGGGGGGGGGGGGGGG
>JAODKF010000042.1:3359340-3370604 GCA_026779585.1 Mormyrus proboscirostris | reverse complement strand
CCTCTAGGGGCTTCAAGTCTGTGGGTCTGCTTCTCTCACCCTTGTGGGCTGTAACTTCGGTCTCTGGTCTGGATCTGTGTAGTTTTGGTAGATTCAAAGTGACATTTAAGGATGGTCTCTCAATGTGACATTTAAGGATGGTCTCTCAATGTGACATTTAAGGATGGTCTCTCAAAGTGACATTTAAGGATGGTCTCTCAAAGTGACATTTAAGGATGGTCTCTCAATGCATGTCCTGAATGCTTGTTTTTGTTTTCTTCTTTAATTTTGTTTTCATCTCCATGGTGCAGTAATTACAGTAAGTATCCATTTTAATATATCACAAACTTATGAAGTAACATGCAAAAGCAATGCTAAGATAATCTTTTCTATTAACGTATGTTAGCTGGTGTGTGTGTGTGTGTGTGTGTGTGTGTGTGTATGTGTATGTATGTGTGTGTGTGTGTGTGTTTGTGTGGTTTCCCGTGTTTAACCCGTTCCTGCTTCTGCGGGTTAACTTTCCCTTGCTTATCTGCGCCAATATCAGCTACTGACGTGTAACCGGCTTGGACTTGAGTGTGACACGCGGCTTTGCTGCTTTTGCAGAATGAGTACATGAAGGATAACTTTCTGATCAAGATCGAGACGTGGCACAAGCCAGACCTTGGCACCCAGGACAACGTGAGTGGGATACCACCAGGGTCTCTTGTACAGGAGTAGGGTCAGCACCCTGCCTAATCTCGAGAGGGGCTGGAATCGATCATGGTCCCAGTGTGACGTATCCTCTTAATCTTGGATATTGACTTTCTGAGACTTGAATGCCAGTGACTGCCTGGCAGTAAAGGTGCGTTAGGAAATAGGTGTTTTCCATTGTCAGGTGTTAAAGCTTGCCCTTCGGCCTTCAGGTGCACGGTCTTGAGGCAGACACTTGGAAGAAGGTTGACGTGGTCCACTTAGACATTGCTGACAGAAGCCAAGTGGACGCAAAGGTAATGCGCTGTAGTCTTAGGGGACGTTGTGGCGTGCGCGCTCACTGGCAGGCGAGACGTCTCCGTTCTCTCTTCACAAGCCCTCCCACAATGTCCACAGGACTACAAGCCAGAAGAAGATCCAGCCTCTTTCAAATCCGTGAAGACCGGCCGAGGGCCGCTGGGTCCTGACTGGCAGGTGGGCGGAGCCTCTTTCGTGCCACCGCTGCTTTCTTAGCGCTGTAAAAGGCATCGGGAACATTCCTGGAAACGGTTAATGCAGTGGCTCTGTGACTGGCTGGGTTTTCTTCAAAATGTTTTATTCATTTTTAACTTCCAGAAAGAGCTCCCCACGACGGACTGCCCTTACATGTGCGCCTACAAGCTAGTCACTGTGCAGTTCAAGTGGTGGGGGCTGCAGAACAGGGTGGAGAACTTCATCCACAAGGTGGGACTTTTCTGGCATACAGGAGGGGCTCTGGGGTTTGGGTGCCAGCAGTCAGGTCTGTGTGTATGCGTGTGTGGGGTATGTGAATTACATGACAAAAACCTGTGTGTGGAGCACCTTTAACTCGGCAAACCAGTCAGATCGATGTGGAATTTTTGATGTTGACTTCGGTTATACATTCAAACACGGAAGTCAAACAGCAGGTTCTGCCCATTCACTGTCCTCATGCTGCTCATTTCCACGCCCCACCCGTCACCCTGACTTCATACAACACTGTTCCAAAAACATCCTCTGGAACGTCATAATAGCAGAGTCAGTAGGCAGATGTACTGAAGTTTAAAAGCGGTGTTCCCATTTAATGCAGGAATGTGGAGCTTGTGTGACCTCTAGTGGTTAATTTCTGATAATGCAGTATGATAACGGCTAAATAACAGCATACATGTTCTTAATAATCCTGCCGTTCTTCCTTTTCCCAGCAAGAGAAGCGGCTGTTCACAAACTTCCACAGGCAGCTGTTCTGCTGGATCGACAAGTGGATCGAGCTGTCGATGGAGGACATTCGGCATATGGAGGAGGACACGTCCCGGCAGCTGGACGAGGTCCCCGTGCCGTCGTCTGCTCGCACGCCGACGGATTCCTCGGGGGAGGGGGCAGCGATCCCACATGCATTTGTGGAAGTGCTGAAGTGTCACGTTTGTGTTACAGATGCGAGAGAAGGACCCAGTGAAGGGGACGGTGGTGACAGAGGATTGAGGGGACGTGACTGCAGCTCTCAGGTGACCCGGCGGACTTGAGGGTGACTCTGTGTGTATCTGTGTTTGGGGGTGGGGGGGGTCTCTGGCAATTTGTGTAAATTTGATTTAGGGTGTGTCGTGTTGTCACAGGGATCGCAGAAATGTTGCTCAAAGCATTTAAATGTTTCCATTGACAGTCTTTGATTTCCTTTCCTTCTGTGTGCATCTCTTAGGGCAGACCTCCACGTTGATGGCTACAGGGTGCAGACCCCCCAATTCCCCTCTCATTTCTCCTTTTTTTAATATGACCTCAGCTGCAGGGAATTACTGCACAATCAAACTCTAATGCTGACCAGGCAGAGAAGTGCGGCCATTAGTGTCAGTACAGGTGCTTCTACATCTTTTGTTAATGACAGTTGCATTTATAGAGATTAATATCACTGAGATGTGTATTATTAATAGCACAAAGTGAGAACTATTAACTGCTGGTAATTATTCATGTGTTGTACACAGAGTGTTTATTTTTAATTATTTCAGTTCTGTTCACCTGCCATCTATACTGCTGGTTACTCATTTACAAACCTCTCATACACATGAGTATTACATACTCAGATGTACTTCGGGGTGACTGACATTCAGCTCCTTTGGCCCTTTTCTCCGGACCTGCACTGTAATGCTGGGATGCGAATCATGGAGTCAATATCAAAACAATGTTCACGTTTTATACTCTGTTTAGCTGGTCGAGAGTGATCATGTGTTCATCTTAAATTGTTTTACTGATTTTGTGTGTTTTTTTTTTTTTTAATGTCTGTTGCTGTATTGGACATATCACACCAAAGACGGAGTTGGATTGTAACTGTTGCAGAGCAGTGCTGAAAATATCCCCTTTCTGGATGTATTTTAAGGTCCTTTTGCTATGACTGTTAACTGAAATAAGGGGCAGCTTATAGGAGAGGCATTCTCTCATGTTGTTTCTGGGATGCAATAGGAAATATAGATGACAGGTCTCCTTTCCTTGTTTGCCTGAGTTCCATTTTTTTGCCAACAGAATGTTTATGGGTGACACACGCTGAAACAAGGTTGTATGGTGTCTCCTGCTAGCTGTTAGCAATCCAGCCATGTCGCTGATAGGGCACACCACCTGATTTGTGGTGTTTTCTACAGGAGATTACATACATATGTATGGGATCGATACATATGAAGTCAAAATCCTCTTCTTTCTGGCCCTCGATCAGTGCAGGGAGCCTGTGTATGGTATGATGCTTTGGCAGGCAGAGCCACACAGGAGAAAAATGATGAATTTGGTGAGAATGCCCTGTCTTAACTAGAATATGAGGAGGTAAAGGTAGAGTAACATGAAGCTCTTTTAAAAACTGGGGTAAGAATATAAGCAAAATTTTAGTAAATGTGTCGGTCTTGTAATGTTGTAGTATTTTGTAAGGCCACAAGGTGGGGCTGCGGCGTAATGAGTGATCTGGTTCAGACAGAGAAGAGCGCGGCGCAGTGGACACGCGGAGGCTTATCGATTGCAATAAACAGCATATTGTTAATTCTTGCCATCGTTTCTTGGATACTACAACACCACAAAATGTACAAGTGAGCACTCTCCAATGGCTAAGAAGGGTTACCAACCGCTTTTAAATACGTTTAGATACTAAAGAATTAAAATTCTTTTACATTTAATGATAGTTACTGATGGTTTTATTAAAGCGAGGCTCGAGACCCTGTAACCCTGCCCAAGATAAGATGTTAGAAGATGGATGGATTATTAAGGTGCATAAAGTGAAAAAGCAGACGGGAGGCACATTTCATACTTACACAGTATTTACTGTCAGCGGCGAAGCCTGTGCAGCTCACTAGTAACATTCGTTGCAATGTCGCTTTAAGTGGCTGGGAGGCGCTCTTGCGCTGGTAGCGGGGTGTTTGCAAAAAGTCGCTGGGGGAAGGACGTTGTACCGAGGTAGGAAACGAATCGGTGTTTGCTTCCATCATGTGAGGAAGCCGAGTCCGCCAGGCCGTCCGAGCGGGAGAGAGGCGCACACGGTGCTCGGTAAGCGGAAGGCGAACGCGGGGAGCGCGTCGTGCGCCGCTTTAAGTTCGGCTGGTCAAAAAAGCTGTTAGCCTACGAGCACGGGATGTTATTGCCGTTACTTATCGCGTATTGTGTTTCACGTATGAACACCCCGTAAGCCTGGGTTGCTAAATAACGTCGGACACTTTAACTTTGTCGACTACTGGATTATCGCAATGCTACAGCCGTAATCATGCATTGCTAGCTAGAGTGATGAGGCATCGCCGTGCCACCATGCTGTATACTGAGACGCCCACTCATCTGTGAGGGGCTACTTTTGTCTTATTTTACTCCCATATTACCTAAGACAGGTAACTCACTGACGCCATAGTGCACCTATTTTAAGAACTGACTAATGGGAGCCTCCATCACGGAAAATGCATGGTTATGTCATCCGCGGGATGGAGGACTCTTATTTTGACGCCGCATTAGGGACGCGCGCAGCGCACGATGTCGGGGACTCGGGGGCGGCGCTCAGCTCGCGGCGTGTCCGCTTCTTCGTCATTTTAACTTCCATTAAATGTAGCAAGAAATGCATTTATTTATTTAGATGTCCTAAAGCATGTAAAAATTATGTCGGAGGATGAAGACTCCTGTAGGGAAATCTAGCCGACATTGGTTAAAAAACTGACCAAGAAAAACGCCTTTACAAAAGTTTCTCGATTTTCTGAACCATATAGTTTGTATAGGTTTATAATAAGCGCCAGCTGGAATATCTTCATAGTTACGTACAACAAAATTAAATGGTTCTTGTTTGTTGCTAAAACTTCTGCTTCAATGATGTAGCAACAGGCTTAAGCACATTTCCTGCCTCATATCTCTCATCTCTACTGAAGACGAAATATTCAAAAAAACATACAAGTCGTAACGAATTCGGTTGTGAATGTTTGTGTTCGTGGTAAAGCGTTTTTGACAGGAATACCCTTGTAAAACATCTGCGTAAATTTGTACTGGAAAACCATAGCAGAGTAATGAATGCTGTTTTTAAATGATGTAAGTGGTTTATCGGCCACGGCTGATTGCTGAGGGCAGGCTGTGAAGCCAGCTGTTATTTCGGCGTCCTGGCAGGTCAGAGAATGGAGGTGAGGTCCTCGGCAGGTCCCCTAAACTCCGCCAGCCTGGGGAAAAACGGCAGCAAAGGCAGAGGCAAGGGCGACTCCTTCAGGTAACTGCCGCTTCCTTGTCACACTTTCCGCGCCTCGCTGCTTCTGCAGTGGGGGTGGGTTTGGCAGATCGGAGATGCAAACCAAGGTGCTGAGGTAAACTGTAATTGTGCCAAACCTGTTGTTTACTACCATGGCCTGTTGCAATACAAAGAGATTTTCTCTTTTCCTCCGTTCATAAAGGCTGCATGTGGTCACGTGGAACGTGGCTTCCGCAGAACCTCCGGGTGACGTCAGTGCACTGCTTCAGCTGGCTGCACACCGGCCCCCTGATCTCTATGCTATTGGGTGAGCAATGACTTCTGGGATTGAATGAACTGCCAGGGAGGCCGGTGTCCTGTGTTTCACTAGTCTTTCCTGCCGTCGGCCTTATTTTTCTTGACACGGGCAGCAGGTGGCGTAGTGGTTAATTGATGACATTACCTCCACCTGTTTTTGGCAGCCTGCAGGAGGTGAATTCTACTCCCCTGAAGTATGTGGCAGACCTAGCCTTTGAAGATTCCTGGAGCAACGTCTTCATGACCAGACTAGCAGCCCTGGGCTACATGAAGGTACCTAATGGCCACCGCCGCCCCCCAGTGGTAGTGTGTGAGCGTTACAATGGGGCCCATTCACAAATGTCATCCTCTGGAGTGGGTGAGGCCCCGGAATAGATAATGGTTTCTTTGTCCTGAAGTGTTGGGGAGGCACTGATGCATAGTTTCCGTAAAATATTTAATTCCTCCACCTAATGGATTCTGCTTGTATAATTGCTGTATAGCAGTGGTCTCCAGTGTTTTTTACAGTGTGCGCTGCCTTTACAATAAACACACTTTGGTGACCTACTGAATTGTGATGGGGGGTTTCCTCGCAGTACATTTTGCAGATCGGGGGGGGTGTGGCATTTCCCCTTCATGTATTTTGCCAATAAGGGCAGATTCGTATGTTTTATCGTGATTGATTAAAATGCCTTGGTGAAGGAGCTGGCCGGCTCGGCCACCTTCTCTCTCTTAGCTGCTTCCTTCCGTTTTCTCCCCGCCCATGCAGGTCAGCTCCATCCGTATGCAGGGCCTCCTCCTCCTCCTCTTCTCGCGGCTCGATCACGTGCCCTTCATCCATCACATCCAGACTACCTACACCCCCACCGGTGTCTTGCGCTATTGGGTAAGGCCGACCCAAAAGGTGCTGGTCCCGATCGGAGGCGCCCATCTTCCTCCTTCATTTCATTCGTCTGCCCCGCCCCTTCTTGGTGTTCCCAGGGCAACAAGGGCGGGGTCTCAGTGCGCTTCTCCTTCTATGGCCACGCCCTCTGCTTCCTGAACTGCCATCTGGCCGCGCACATGGACTACGCCTTGCAGCGCGTGGACGAGTTTAAGTACATCCTGTGCACTCAGTCCTTCAGCACGGCCGACACGCCCCACGTCCTTGACCACAGGTCCGCCTCCGCCCCGATCTTGTGACTTCCTGTAAGAAAATGTTATGTCATCGCACAGTCAGCTCTAAGTTGTTGTTTGTCCTTTACCGACTGCCTATTAAACCACCACCCATTACTCGTAAAGTGATCTGGATGTAAACGATTTGCCAGGTCCTTGTGAAGAAGGGTGACGTAAAGATTCCACATACATTACCAGGTGACTCGATGGACCTTTATCCTAAAACAGCCTGCGGTGGTTCTGTTCAGTCTGTGTTTCTCCTTGCTCGTCCCTCGCTGTTTTGACTGACACCCCATGGGAAAAGCTTAAGGGGTGTTGGTAGGAGGTCCTGAGTTCTGACGAGTTCCTAACTATGTGTCTCTGTCTCACAGGTTGGTGTTCTGGTTCGGGGACCTGAACTTTCGCATCGCAGACCATGCCACGGACCTGGTTCAATCTACCATCGATGAAGAGCGCTTCAGCCTGCTATGGGAGAAGGATCAGGTGAGCTGCTTGTCCAGACCTTATTTAATGCTGCTCCCTGTTCGCATCACTCAGCAGCTCACTCTCCTGTCTGATACGAGGCCTCTGCCTCTGCCACCATGCAGCCTGATCAGAGGCTTTGACGTAACAGTGACTGGGTCCAGTCAGAGGCCCTAGGGAGGATTTCAGGGTTGATGATACCTGAGGTCTTGTTGGGTTGGTGATCAGTCAATGATGATATTTATGGCATTTGTCTGCGTGGTGATGATGATGATGATGATGATGGCAGTGGTACCCTATTAATCAGTGTCTCTCTCTGATGCCACCACAGCTGACCATGATGAAGAAGGAGGACGTCGTCCTGCAGGAGTTCCAGGAAGCACCGCTCAGCTTCAGACCCACCTACAAATATGACCTGTTTTCAGACACATATGACACCAGGTAGCGTGTTCACACACGTTACACCTTCTGTTTGGTCACCTCAGACCTCACTGCTGTGCTGGCAGTGTCTCCTCTGTCAGAACTGTTCAAGCACCAACACTGGACTCTGTCCGAGGCTCTCGCTAACCCTCTCACTGCATCATTCACTGAGCAGCGCTAACTTCACTAATGGAGTCGATGTGCGTGGACTCACAATACTGCCTTTCTCACACAAACACACTCACTGTTTCTCTGTCTGTCCCCGTGACCCCTCCCCTGACCGGCCAGCGGCAAAAAGCGGAAGCCGGCCTGGACCGACAGGGTCCTGTGGAGGCTGAGACCTAAGGCCCCACCCGCAGCCAAGGAAGGCGGGGTCAGAAAGTGCGAGGGGCCGGAGGCCCCGGGCTGGCAGGCCGAGCTGCGGCAGCCGCAAGAGGAGGAGGACGCGAAGTTCCTCCTGAAGGTGGTGCAGGACGCATACACCTGCTGCATGGAGTACAGCTGCAGCGACCACAAGCCCGTCGTCGGCATCTTCAGCCTGGAGGTGCGAATGGCTTAAGATGGCTTTGCACTTCCTGTGCCACTCGAATGGCAGTAACCTTGTCTGGTCTGACAATCCTCCCCCGCCTTCACTTTCCGCCCGACCCTCCTCCTGCCCACCGCCCCCCAATCCCACCCCTCTCCAGCTGAAGAAGAAGGTGGAGGTACCGTTGGTGCGCTTGCGTGCCGAAGGCGAGTGGAGTGCCGATGCTGATGCTTTGCTGACTTACAGCGTTAGGGAATCCTTCCCCGCCAGCGCCTGGGACTGGATCGGCCTCTACACGGTAAGTGGGATGGCGTGGCCTGGATCATGGGGGGTCGACCTCTTTCTCCCTTATGAATACCGAGGCGTTTCAGCCGCGGCCCCCGATCCGCTGTAGCTCGACGGACCTGTCGACAGTGTGTTGGTATTATCCTCTGGATTGTGCAGCACAACATGAGATATACGCCACCAGGAGTTAAGAATATTCAAGGGGGGCTTTTATTCTGAAGTGATGATCCCTAGCTTTGGTGAGTTCTGCTTTGGGTTGTTCGGCTGTATCTATAGCCCGTCACCCCATTAGCAGAACAATAGCTTGTCTAGATTGTGCTGGCCGTGGTGAAGCCTAATGGTCACTTCCTTTTCATTCGGGTTTTATAGTGACGGTTTTCTATCGCCCCCTACAGGTTGGTTTCAGGAGTGTGCAGGACTACATCAGCTACACGTGGGTGAAGGATGCTGAGGTGTCCCACAGCGATGAGCTGATACAGGTGCCTGGATGGAGTTACCCTGATCTCTGCCAGCTGATGTTACTGTTATTAACTGTTAGATTTTCCCTTCTGGAGAATTCCATGAGAACCTTTATTGGGCTGCCAAAGAATTTACAGTGATCCCCCGTCTTATCGCAGAAGTTATGTTCCAGACCCATCAGCAATAGGTGAAAATCTAGAAAACAAATAAACATTAAATAAACATTTTTTTTATAGTTTAAGCCTTAAAATACTCCCACATGCTTTAAACACACGTAAACTTAAAACACACTTTGTAAACATATAATATGTGGATATGAGTAACATAATTCACAAAAAGTTTGCTCACAACAATTGAACCAAAAGCAAGGTATGCGATTCACAGAGAACTGTGATGCGTCGGGGGGAAAATCTGCGATATAGCGAGGGCACGATTCCATGAACCGCGATATAGCGTGGGCTCGATAGCTGAACCTACACTCTACATTTTTTTACAGTCTGATCCTAAGGGTAACTGACAGGAGCTAATTATATCTGTGTGTCGACAGGTTTATGTGAACAAGAACGAAATACCAGTCAGGGGTGGTCAGTGTGTGCTCGGATATTACAGCAGCAAAATGCAATGCATTGTGGGCCTCAGCCCACCCTTCCAGGTGAGACCCACGTGTGGGCATTGTCACGCCTGTAGAGATGATGTCAGGCAGCTGTTACAGCGGTGTCCATTCATGGGCTCTTTCAGGTGCAGGAGTCGAAGGTGGCAATGGACGAGGGGGCGGTGCCAGAAAACCATTACGGATTGGACTTTAGGGCTGTCAATTAAGGCAGCCGGAAGTCTCCACTGGCTGCTCACCCTAATGGACACACCCACTCTGAGTTCACCTGCTAAGTGGCATCTCTGTACCATACCACACCCCACCTGGAAGGGCATTTAGCTGTGCTTGTACTAAAGGGAGCATAGAGGAAAAGAAGGCATTTTATGGTTTTAAATATGCAAATTTTAATCATTTAGTTTTGAATACGTAAAAAAAACTTGAATATGTAACCAAAAATGTAGGGTTTGGACCTCTGGCTTTGATAATTGTACATTCCTGTAGACAGCAGAATCTATGGTTATTTATTGAGTAGCGTTTTTCAAAGTCGTAAACATTTATTTCTTATGAAGTATTTCTGTTTCAAAAAGTTCTCATTCCATGTTCGCTTCATAAGTCTGAGATTTACAGTGCGTTTCATGTTGAAGTTGGGGGGGTGCAGACAAACAGGAAAGCGTGTCAACTGGAATAGGTGCAGTTTGGTGCACTGGGACTGAAAACAAGAAATCGGGAGAAAATACGAGCGGGAATTATGCAAACTGTTTAAGGCTGTTATAGGCCTACATATAAAACAACAAGAGCAGAATTGTTTGTTACTGTTTTTACTGATACGCGGAAATGGGCTTTCGTTTCCCGGACACTGGACACGGGCTGCAGTGATGCGCGTCTCTGCTCGCCTTTGTTTTGGCTCGCGTGTGCCCGCGAGGTGCGGCTGATTGTAGGGGAAGCTGCAGGCTAACGGGGCCGTGGGATTTTTGGGTAAAGCACAGGGGTGACATTTTGTTTGCTATAAAAGGATGATGTGATTCGTCCCTCCCTTGACAGAAGCTGTTTCCACTGTCTTGGTTGGATTAGCGTCCTCCTATGACCAGACCCGTCTGTCTATTTATCATTGTCCTCCTGCATCCACGCAGATATGTACGATGTCTGGAGAATCCACATTGATCTCTCTTAATTTAAAGAATGGCGTAAATACTTAAAATGCAATATTAAACAGAGTTTGTATTTAATGTTATTTAACCTTTTATCATATGATTACTGTAAGAGCTAATGATCCATCTCGCTACATTTGCTTTGCCTTTTTAATTAAATGTAAAGAACGCAGATTGTAGGCCTGCAAATGAGTTCATGATTGTCCCTATAATATTTTTGGTTTGTGGTAGTAATTGTCAAGCTGTTGCTATTGTTCTTTTGTTAATGACTTTGCTTTTGTTCAAGACTTTTATAATCTCACCACTGACCTTATGTTACAGATGATGGCCTGTTATTAAAATGGAATATCAAAGCCTAGGCTTGGTTAATAAAGACACATTTGTTTTAGGGCGGAAAACAGAGAGATAGGTAAGTTTGTGTCAGGTGGACAGGTGGACTGATACGTTTTTATATGAAATACCGATTGTTTGAGTAGACATTCAATGATGCTTCTATAGTACGTCATGAATACGACTACAGAATGTACATTTATGAAACTTTGTTTCCTTGGTGATAAGACTTTTTAATATTTTCTTGATGAAATGCTGTCAAACTCA
>JAODKF010000042.1:3346840-3354340 GCA_026779585.1 Mormyrus proboscirostris | reverse complement strand
GATATGTGGAAGTCTGGCTGAGGATATGAGTAACATAATACTAACAATAATAATATGTAATGTGTATATATATATATATATATATATATATACGTGTGTGTATGTGTGTGTGTATATATATATATATATATATACACACACACACACATCGCAGAGAACTGTGATGCATCAGGGAAAAATCCGCGATATAGCGGGTGCGCGATAGCTGAACCGCGATATAGTGGGGGATCACTGTATAGGGCAAATATATCAGGTAAGCAGCTGAATGTAGAAGCTCACCTCTCTTCTGGCAGATTTATCTCGTCTCAGTGTTTCTGCAGGAATATGAAGTTTCTGGAAAGGCGTCGTGCCATGTGATATTAACAGCCCTGGGTCGACCTTGTCCCGCTCCTTCAGGTCCTGGAGGAAATAGGCAGCCTGGAGACGAGCATGGCAACACTGCGGGCGGCCATCGCAGACAAGCGGGCGCCACTGAGTGTGGCCCAGGCCCGGCTGGAGGCGCGAGGAAGGAGGCCTCACGTGGAGCTTTGCCAGGACGGCGCCCAGGTCCAGCTCGGCGCTGAGGTCCGGGAGCTCAGCAGCCACGTGCAGAGGTGGGCAGAACCCTTCAGGGTACGAGTCAGATCATAAGTCTGTCCTGACGTCTCCTTCAATGTCCTCTGAATCAAAGCATATTATCATAATCATCATGAGGGCTCCAGGCGTCGTTGCCGGGGTACCACTAGAGATTCTGCGCCCCATGAAATCATGTCATACTGGGCCCCCGACTCAAATCCATGCAATTATGTTCTAGATTTTTAGGGCCCTTGGAATTGTCCCCCTTTACGGGGTCTCTGACTGAAGGTGTTGAATCCCTGTTGTTTTTGTTCTGAATGTTACTGTTATTAAGCTTTTTGTATGCTAAGTCAAGATCTTCAGTTAAACAGCTGCAATTAAGCATTTGCGGGGAAGCATTTTATCCCATTTTAGCACCAGTTTCTGTGCCCAGGATGAGTGAGACCCTATCACTGTCGGAGGCAGAGCTCCAGGCCCTGACACGCAGGCAGCTAGACCTGGAGGAGGCGGTCCAAGTCAAGGCCCACTCGCTGTACCTCGACGAAGTCGTCTGCACCCGCCTCTGGCAGTCTGTCGTCATCCACACTTTCTGAGGTGAAGTGTGTGAGAGACAGACGGGTGCAGTTTTAATCACGGAAAAGGTCTCCATGGGTTGGGTGGCCTGTTCATCGGAAACAAGAAATACCTGAATGACACGAACTCTGAAAGACAGATGTATCATCTTGGGTTTAGTTTTTCTTGCGGTGTGTGAAGCTGACAAATAGCCATCTCATAACAGCGCTGGTCACTGGTCATGTTTTGATAGTGTGTGACTGTGAAGACCATGGTTGGGCCACTGTCTGTCCAGCTGGTCCTTATGCTGGACATGTCCACAGACAGACATACGGACACCACGCTGGACATGTCCATATACTGGCATACGGACACCACACTGAACATGTCCACAGACAGACATACGGACACCACGCTGGACATGTCCACAGACAGACATACGGACACCACGCTGGACATGTCCACACACAGACATACGGACACCACGCTGGACATGTCCACAGACAGACATACGGACACCACGCAGCTGATTCTCTAACTCTAATTATCATTACTTTGATCTAATTGATTATGTTTCTAAATCTTAATAAATGAATGAATCTTTACCTAGTCTGAGTATTATTAGCCTCAGTAGGACAGTGTTTTCCCCTGTCCTACCTTACAAAATTCTGAAGTAGCTTCTTTGGCGGCTGATGTCCATGCAGCTGCCTGTGTTGAGATGTCAGCCTTGGCAGGTACTTGCCCACTGATTGGCAGAAACTTCTCAGGTCTGCCATTGCGGAGACAAACATCTGGGAAACTGCAAACCAAGGCAGGCCTCTCTTTCTCAATCCCCTGTCCCTCACTGGGCCAGCAGATATGCTGTGAAACACTGCACAGGCTCTTCAGTGTGACTGGTTTTGTTTTAGACTGTGGACATGTGTGCCTTCACTTAACACTACGGACACTACGGCAACAAGGTGCGGTCTGAACGCAAATGCGGCCCGTAGACCACATGAAGAGGGATCACTCACTGCTGCTTGTGGTCCTTATGATCAAATGACAGACTGGTGCCTGGAGAGATGACGCTTATCCTAAAGCTAAAAAGGTACCGGAGACCGAAACGTATTTCTTGTAACCGAACATCCATCAAAAGGTAATTTGTAGTTTGGCCTCTGAGAGGCAGCGCAGAACACAAGGCTGGAGTAGAAGTTTTACTATGACAGTAACTGGAGACAGGAAGGTCACAATCTGCATTGGTTTATTAGGGATTTATTAGAAATCTCGATATTTTTATACACATATTAGAAGTAACTTTTCACCATTCAAGCGTTTGATGAGTGTCTATCAATGGGTCACCCTGTAAGCAAAAGCAGAAAGATTTTTGTCAGGATGCAGCATCTAAATTCTGTCTAGATATGCGTGTTCTTGTCCGATGTCGACTATAACTGCTCCACAATTTGAGATCAAGGTGAAACCAGCACTGAAAATGTGGTATAAACTCCCATTTAGCGTAGGAGACTCACCACAGCACATCATCCTCCGGATGGTTCTCCCAGTGTCAGTTGGCAACAGACTTCAGGTGTCCAAATAAGCGACATTTTGACTTCAGTGAGGAGAAAAACAGCAGTTATTATAGCGACTCAGCTGACAGGCTTTACGGTGCTAAAAAATAATCCACGGTGGGTCTAACGTAACAATCCAGCAGGTAACCGCTTTTAATTTCCCGTCATTAAAGGATAATCAGGCCACATCTGCCTGTGCTGAGTGGCGTGACCAAAAGCCGGCCAGTGTCTCGGGTGTACGCTGGTATACCTCATGCCACTGCAGTGTGACTCGCGGCAGAGCCAAATGGCAGACGGGACACGTGCTGATCTCTCCCATGTCCTTCTCCTTTGACGTTTTGCGTCCTTGTAGGGAGAATGACGTGACCTGGTAAAAGTCTGGGTCCACAGCATCCTCAGTCTCACTAGTGGGCGACGATGCGCGGCATTCCAGCTGAGAGAAGTGAAACAAAGCAGACGTGGTGAGCAGCAAAGCCACCCAGCTTTGTTGGTTTTTTAGACAGTAAGTCTTGAAGGTGTCCATTCTGCCGACCTGGTGTTTCTGCATCTGGGCCACAGACACAGATTTCATGCACTTGAAACACTGCTGGAGTTGAGACTCTGCAACCAAATCGCAAAAGCACTTTTATCCATAAAATGTTTATCACTGGATTCATTAGCCTGCTTGCTCTATATTTGGCATATTGATAGAACGTTTCACATGCCATATGAAAAATGCACATATAAGGTGGATCTCAAATTTGTGGATAGCAGAGAGACACAAACGGAAGAGCAGACTGACTTTTTTTTGTCTTGGCGGCCCCTGCAGCATTCTGGCTGGTCACCTTCGATGGAGTGCCCTCTTGTGGCCTGGAGGAACAAGACGTTGAATGGGCATCCATGTCCTGCAGCTTGATGTAGCGGTTGCAGTCTGGGCACAGCTCTGTCCGGCTGCCACAGGCGCCGATATGCTCCGCTAGGTTCCGGAAGGGCAACTGGAGCTGACAGAACTTACAGTCCTGCAATCTGCCCTCACATTCATTTTCCTGGGGGAATAAGAGAAAAGAAATTAGCTGGATTTGGAATCTGGGGGGAGGGACAAAGAGGTAATGCAGGTAAAGAAATGTGCTGTGTGTGAGTCAGAGCTGCTTTTCGCCACTGGCAGACGTGTCTATTATTGTATTCAAAAGCTTTCTGAGAAAAAACATTGACATTTTTAACCTGTTTTTCCCCAATCAGTGCGGCCAGGAATAGTGAGGGCATTCTGTGCCGGCCAAGGTGCACGTACCTGGTGATCCTGCAGGTGGCAGCGCTCCAGTTTTTTTTTGCACTGTGTGCACCTGACCTGCGGTAAACAGATCCCAAACACAGCTTAGAGCAAAAGCATGGAACGTCTGGACATCCCGGTGGACCAGTTTGGGAGCCCTGCTCTCTCACTTAGTCGGACAAACGTGTTAGCTGGGGCGGTCTGGGTTAGTGTGGGGCATCAAGGAGTTAATTAGCAGGCAGCATAGTGTCAAAGAGCAGAGCTCATAAATAACGTGGGGCAATTCTCTGCCTGTCAAGTGGAATTCCAGGAATGTCACAGTCATTCAGCCTGGTTGCCCCCCACCCTGCTGCATGTCACTCAGATACACGGAAGGAGCCCGGATCTGACCAGGGTGTGCTGTTCGGAGCTGTGCTGCTCCATTTCGTCCCGGGGCACCGGCTCCCCGCAGTCCGGACACAGGCTCAGGAAGCGACGGCAGTGGGACTCATGCAGGACAAAGTTGGCTGTGGCCACATCCTTTTTGCTGAGAAAGAGGGGGCAGCAGGTTAACTACGTGTGAAAAAGACAGACGGGGAATTATAACAATTATAACGAGTACAACAGCAACTCATTCACGCGCGGGAGGCCTGTATTCTGAAAGCCCTGGAAGTCAGTACAGTAGTATGATTTTCTTGTCAGATGACATTACAGTCGGAGGGTTAGTCCTTCAGCGTACAAACAAAGCAGATTGAAATCACCCAGCATTTAATCAGCTTTAAAAAGGCCGATGTCTCACCTTGTCTTAGTGAACTTCTCTTAGTTCATTATTATAATCATAATATGAATAAATGTTCGCCTCTTACCAGTGGGCACACAGTCTGTACTCTTCCCTGTTTTCCTCCATTTCTGCTAAAATGGCTGTTTCCCACTTTCGTTTCATCTGCTTTTATGAAAAGAAACTAAAAGTACTTAAACCTCTGACTCATCCTGCGAGCTGATTGGCTGGGGCCGTGTGCATTTACTTGGTGGTAACCCTCCCAGTTCTGCTTACAGTTTACCTGATAACTTATCATTGACGGCCATAAAAACTTTATTTAAAAGTAACCCCTCTGTTTAGCTGTAATAAGTGAAAGAACATGTAATCTATATTATATCAAAATACAGGATTCATGCACATTTTAGCTAAGAAATAGGCTCCAGACCCTGAATAGGATGAGCGGTTTCAGATAATGGATGGATGGAATTTTAATTTTTCTGATTTTTCCATGACTGTGTGACACATTTTCATGTCTGTGCTTTTGCTGAAGCGTCAGTCTACATCATACATAATAAAAATCTGTGAAAAAAATCACCCCTAGTGAAAAAGTACATGACGTGAACAATATATGAAATTACCTTACCTTATGCCCTGATTTTAATAAATTTTATATTTTTTCTGAATTGGTTTTACGGTAATCACATATTATTATGCTGTGTTATAAAATTCCATGACTTTTCCAAAACTTTCTGGAATTTTCCTTCTTCAAATTTCATAACTTTTCCAGATTTGAAAATATTTCAAAATTAAATATGATCACTTACCTTATGGTATCTGCATGTACAGAGGATTTTTTTTCCAAAGATGTCATGTTCTCTGACTTGCTGCTCGTATAGAGGAGTCAATGGACAGCTGTCAATTTTTTTAATGTCAGCTTTCCAATTGCTGGCCCCGGCTTCTTACTGTACCTGTGGTAAACCGGGACTTTTTGAGCTTCCTAATGATATATAAGTTACCAAAAAACCCCGTAACTTTCCCGCTTTTCCCCCCTGCAGTTCGTATTGATTGTACATTGTTTGTTATTCGAATCATTCAAAATATGGATAAAATATGATAAAACCACACAAGACTCAAAAGCATCTTACAAGCACATTTTTGAGGACGATTCTGGAAACACGTACACTGACAATTTCAATTACACACACAAGTAAATTAAAATATTCAAAGATTCATAAATGCATAAACCGGCTTGTACAAGCCTTCGTTATTTCTGGGAAGCTCCTCGCAATAATAACTGCGATCAGGCCTTCGGCGGAGGCAGGCTGAGCGCTGCAGGCCTGCCTTCCTGTCAGCCTTCACATGTGGAGCTCTGGCTCATTTTTTTCACGCTCTCTTTTTGCATTCAGTTTTATTTTCTGTGAAGGATTCTGCTTGGTCATTCACCCCAAAAGCAGCCGACTCACTCCGCTTCCTCCATCTCTAATGTAAGCGATGCTGCCCCTTCCGTGTTTCCTGGAAGCCTTCGACTGAGCGGCTCCCATTCCGAAAATCCGGAATCTCCGCACAGAAAGCGGGTCACCCCCCCCGCGAGGCTTCTTTACTCTTTACTTTGTGGTGTCTCCACGGTGTGTGCATCTCTGGCCTCCTTTGCAGGATCTCCAGAGGATGGCCAGGGAGTGGGAGGAGCAGAAGGCGCTGGCCATGCTGCCCGTGCAGCCGCCTCCTTCAGGTGCAGCCACCTACTAGCCAATGGCGTATTTTCACTGGAGCCAATCAGGTTTAAATCATCCAACAACTGGTGCCCAGCAACAACAAATCCAGGTTACAAGTGAAATGATCCCCCGTCTGCTCTATTTTACACCAGAACGACTCAAATCACGGTCCTCAAAGTCCAAGCGCCGCTGATTTTCCAGCCTTCCTTTACCTGTGAGCCAGGTGTGAAGTCTCTGGCCAATCAGAACCAGTCATTATTAACCTAACTACCTGGGAGAACTGAAAACAAGGCCTGGATTTGGAATTGAGTTCCAGATTTGAAAAGCCCTGATGTACACATACAAGTGAGAGTGAAGCTTGAGGCCTGAGCATAGGCTGAGCTGTTTATCCAGTGCCCCTGGACCTTGGTCAAGGGTCCAATGGCAATGTGAGTATTCTGCAGAAAAGGGGATTTGAACCACCAACCCCCTGATGACAGGCACAGGGGCCTCATCATGCTACACAATCCCCCCCACCGTCGCTCAGCCTGACCTTCTACATGCCTGCACAGCTACAGCACGTACAGATATGCGATGCTCTCCTGACGTCCCTCCTGATCTTCACAAACTGGCTCCAGCAGAGTAACTCGTCTCAGCTTCGCAGCTACTCGCATCAGTCTTGTGTGGTTCTAGCGATAAAGACCCAATTTACAAGCCCTCTGCTGACATGTTCAACGACGCTGAAATTCAAGCCGTAATCACAGGCATGCTGCTCCAAATGGATGTACCTCTGTTATTCGGCACAGATAGATGCAGCTGTTGCGTTATGCGTTATTTCGGATATTTATTTTAGCAGTATGGGCCAGGGAGACCCGTTATCCGCTCATGGTTACTATTCTGTCTTCAATGTGTGCGTCCGTACACCGACAGACAGCGAATTAGCTTCAAAGAAAGTCACAAGCTAGAGTAAAATGGTCTTAACTGTTGTCTTCATACTCTTGAACAACTTGTAAAACTGAAATACAGAAAAACATAGGACTAATCACTGATTGCTATTTAGAAAACATATATACGATAATGTAAATAATAGCTATGAAACTAGAAACGAAAATTCCTGAGGTAATTTTGAAATGGGCCTATTCTGCTAAGATGTCGGCGGCTGGTTGCTATGGT
>JAODKF010000042.1:3325531-3345385 GCA_026779585.1 Mormyrus proboscirostris | reverse complement strand
GTGTGGGTTCTCTTCGGGTAGGTGGCTGGTCTCGCTGTGCCTGGGGTGTGGGTTCTCTTCGGGTAGGTGGCTGGTCTCGCTGTGCCTGGGGTGTGGGTTCTCTTCGGGTAGGTGGCTGGTCTGTTTGTTTGTGACCCCCCCATGCCCTCTCAGATGTTTCAAAAGCTAAATAAAAAGCTAGCAAACGGAGTCAGATCAGCTGGATAGCTGATTAGCTGGATAGCTGGTTAGTAGAACACAATGCCTTTCCATCGGCTAAATTAGGAATGGGTTTAATATGAGGTGTAGTGACTGTTAGTGGCTGGGGGGGGGGGGGGGCGCACTTCAAGGGCCTTACAAAAATGCATGGTTTGCATGGCATTGAACGGTACCCCTGTCCCCAGGTGAGCAGTGCCCACCAGGAGCAGCTCCCAAGCAAAGTCACAGTGCTGCGGGCCGGGCTGGACGCAAAAGCCAGCGAGGGGGGAGCTGCACGCCATGGGGGCCGCCAGCGTCCAGCTTAAGGAAGACATTGAAACTACGAGGAACATGATGTGGAGAAACAGCGCCTCCAACAGGAGCTGGCGCTTATGCGTCAGCTGTAATCAGGTACAATTCAACGGTGCTCTGCCTGCAGCCCTCAGTTTGAGAAGCTCTTTGAGTGATACAGTAACAGAAAAGAGGCAGATACTCTGACAGGCTCACTTGAGGAATAAGCTGAAAGTGAACAAGAGGAACAGCTAGAAGCAAAGAGCATGAGTCTCTTAGGGATAGAGACCTGGACAACACACTCCGGTGAGAATGAGGAATGAAAAGATGCATGTGCGAGACTGTGCGTGTGTCTGGAAGCTTCTGGAAGGGTTCTGGCCTGCCTGATTTGAGTGGGGGAGGGTGTCACATGACAGGACATTTGGACACTGTGTACCACACAAACCGCTGATTCCGCCTGCATGGCTGGGAATTAATAACAGGCCTGCTCTGTCTCCCCTGCCCCAGGGTCATTATGGGTTTATTACCAGCGTGTCTGACATCTATGACTTCTGCAGGCGATGGAAGCAGAGGGCGGCTTATGAGTCATTCTGAAAGGCCGGAGTGACACTGTTGGCTGCCTTGACCCAAACACTGAGACTCGGGCGCTCAGAGGGTCCCCCCCCACCAGGGCGTGGCACCTCGTGACCTGCTCCCCCGCAAAGCGGAAGCCAGAATTCAATCTGTGCGTGCCCTCACGTCGACCTATTGGTATTGCAATCAAGGCATTGACGTCTCGACAATGACATCGCATGGAGCGATTTTCCACATACGATTCAGACCGGAAATTAAATTCACCGCCATTAAAGTTAATGAATGTTACTGGATACTGTAGTAATGTTCTCATGAATGTCAGAGCAGAGCAGAAAAAAGATTACAGTGGACTGAGGCACAAACATGGATGTATGTTAATGTATTTTTACAGTTGGCACATCAGGTGATCTTGGGTGACCAGATAATCCATGTCAGGGAGGACAGGTTTCAGGGATCTTCAAATCTGGACTTCGATTCCAAATCCAGGCCTTGTTTTCAGTTCTCCCAGGTAGTTAGTTGAATAATTACTGATTCTGATTGGTCAGAGGCTTCACATCTAGCTCACCTGGAAAGCCAGCAGTGCTTGGACCTCGAGGACCGTGATTTGAATAATAGGGCCCTAGGTTATCTGTTGTGCTCCTCCCTGATCTTCAGGCTGGGATATTTCAGTATGGAAGACATCCTTATATACGCTTGGCACTATTGTGATGATTGTTTGTGCTGTAGAAACACTGTGAGGACAATGTAGACTTACTGCTCATAAACTGGTGTAAGGGCCCTTTAAGAAAAGCTAACAAAATCGAATTTGGAAAAAAAAAAACCCTAAACAAACACAATGGTCTTTAACCTAGACACATCAACCACTTCCTAGAGGAAATGTCTCCGATCCCTACAGCTTTCCTTAAGTCACCTAGCTGACCCTATTTAAACCCCAATATGGCAATCAGTCCCATCAGGGTCAGCTGGGTCACATTACCTGTGGCTTTTGCTGGCACCAGGCTGCTCATCAGTTACCATGGAGATGCAAATGAGGAAAAAAGCAAACTCAGTCCCTTGCAGATTTTCTACCTCTCATCAGCTTACGGCTCTTCACCACACGGTCCGTTTCTGTGTGGACACAGAGATCAAAGGAAGAGTTTTGTGAGGTGCAGGTAGACCTGCAGGACAGAGATGGCCTCCTGCGGGCCACAGAACTGGAGAAGAGGAAGAGGCAGGAAGAGGCTGTTAGACTGCAGGGGCGACTTCTGGACAGTAAGAAAGACGGCAGCGTTGATATCTGCATGGAACAAAGTGAAGACAGGGCTCCTCCTGTGACCATCACCCTGGCCTTTTGTCCCGTTGACTTTGCATTGTTGATTTACACACAGTGTCCTGAGTTCTGTCACGCGGCACCTTCCTTCCAGGGCGAGGGAGCGCAGTGGGAAGCGGTCGCTGGGAGCACTGATGAGTGGCAGCCACAGGGAGGCACAGCTGAATAAGGACATCACAAGCTTGCAAGCAGGGTGAGACTGTCCAGCTGACTCTGAGCATTTTAAACTACTTCCAGCAGTATGAAGGAAAAGACAAGCCTGAAATTTACATAGCTGGAACTATAGTTTTCCATTTCAGGCTGACGACTCTGTCATTGCTTCTCCCCTTATGGAGCTGGTATTCAGATTGCACCGGGCTGAAATATACCTCAGTAAAAATGCAAAAATCACTCTGGGTTTCTACAGATGGCCATCTATGGGGATTATTGTCTAGTGATGGACGCTCTATGTGGTCTTAGGCTGGAATCCTCCCACGTCGCCACGGCACACCTAGGGGGCGCCCCATGGAGGCCAGATGATGAGTTCTGTGTTCAAGAGCATGCTGGAGTCCTGGAAAGCCAGGATAAGGTACCAGCGAGATGAGAACCACAAGTGGCTGGCAGCTGTTATGGGAATCGATTCCAAAGTCAGCAGAAAGTCCAAGGTGGAGCCATGATGTCATCATCAGAGGGTGGCACAGTGAGTCGGAAGCAGACAGTACTGATTTGTTTTGCTTCTTGGTTAATATTTTCTTCCTTATTCTAAAGCCGCTACTGGAACATTCTGGAAGTGTGACTCACTAGGCCCCAGCAGCTAGATTGTTTGAGGTATTGCATCCTTGAGGATTCCCAGTAATTGGACCCTCATTTGTTCCCGAAATCAGCTTCAGTCCCTTAATCTGGAAAATGAGGAACGGAGGGAACCCCTTTCCCATATGGGTCCAAAAGAACAGTACGTTTACACTCTGTCTCTCACACTTACTGCTTCCATGCTAATTGCGATACTTTTGAGTATAGCAATTGTGAAGCCTTGAACTATTTTCTACCAAGTCGATAAAGGCCATTGCGTACCTGTCTAGTCAAAACGGATCTTGTGTGCTTACTTTAACTCCATGGCTGTGCTATGCTTGATATTCATCTGCCTTAAAGCGAGGATGGAGTCCCAGAAGTGTAAACTCCCTTTGATTTATGACCGGATTGCACACTTGTCCCACTTAGCATCCGGCTTCAATGAGCTCCAACGAGCTCTGTTGCACGTGCCGTGCCATCAGGAACTCCTACGAGCTACGTATGTGGTCACAGAGACCAACACCCATTTGACCTTTCAGCTCCTGAGTGCTACTGAGATGTTCCTCCTGGGATACTGACATGGCACGTGGTGTCGTGCTTTTTCCCCTCACTTGAACTTCTAATGAGAGTTGGTAGTCTGGAAGGAGACCGGAAGAGGGATTTGTGGTGCTAGGAGCCGTCTCATTAGGGCTTTACCTGTATAATGATCTAGCTGCCACCTTGTGAGCGCCGCACAGAACAAGAAGATCAAAGGACGTGTCTGTGAACGGCTCTCTGGCTCAGCGCCATCCGCCAAAGCACTAATTAAAGTGAAAGGTTTGCCGGAGACGTCAAGAGGAGCCTAACAAGAGCGATGGTGGTAGCAGCTGATACCGACCGCTTGCCTCGTCGGGGAACAGGACTGCGAGTCTAGCTGCGCTAGACCAATGTGAGCCCAATGATTGCTCTCTGTTGCACTGATAGCCTCAGATAACACCCCCACTGCAATCCGGCCTCTTGTACTCAGGTGAAGACTGGTGGGATAGCAGCCATCCTCTGGTGGAGGGGAGGGGGTGGCTAGCATGAAGTCTGCCCACCCCCCCATACTTCTTTCAGCACATTGCAGCAAGCAGGACTCCTGCCAACATCAGGGAAAATTGCCTTTTAACGGTATGTCGTGATGGGAGATCGATTCATCCTGTGGCTGGGATAATGATGAAAAATGAGCCGTCGGCGTGAGCGGGGTCCAAACCGCCTCTCGCTGTTGCGCCGGAACCCTGACAGCTGTTTGGGGAAGACAGGCTCATCCGTACGGCGGCAGAAGGCCGGCCGAGCTCACGGGAGATAACACTAAAGCATCGCCTGCCTTATCTGGCCCAGATACTCTGTTGCATGCCGACCTTCCTCTCACCTTTAAATCAGCGCCTCTTCCCTGGCTGTGGACCTGCATCCTGACAGGGTAACACCGTGTGTCCCTTCGATGGCGGGTACAGTGGGCCCCGCAGTACCGCCCCACACAGACCCACTTTCGCTCCTCGATGTCTCGAGCAGAACACCATGCTGTTCAAACCTCTAATTAGGTGATTCCGACCATCCATCTAGCCTGACTGCTTCCCTCAGCTCGCACGCTCTCTGCGCGCTCTGACCATTGTTCAAACTGCCCTACTCTCGTCTCTCTACATCACACAGAAGGCTCCGCTGCCCTCCTTCTGAGCATGCTTCTATCCTACCCTTACTTCCCAAGCCCAACCTGTCCCACTGTCTTGAGCACCACCTATACTGGGTCACTCATGGCGGTCTGTCCAACTGTGCCAAGCTTTCTCAACCTGTACATTCACACTTCTGCAAATGTATTCTGGAAATGATTCTTTTTTTTTTTTTGCCCACCACCATCCCCCCTCTTCGGAGGACAACCACCCGGCCCGCGGCCCACACTAGCCATGGGCGTCTGCATCCCCCCCATGATGAATCGGGCCACCCCACCCGCGCATGGCCAGAGACAGAGTGTTGGGTGGGGGCCCTCAGACCCCCTCACATCCCCGTCCCATGTTAGTGTAAAGTGTGTATGTATATGTGTGAGAGAGTTGTGTGTTTTTGTCTACAATGCATTAAAATTAGTGGGTGCAGTTTGGGTATGAGGGCCCCACCCCGCACCCCCAAGGCCCTAATGTAGTATGGACTGTGTGTATGACTACAAAAAGCGGGCGAGTAATTGAGGCATGGGCACCCCCTACCCCAGGTGCAGACCGGAAGAATCCCGCACAACACACCTACATTCCACTCCCGCAATTTCACCTTGGTACAGTTGACTTCCCCTCTGTGATGTCGAAGGCATTTCCTCATGATGTCATGCTTTGTCCTTAATTAATTCCACACAACTCCATACCAGGTCTTGCCTTTGCCATATAGTTTCTTCTACATGACTGCAGGTGCTTGAATACGTTACGGCTCCTCCTGCCGGCGACATGGCAGGCTGCCCCGAGTGCAGCGGCATGAGACTGCCCTCCCCAGGGGGCTGCAGTGGCATCACACATGAGTAAGAGCATAGTCCTATCCTCATTACCCCATACATGGTACCTCCTGCAGGGGGAGCTCATGTTCAGGCTCCGGAATCAGATCCGAGTGTGTTTGTGTGTGCTGGAGAACTCAAGAATGCTAAAACACTGTGGAAAACCACAAACCTCTGTTTGTTTACAGCATGAGCACCACATAATATGCTGGGGTTCCTCTTCATTCATGTGAGAACCTGAAACCCAGGTTCCACAGAGTGGCAGACTGCTCTGTTAAGATTAGGGATCCATTCAGCTTCCGCTGACGGTGTCACCATGTGCCCCGGGAGATCCAATCAGGAACCTCCAACGGACGATGAAACAAGGAACTGCACGTGGCTCTGAGTTTCAGATGGCAAGCAGAAAACAGCAACACCAAAAGGACGTCTGTAAAGGGGGGGGGATTTCCTCTGTCATGGGGGGTAATCTGAAGACACTTGTGTCCACAAGCTTTTAAAAAGTCCAGTCATTAAATTGAAAAAATTACAAGAACATAATCATGCAAGATGTCAATCAAAACATTATTTTTGAAAACCATTATATGAACTGAGTTCAAAGCTATCAAGATCCTTGTGATAAATTCTGTGAAGGTCTAAACCTCTAGTTCCTATGAGGCGCCGACAAACTCACTATATATTTTTTTTGTTGTGAAGTTTCATAATGTCGCGCCACTGTGAACCACGCATCAGATAATGAAATGCTCGCTTTCGCCGTCGCACAGGACCGAGGCCCGGCCCAGTAAAGACAGAGGGGACCAGTTGGACCCATTACTGTAGCATGGTATAAGCCCACCTTCCCAAACCAGCTGTGGGTATTTATTTGTTTGTTTGGTTAGCATATGCCTTGTTCCAAAGCAACGTTGATTTTTGAGAGAAAGCAGGGTCATGAAGACCCTGGAGCAATCGGGGGATAAAGGTCTTCCTCAGGGCCCAATGGTGACATTGTTGCGTCAACCACGTGATTTAAACCAATGACCTTCCAATCATAGGCACAGTCATCTAAGCCACACTGAGCCAGTTACCACCCCCCCCACCTTTTAGGGGCTTCTGCTTCCTTGGGTACACAGTGATCAAAGTCCCCCCCAGTGTGTGAGGAGCCTAATAATAGAAGATGGGGCATGGGAAGGATTGGGGACCAGATAAAGCTAGACAGTGGTGCAGTGATTGATTACAGGGGCCGACTGTCACCCTACTGGGAGCAGGCTCAGACCAGAGATGCTCCATCATTCAGCGGCTTGTGTGTGATGCCTGCAGAACTTTGCCATGGCAACAGGCACAAAGGGGAGGAGTCAGCTACAGAACGGGCGTGGCTAGCAGGATATCAGCCTGTAAGAAAGCGGTGAGTCGTGTGAGCCGCCGGTTTGGTAAAAACCCCAGGAAAGTTGCCAGACGACTGTCCAATCGCCTGTGATTGTTGCCATGGTTTTTTTTTTTCATATTGGAGGACAGAAAAACACAAGCTTGGAAATTGCTGTAATTTGGATGCGAAGCAGGACTCAATTAGCAGAGCGCCTGAGGAGATCACAGACGTGTAGCACAATTATACATACACATGCAGACTGTGTACGAAGCCGTGTGGTTTTTATCAAAATCTGGGACATCCTCTGATTAACAGACTCTTGCCGTCAACTTCATAGACGGAGAAACGGTAATTTTACGGCTGGCAGAGCTTCAGGTGTTTCACCTCAAACGGCAGGTCCTAGAGGGCATTTAAAGAAAGCAGTAAAGCAGCCTTCATGACAATGTCAAAAACATTTTAAACATTAGAAACAAAACATCAAAGTATCGATTCCTCAGACACTCTTAAAACATCACTTGGCCAAAAAAAAAGCACTTCTGCTGAAGGTTAGCAAGCCATCTTTAGGAGGTAAATGCCGTAACGCGAGGATCATTTCTCACTCTCGAGTGTTTATTTTACGGCCGAGGGCACTTTCACCACACAAGCCGGAAGGACTCCATCGTTACACTGAAGATGATCGCTGGCCGCGTCCTTCTGCCCGCAGGTCGAAGCCATTACTTGAAGTACTTGTTGAAGCTTGACTGAGGTGGTCAGCACCTCCTCAGCCCTCCGTAGCTCTCCCAGGATGTCAGGTCGATGACGGTGGACAACTTTCTCCAGGAGGAAAACAGAAGGATGAAGATTCTGGAGCAGCAGCTGGATTCCTATGTACACGAGCTCCACAGCAACATCCAGGGGACACTGCAGAGGTGCGGCCTCGGTTGCCCTGGAAACGCCAGAGCCCTCCCCTCCCCTCCCCGTCGACTGCACTGGCCGCCCCCGGTGGCACATCTTCAGTCGCAGTGAGGATTTAAGAAGATCCGTGGAAAACAACTTTGGCTGTACGAGTCGTGAAGGGGGGTGTAGGATGGCTCCCAGAACCGAGGCCCTAGGACACATACGAGGGGATGCACCAGGCCACTGCAGCGGACCTGGAACCTTCTGCACCAGGCCACAACAGCGGACCCGGAGCCTTCTGCCCCTGGCCACTTTGAGCGCGCACGGCATATCTCCCAGGCAAGAAGGTGTAAGGCAGATTCCCCTATGATTAAACCCCAACTCTGGGCTTCATTGAGGCATGCAAACATACACCAATCCGCAAAGGGAAGCGGAGGAAATAACTGTTGATTAGGGAGAGTAGGCACAGACAGAGCAGAGGGGCATTGTGGGAGTTCTCTTTATTAACGGAAACTGTATACTGTCAAACGCGTAAGGCACATACCACGATCCACAAATACACTGAACTACATGACCCCCGGTCTTCATAACTTAGTGGTACAGAGTGCGTACACCTTCGATTGTACAAGGGGGTCTCCGGTGACATTCGGCTACACGCAAATTCATGCGGAGCCAGGTGGTAAGAATGCGCACTCCAGACAGGTATTGACCCCCCCACCCCAGGTCTGTCCAGTGATTCGGCTGTCTTCAGTCGCGAGAACTTAGTCGATTGTCCAAGCAATTGAGCGCGCAATTGTGTGTAGAGGTCCTTTGGTAAGTGAGAGGCAGATGCCACCCGTGAGAAAAAAAATGGCATCAAGCGAGCAGGATAACGATTCGTCAGAAAACGCACAGGAGACACGCCAAGAGACTGACCAGAGAGTTTCTGCCAAAACCAGTCCCATCACGCAAAGGCACATGAGAAAGACACTCTGACTAAAGCAGAAGAGCTGTCAACAGCTCCAACCAATCACCTTCAACGTTATAAAGTGAAACGCTTTTGCTTGGGAATAAGTGGTTTCAGAAAATGGTTGTATGGGCGTGCAATTAGCCCAGTATAAGCTCCGCCCAGTAGTCCCTCCTCCCTATTGGCTGGAGCCATGGCAATGCTCAGTAGCTAGACGCCCTGGGCTGGGCAGCACCCTCTGCCACAAAAGCACAAATTCAGCTTCCTGTCCCATGTTGATTTCTTGTTTAGTTGCGGTGATGCTGGATGCTGTACAGCGAAGGATGTCCTGGATGTGTGGGGTGGCGGGCCGGGCCGGGCCGGGCCGGGCCTACTCGATGGCACCGGGCCGCGTGGCCACGTAAACAAAGACGACGATGAGCAGCACGACCACGGCCAGCGTGGGGAGAACCACGGTGGCCACCTGCTGCCGCGCCTCCTGCATGGCCTGCTTACGCTCCTTCTTGTCCTTCGACGTCTCTTTCTTTGGCTTCCCCTTCAGCTGCCTCATGGCTGGGGGGGGGGGGCGGGCCGCTCCACCGGTGGGTGAGAAACAGGAAACGGCAGACAGGAAGAGCTCCGGTCAGCACAGTAAGGGAGGGGCCCGCATTCAGGAGAACCAAAGCTTCACAAAACATCAGCTTTACATCAGAGTAAATTCTCAGGGAAAAGCGGAGCGGCTTGAACAACAGACACGGACTCGTGCTGAGAACATTAACCACAGGCAGGCGAGTGAACTGAGGGGGGTGCTTTACTACATGGAATGTTACACCAAGCACAAAACTTTACAACAATTGCTATTTCCTCATTAATAATAGAGCTTGATTGGATGCAGCTTCATGGGCAGATGGTCCTGCATCCCAGGCTGGAAATACAATAAATCTACATCACATCCCAGATGAGGGACCAACACCCTTAGCATCCGCGGCGAGGGAGGGATGGCGGATGGGGGGGCGCACCAACAGCGGGCAGTAAATTAGCCAGCATTTGGCCCCAAACGGTGCAGGCTAATTAAACTCATCCTTCCCTTTAAGGAAGTTTGCATTTCTGCCTTAAAAGAAAGGCACTGGCTTAGCAGAGGTGGAAATTAAGAAAAATACAAACCAGACCGAGATTTTGTTTCAAATCAACCACTTGAGGACTCTGTGACTGAGACTCTTCATACCAACTGGCTGGTTGAAACAAAATCTTGGTCTGTATTTGAATTGTCTGGACCTGAACTTTCCAACTCTGCCATCCAGGGGCGCTGCTGCGCTTCCAGGAGGCATCTGGCTTGAGGTGACCCACCCACCCCACCACAAAAACAAAAGGGATTTGTCCCTTAACAGAACAGTGGCGACCCAGAGTGCTCTACGGTGCCCAGGAAGGGGGGCGGGGCTCTAACGGAGCTCACTGCACTTTACTACAAAGCGCATCGGGGCCAGAATGCATCCTTCAGGCGTCACGATCGTCGGGGCCAATTTAGGTCACAAGGAATGAATAACATGACTAAGAGGAGGCAAGAAATGTTAAGAAACAGAAAATAAAACCTGAACTAATGTTTAAAAATGAGGAAGCCTGGAGCACACTGGGGGGGCTGAGGGGGGGGCGTCCGCCTCGTCTCCTTAGTGACACTTTCTGACAGGCAGAATGACAACTTTATGGGACTGGATCTGCACGATGCTGAAGACAGCAGAATAGACACACACTCCATGTACACAGTCACACACACACACACACACACACACAGTCACACACACACACACACAGTCACACACACACACACACACACACACACACACACACACACACAGAACATCTCCTGTCGCAGCATCTGGGCCGCAGACACCAGGTCCGGCTCAGGAAACAGGGAAACTGGCCGGCACGGGAGAGAGCTGACCCTCGGTGGATGGGGTTAAAGGGTTAAATGCGCCGGTAAGGAAGGTAGCCACGCCCACTGTTTCTGGACCTCTGCTCCGACCAATCATACCACATCCGGCTACAGGGACGGTGTTCAGACGCAGTGCTCAGTCCTAAGCCCTCAGACGTACTCTCTCTAAACGGCGAGACATCAAGAGATTCGCTCTCGTGATGCGACCTGGGGCCGCCGCCATGTTCCTCGGCGCTGCTATCCGACAGAAGTCCCCTCTGCCCCCGCCCACGACGGCCCAAATGAGGTCACTGCCATCCCAGTGGACTGGAAGCAAGGGGGGCCCAAAATAACCCCACCCCTCCCCCACAGGGGATTACGCCCATCCGCAGCTGAATTCCAAATGGGGCTGGGGAGGGGGACGTCTGAAAACAAGCCCCTGAGGATTCCACTCCCCAGGACGCATAAGTCTGGGTGTTTCTTCATTAGACCGATGGTCCGTTTGAGAGCGGCAGGGACATGGGTGCTTCCCAGGAACGTCAGGGGTCAGCTCGCGCTCGCAGACACGACCACCAATGCCATCGTCATCGCAGAGCTGGCATGGTCAAAACACGCACAGCACCACTTAGCATTCATGCCAACCAATGCAGCGGTCCCTTAATCTCAAGGGTCGAACGGTCATGACCGCAAATCGGATGGCCCGGTCCCGGAAGGGGGTGTTTCAGACAACGACGTCACCACACATACACACGTACCAGTGTGAACAGGGGGCACAAATATCCCACATGCCACCAAGATGGAGTCTGGTCTCAATCACCTTTTTCTGGGGGCCCAAAAGCGAAACGTGACCCCAGGCCAGCATCAGGGGCCCAGCAGGCCGGGGAGAGAGAGCTCCATCAAACAGGCCGCACTCCCCACACCTGCCACTAGGGCGAACCCCGCGGATCTGGCCGGCCAGCGCCACCGCTAGGCACTCATCAGTCGTCCCCCCCCGCCCGCCCGCCACCCTTTTAGTGGCTCCTTTTTTCTAAAGGATCACAAAGAACGGGCACCTGTAGCCATGGCAACATGAGTCAGCAGGCGGGCCGAAGGAACGGGACTTAATGAAACACAAAGGAGACGTGAGCAGGTTGACCGTCAGAGTGCAGCGGGCCGGGAACACACTGTGGGTCAGAACCACGGCATGGGCTGAGACTACAGCCGAGGCCGTTTGTTCTGGGCTGCAGCGACGCACCTGACTCCATCCCGCGGCTCCAGGCTCCGCCTCATAACTCCAGGGTGCCGCTCAATTTGCTGGCGGTAAATTTCCCACATATCATGGGTTTAATTTATGATTCAGGGTTTAAATACGCGCTGGGGCACACCCTCCTCACCTGTCCAGGGAATAAATCAAATAATAATGGCTGGAAAATCCCACCAGTGGGCACATCTTCATGGGGGCACAGACGAAGGTGCGGACACCCCAGCTCACCAAGCGGCTCCCACCCCCCCAGCTCCGTAATGACTATTAAACTTCTGGAACACTCTGCCTGTAAGCGGCCCGGTGCCCCCCCCAGCCAGCCTTCACGATGACGGTGAGGCCTGCGGGCGGCCAAACTGGTTAAACTCACTCGCTGACGTTCAGGCCATGCCATTTTCCAGAGGCCCAGCAGAAACAGAAGCCAGGGAGACATTGGGCAGCGCCGGAACCGCAGGAACACAGACTGCCACGGCCAGCCGACTCCTCACTTCAACCCGAGAATCCTCAACAGCACAGGGACGAGACCCCCCAGGCGGGCCATTTACGGTACACCTCATCTACGCTTTTACCCACAGCCGCGGACATTTTTCTGAGAGGGGAAGGTCTGTTGGTCCCTGCAGCAAATCCTTGGGCCTGGATCAAACACTCAATGGTGACATCACTCTGCCGACTCTGGGGTCTGAACCACTGACTTTCCCGTCACATGCACAGACCAGCACAAGCGTACCACACCACATTCACGGCTGATCTACAACTGCTCCACTGAGGGAGGATCCAACTCTTCATCGGATCCTGCAGCCAGACACTGGAAACCCCCCCCCCTTCCGTTCTATTTTTAATTACCCCCTAGGGTTTGGCTTCAGGTGCCACCGTCAGCCACGTGCCTGAGATCTGAGGCCATCCTGCTCGTGTGGCAAATGACTGCGGAAGCAGAGCCCAGTTCAGTTCCCTTTGTGGCGCTGCTTGGATAAGACGCTCGTTAAAAGCAGCCCCTATAGCCTCATTCCCTGTCAAAGGGGGAATTAAATCAGCTATGCGACACGGCGCCCATTTGCGTGCAAGCAGCTAGTAAAGCATGCTGGAGTTCCAAGGGAGCCTCACAGAAAGTGAATAACGGTACCATGTGGATAAGGGGGGCTGGAGGCTAAAGGCAGCACAGCGGAGGGGGGGGGGGCACATACTGTTAAAACTGGCTATGCAGGAATTAGTGGTCTTCTGGAGACCTACCAGGAGGTTACAGGCAGACTGCACTAAAAGGAACAGCGCCACCTGTGGACAGACAGTTCTACGCAGTGCCCCCCCTCCCGAGGAGCAGTGGTCAGCAGAGCATTCTAGACCAGAGCAGCAAGAAAGGAAGACTCGAAGGGAAATGGTCGGGCCATTAGGGGGCGCCACAGCCACCTGTAATAATACAGGGGAACCATGAAAAGCTACAATGTCAGAGGGAGCCAAGTCAGAGCACCTGGAGCAGCAAACATGACCGGAAAATTAAAAATTAATGGCAGAGAGGTGAACAGTTCTAGCCGTTGCCGCCTTCTGCTGCCTGTGATTCCTGGAGACCGCAGGATCACATCGGTCCACACCCAGACCCCCCCTCCTCCCCACCCCAGTGTGACTGCGAAACATATGCTGTCAGACATCACGGTATCACAGGGCGCTTTAAAAATAAAAAAAAATAAAAAAAACAAATAATCAGTCCTCCATATGGTCTCATTAAAAGGGCTGAGATCATTCTTGCCAATAAACTACACAGATGACAACCTCAGGTGACACTGCATTTTTTTTTCTGTCTGTAACCATATTATGTTAAAAAATTTAAACCCTTCTATAGATTTTAGATGTTTTTAATCACCATTCACAATTATTCATTGCCATGTGATGTACTGACTCAGATTTCCACTTCCACATGATGCACGCCAGTACACGTATCACATCACGTTGGTGTCTGCCGTTGTACCTTTGAACAAGGTAATCAGTATTTTTCTAGTATATCCATGGGTAATGGCTAGCAATCTTAACTTACTTGGTTGAAAATGTCATATCTTGAATTACAGAAGATAATTTCAAATTCAGCTATATTTATGGGGGAAAATCACACGAAAAACATTGCAATGAAAATTTCAATGTAAATAATTAATTACAAGGTAGTCCAGTAAATCTAACGCTTAATGTGTGGTCAGGGTCCGATAATCTTTCACCTTGATCACATAGCGTCACGTTATATTGCTACCAGCCTCTGCAAATGAAAAAAAAAAACTCATTGAAATACTCAAAATAGAGCAAAATGCGAAGCGGGTTTAAAATACCGTAGTGTAGTAATAATAATAAAATCCCACGCCAGAGACAGGCTGCGTTTAGGGTGGATGTGTTAAAGAGACACCGTAACTTAACGTGCAAATGGAAATTAATGCAGATCCGTCCACAGACACGTCGCAATGGGATAGCTATTGAAAAACAATCGGTACGAGTTAGCGGAGTTTTTAAAGTCTCAGAGCAGCTCAGTGTCCGGGTTAACGCTCGACATGGACGGTGAGAAGTTCGCCGCCGACCCGCAATGACTGCTCTTATACCCGGACAAACTCTCCGGCGGTTTCCGAGGCACGGCGGGGAGTTAAAGGCCGGATAAATACTACAGAGCAGGGCAGAAATGGCCAGACGAAACCACCGCGGCATCGGCATGGGTCCCAGGAGCAGCACCGCAAGTGCCCCGCACACTTAGCCCTCATGCCCGCTAGCAGGCGCCCCGCGCTGGGTCTCCTCTCCGCACCAAACGGGGGCGAGTTAACATTACTCCCAGAAAATGCGCCGTTCAGACGGGGAGACACTTTCCGAAGTTGTCAAAGTTGGATTTTCGCGCTGCATGGTGCACCGCAGCCGCTGAGCCGCGCCGATCCGAGCCGCCGGGCGTGCGCGTCCCCGCAATGCCGCCGCACTCATTGCTTACCTTCGGAACGCAGAAAAGGGGGCGCGGACTCGTGTCCGTCCGTCAGTGTGTCGAGGGGACCCCCCTTCCAGAGGGCTCCTATGTCCCGCCGGGTGTCGGTCGCGGAGCCGAGCAGCGTGCGAACCAACGCCTGGTCGCCTTATTCTGCGGACTGCCTGCTCCTGCCGATTACGTGGCAGCTCATCGTGTGAACCGGAGGCAGGCAAGCAGGCGGGGGTGGGGGGGAGGCGCGTTTCATAGCGCGCTCTACCGGGCACCGGCGTTACTGCAACGCGGCGACGGCCCCGAAGCGCGCAACAGGTACCTGCGCTCCAGGGCGGCCAGCGAAGACCGTTTTGAATGTTAAATATGGCACAAACGATTCGGGTACCAATTCATGTGAGGAGCTGCGTTTACAGGATTTCGCACTGCGGATAACCTGAAGCGGGGGTCGGGGGCTGCCAAAACACCCGTAAAAAACAGAAAAAGCTGCAGTGTCTCTAAATAATCTTGGAAATAGATTATGTGGTGAAAAATATGCAATTGATGGAAATTAAACAGGCGTCCAGAGGCATACAAACCTCTGTGCATCTCAGTCTATATAATCTAGCATTTCTTTCTGGCCATTTCTCGGTGCATGGCTTACGTAATAGTGTACCGAAGCAGCCACTTACCTCAGGTTACCTCAGCACAGCAGTCAGAGGGGATCCACTGCAAACCATGTGTCCAGTCAAGGAGTCCATTGGCTGGTTACCTCTGGACATTAATTACAGAATCTCTAAGCTGAACAGGGCTTTTTCCTTTCAGCAATATTGCAGACTTCATATCCTGCACTTAATTCAGACAGCCTTTAATTGCCACAGGATGCATTTATTCAGATACCTGCTAACATGCGCAATGTGGCTTTTCACTCTTGCATTATGGGCATTAATGGTGTATTATGCTTAATTAATCACCCACCACAGACCCCATTATTACAAGAAACACATTTGTTGAGCAGCCATCTTGGCTGCATGATTCACTGGGGATACAGAGCTCAGAGATATAGGTACAGCTCATCACATTAATGACGAGACCTGATTTTAACCTGAATGAATCTCCTAGATAATCAAGATGGAAGAGCAAAGAGGTACAAACTACCCTCCAGTAACGGGGGGGGCATCCTTAGGTCCTCTCTGCACAAGCAATATTGTCCAAGTCCTCATGCATTTGCCAACCAGACCGAAGATGTAAAAAGATGCCAAAGTTCATGCAAAGTCCGCTTTTAAAATAAAAGGTTGGGGCAGAAAGGTTGAACTTCAGGGCTCAGTGGACACACAAAAGCAGAGCAGACATTGTCATTTTGTGTGTGTGTATATGTGTGTTATACTGAACTCAAAGAAACAACCTCCAATGCTTGTGTCTATATGTCTATGATTATTTAATTAGAACAAATTGTACATGGAATTATTAAACAATAAAAAACACACTGATTTCAAGGACAAAAGCAAAGACTAGAAAACTGCTAAAAGCGTCGCTCACACCGGGAGGTGCTGTGTTCTCAGCTTCAGCAGTGTCTTCTGCAGAGGGCGAAGAGGTTACAGTACATCTTAGAACAGCAAACAGCTCTGGTGACTGATTTTCTTATTAACCAAACTTTACCTTGTAACCAGGTGTGTGAGCTAAGCACCCCCCTCAAAGCATTTAATCACCAGTACAAACAACCCAAAATTCTCAGACCAATGGGATTTCAATGAGCCCGGAAACATTCAGCATGCATAGGGAACTGCAGCCCCAGTGCATCCAAACCCCGTCACGCCCAGAGTCACATCCCTGCAAGGGCTGCATGCAGGCGGATGCAGACGTGGGGAGAGCTTCCCCTGTTGCCCCCCAGCCCAGCCCCCTACCTTGTGGAACTCCTTGGCCCTGGCCCTATTTTTGGCGCAGGCCTCTTGCCGCATGTTCGCTTCCCTGCGCCGCCTCACCTCCTCCAGCTGGTTATATAACCTATGGGGACATGAACCTGCTTATTTGCAGGACGCAGCGCTGCAGCCGGATCACTCGCCTCGGGGGGTTAATCCACGGCCCCCGGTTCAAACAGCCGGCACATTCGCACGGTCTACGTCTAAGGGGCGCCGCACACTACTGTGAGAAAGCACAGGCCTCTCAGGAAGGGGGGGCCGGCCTGTCCCCGGGTGCGAGGCCAACAGTGTGTCATTAGCACACCTCACCCCCCCGGCTAACGGCGGCAGTGCTGTCAAAAAGCGCCTCCCCTGCTCACCTTTTCCACCTCACATTAGTGACAGAGTGCTGACAGGCCTCATCCAACAACCCTCCCTCCCACAAAAACATGAAGGAGCAGCGGAATTAAGACCAACACTTTCGCAGGCCAGGAAACCCCACTCACATATAATGAGTCAAACAAATTTCCTCCCAGCATAATTAATTTCCTCACCCCCTCAATTAAGCCCTAATCTGACACATTCTTACAGAGATGAAGGGGAAGATTGCAGCAGAGCTGCCGGTACCTCTCAGTTCTCTGGTACATCTCTGCGTCCGCCGGCCTCCTCTGCTCCGCCGGCCTCCTCTGCTCCACGCCACACACGCTCACTTCTGCCACCTTCTTCAGCTGAAGTCCAGCTGCGGACAGACAAGCGCAAAAATGCAATTCTCACAATGTGGCGCAGCACTTCAGGATGTGAGCGTAACGTTGGGTCCCAGATGGGTGTGCTGTTGGACCCTAGAGCGGTCGAAGGTAATATTAAATCCAAGTCAAAATGCAGATAATCCTGTAAATGTTGCTACAGTGTTTCTGGTAGCTCAACAGCACAAGCAGCCGGGATGAGTGAGTTCGGACAGAAAAATAACTGCTCTGAGAAGCAGGCACCCCCGACAAACACAACACTGCAGAAGTGTGAAAAATGCCAGTGCCGCACCCACCTCTGGGCGCCACGTCACAGGTGTGGTCCTGGGGGGGCCTGACCCTGGGCCCCTTTGTGGGTGCAGGCCGGTCAGCACGCGCCTGCATCTCTGCGCTTCTCCTGGCCTTCAGCTTCTCCTGCCTCTGGGTTGACTTGCGGATGAAGTCCTGCCGCTTCTGCAGAAAGAGCTCCTGCAAGGTGCTGCTGGGCACCTCGACCTCAAGCAGCGCGCCTGCAGAGGCAGATCAGGGGAGTTCAGGCGTTTGTAGAGAGGACAGCGGCCGGCTCAGCACTACCAGACTTTACAGCAAGTGTCTTAGTAAACTGTATAATTCCCAGAAACGGAGGTGGGTTAAATTTGGAATTAATCTCCTGCGTCTCACTGCCTGATGCTCACCTGCGTGGGACGTCTCTGACTCAGACCTCGAGCTGCTGTCATCTCCAGCCACCTTGCAGGTCTGAAAATGTTAAATCAACGTCAAACCCACATTCTGGTCACATATTTTAAAAGGTACAACCGAGGTTCCATAATAAAGTTATGACTTGAATCTGTACCACTGCAGCGGAAGGAAGAGGGCTATACCTGTTGGGCCTGATTCAACAGGAAGGCCTCACACCCCTCTTCCACCTCTGTGGTCCACTCCTTTTCCTCCCCTTCATCCTGCAGGGTGGTCTCTCCCAGGCTCACCAACGTCAGCTCAGGTTCCTCCAGGATCCCCCTCTCCTGGTCCATCTCCTATGCAACCCAACCATCTGCGGTTCAGTCAAGGACCCCCCCACCGCCGAAGCACCTTTGATCCAAGCCCCCTCGCCTTCAACCAAAACCCAAACCACATCAGCAACAAAAAGACAGCATATAATCTATCGCTCTTCCTGACTTCATCCAGTGGTTCTACATACCATGGTAAAGACACTGTGTCTGATATAAATAAGAGGAATCTCTAAACCCTTACACTGAGCCACTTGCTCCAGCAGGTTGCTTGGGAAAGCAAACACAACCAAGAAGGAATCGTTCATAAGCACTTCTGGGAAGCTCTGATCAAACACAGCCAGCCCTGTGTTCCCGTCAGCCTCGGGAATATCTCAGAATAGACCCAGACGCTTCATTTCAATGGACCGGGGGGAATTGTCTTAATGAAGGAACGATTAATTGAGCCTGTCACCTGCTTGATCTTGCCTGATACTTTTTAGCCACGAGGAAACAAGTTGAACGGGTCTAATTAGTCTGAGGGAACCTAAGAATGAAATTCCCATCGCCGGAAGAAGGCGTGACTCACTCGCAGGGGACAGACTTGAATAGAGTTCCACTTAATCTAGTTAATTAATACCAATTTGCCCATTTCGAAAACCAATATTATCCCATTTTTCCATTTCCTGTGAATTCTCCATATATACACAGTGTGACTAGGGTGTACGTACCAGTATTCTGTCCCAGACGGGTGAGGTTAGTCCAGACCCAGGAGCGAGATTCTCCTGTGGTTCCTGAGCATCTGGGTTATGGGGCGTGAAGGTCCTGTGGGAGTCACACTCGCCCAAGTCATGCTTGCCTGAGCGTCCCCTCTCTGCGGACAGGTCATGTCCCAGGGGGCTGTCGGGCTGCGGGGGGCGGTCCTCCACAAGAGGCAGGCCTTGCACTGAGCTCCGGGGGGAGGCCAGCAGGAAGGAGCCCCACAGCGGTGGTGGGGAGCACTGGGAGGTGCCCGCCTGCTCATTCCTCAGACATTCAGGGGACAGCTCCAGATCCCAGTGTGAGTCAGGGGACCGCGACACCGCAGAGCTCTTGGAGGGAGGGTGAAAGGAAGACGACTGCTCAGCTGCCTCATTGGCTGTCGTCTCAGCCAATAGCGGGTGGAAAGAGTCTGACGTAGCTTCCCCTGAAAGGCGCATACACACACAAACAGCCGTTACATTACTGGCCCACATGTCTGCACTGGGATCTAAACTTCACTGTGACCTCCCCTCTAAACCGAACATACCCAGTATCCCAGTGTCCTGCCCCTGTAAGTCGGGCTGAAGCCCCTCACCATATTGCTGCTCTGGGGTGGAATCCTGCCAGGGAAGAAGATGCGGGAAATGTCATGGAAGAACATGCACAAGTTCATCTCCAACTAGTAAAATGCAGAGTTGGAATGTGCA
>JAODKF010000042.1:3309237-3320156 GCA_026779585.1 Mormyrus proboscirostris | reverse complement strand
GGCGTGCCGGGACTGCGGACGCGGGGACTGAGAACGATAAGGCGGCGTGCTGGACACAGTAGCAGCGTTACATGTCAGTCACAGAGGTGACCGGCAGCAGGCTTGCAGGTAACGTAGCTGCCCATGCCGCGTCGTACATCAGCAAACGAAGGGCAGGGCCCCGTTTAGGCCCAGCCGAGGAACACGCTCCCGCAGAACCGACTCCCCATCTGTAAGCGGCTCGCCTCCGAGGCTCTGCTGGACCCCAAGGCCGATAACAAAACGGCCGTATCCATGGTAACAGGTCGGACAAAATCTCGGTGCAGGACTGCAGCCGCAAGGGGCTTCGCAAAAGGCCACAGGTGCTCTGCGCATGCGAGCCGAAACACACACACAGACACACACAAATGCTTTCCTATTCAATGAAATAAACAACCTCCAACAATATTCAAACAAGGAAACAAATCATTCAGCTACATCACAAGAAGAGCTATAGATGACATACTAGAGAGAGTGCTGGACGAGGGGGCGGGAAGGACGGCGCCATCAAGGAGCGCGGGGTCAAAGGTGTCCTTCTGCACGGCTTCCAGCGAGGCGGACATCAGGGCCGAGGAGAGCTGTAATCGCAGACGGAAGCTGAGGGCCGCCATGTCAGCAGGGGGCATCGGGAAGAGCATTACCTACCCCCCCTAAATGGAGACTATCCTAGACAAATAGAGCGGAGGTGGCAACGCCCCGGACACCCACGGCTCAGGGCTGACAGAGCGAGGGGGGGGGGGGTTGGCACTAGGGGAGGGCGGCCAATCACGCTGATGAAGATGAATGCCAGAGCTCCATCTGCTCTCACCTGTGCGCTGGAGAGCCGGGCTTCATCGTCCACTTCGTCACGGTCCACTTGTTGTAGCGCCACCTGCTCTAACGACCGCTGCCGGAGCAGGGCGCCCTCCGGCGCCTCCTGCTGGTGAGGGGCGGCAGCAGGCCACGGAGCCACTGCCCTCTCCATGATTGTCTGGCCCGTCTGTCCCCAGGGCCCTTGGACGGCATGGCTCTGCCCAAGCTCCTGTTTATCTAGTGTGGGAGGGTCGAGCGGGGGGGTCGGGTCGGGCATAGACTCTCTCTCTCCCAACAGCAGTGAGAGCCCTGGCCTCTGGAGGGCCACCACGGCTCTGCATTCTGGCACGAGCAGGTTGGCTTCCGGAACGCTCCCCGCTTGCACCGCTGTAAAGCCAGTTGACCACATGGCCTGGGAGGGCTCCCCATCGATGAGGGAGGGGAGTGTGATCAAGCATGCAGCAGAAGGTGAATCTCGTGTGGGCAGGTCAGAAAGAGCACCGTCAGGGTGATCGCTCAGGGAGAGTGTGTCCGGGACGAGCGGGGGAGTGGCCATCTGACAGTCCAGTGACACGCTGGGGAGAGGGGGAGGTGCGGTCGGAGCGGAGCGAGCCCCCCATGCGGGGAGGGGGAGTTTGGCCTGTGAGCCCATGCTGGGGTATTTCATCTTCAGCAGCTTCTGGTACTCCTCCAGACGTTGGCGGGCCTGGTTCACTGACTGCTGGTGCAGCCTATGGCAGATAGAAACTGACAGCTTAGAGGGGACCCAAACGGAACAGGCACTGCGGGTCTGTCAAGAGTCAGCCCAGCGGGCTACAGCTAAAAGACACAGTCCTCGATATGCTTAAAATAGCCAGCATGTTTCAGACAAACTATCAACAACCTACATATTCCAATCTCCATGAATGTTCAACAACTTTCCTTTAAAAAAAACAAAAAAACCAGCTTCTAGTATTTCATGAATGATCAGCCTGTCAAAATACAATAAAGAGACTAAATATTTATGGCAGTTAATACAGAAGCCCTAAAGGAGGCAAATGATGGATGATATGCAACAGCAGATATAAGGAACGCAGAAACAATGCTGCGAAGTGCTGGCTCACTGCTGTGAGCAGTGTGGAGCGAAGTGCTGGCTCACTGCTGTGAGCAGTGTGGAGTGAAGTGCTGGCTCACTGCTGTGAGCAGTGTGGATACACAATCTCTCTTACCGGTTTTGTTGCAGGAGACGCTGCTGATGCTCTCGGATTCTCCTGGAGTGCTCATCCTGGGCAGCAATCGGCCGGCTTTCCTGGCCCGCCTGAGACTGCAAACCATGACCAAGAGTCAATACAGTTACTAATGTAATCCTACATGTCAGCACCTAGCAGAGATCCCCAACCATGTCCAAGGGTCAGCCCTCTGCTCAATGCCTTCATCACTTGTTGCGATGGATGCAGACGTCGGCTCTGGTCAAAAGGACATTCGGCAGAATGGAGACGGCCATTTACTGCTGTGCTTTCAGAAGCCCGCACACCAAAAGGTATAACTACACTTGCAAAAGCAGAGTGATTCATTCCACATCTCTCATTATTATACCTCTTCAGGTTGGATGAACAGCTGAGCCCAGATGAATAATTCATCGTCTACAAGTTCTGCTCAAGGCTGATTTCTTGACCTGGTGGTAAATGTTCACAGCTCTAATCTACCAAATGGCCTCCTCCTTTTAATCATGCCCTTACAACAATACCGGCGGGAGCATTTCACAAGCTGCCAAACAAAGTTTTTAATGAAGCTTGTCCTTTAGAATTTCTACACAGATTTCAAAACAGACAACTGCTTTCACCTGATTCCAAGACGCATAAACAGCACATAGAATCATCATCATAGCATTCTACTTAACGGAAGGTCATGGGTGGTCCCTCCAAAACTGACCAACCAATGCTATTTCTTCACATAGGATACAGAGTTTTATAGACATATATTTATATGCATGTGACCTAATCCCCCTTTCATTCATCGTCAGCACATCCTCCCACCATGTCCACTTGAACACAAGCCAAAGCTCAGCTCACACTCCGCTGCTGCGATTCAGTAAAGTCAGCAGGCAGCTCGGCTGGACCGAATTTCCCAGAATCCTCGGCCGACAGGCGCATCTGCCTCAGTTGGCGCTCCAGGCTGCGCCGCTGCTCCTCCAGGTCCTCCAAAAGCTCCAGCTGCTCCTGTTTTTGCCGCTCAAGCTCAGCCTCCTGCAACAGAGGTAACCCTGTGCTGTCAGAGGGCACCTTTCCACTGCAATAGTACTGCATGCTACTTTTGTATTTCAAAAAAAGTACCAAAAGTGCTTTTATTTCTTATGTTGATTTATCATTACTGTAAAAACTGATACAGGCACTGAATGAATCATCACAACACAAGGTGGGGTATTTTGTACTGAATTCAAAAAATAGCTTTAGTATATAATGCTGGGCAATATGCAATATTAATACCAACATTGCATGTTATGCACATACAATTCTCACACTGCATGGACCATGATGGACTTAGGTCAAGCTTTGTCATACTGTCAGGACATCACAGCGCTGTGGGGATTTAAGTTTTACTAAAACATTTTCACTCTGTCATATGAAACAAAACTTAGCAAACTTTGCAATTCTAACATTTGTTCCTTTTCAAGATTATCTAGTAAATGTTTGTAAAATCTGCTTTACGTTTACCACTGCTGCTTTTGCATGAGCTCAGCATGCAATCATAATCATCTTCATCTTTACTGTCTAAATCATTCCTTGATGGTTTTGTGAGAAATTTATTTTGAACTCCTTTTTGCTTTATTAATAATCTCAACCTTTATTGCAACAAAATCACACTGCGATATTTAAAATTTTTCCAACATTGTGCAGCCATAGTATATTTTATAGCAAATACTTAAAAAATTAAATTTCATTTCATGCCACATCTCATTGGATCTGTTACTCTAACCTGATCGTAATTAATGCTTAATTTGTCCACACATCCATTATTATTACTTACTTTTTTGCTTAATTTGTTGTCGTTTCCGGAGATCGTAACTACACTTTATCAGGATGGTGGATGTATTTTGTGTTCGCTATGCAGGTCATTTGCATAACCAATCTTACAATATACACGTTTGCAAGTCCTGTCCCGAACTACCAAGAGAGTATCCAGGCTGCTTTGGTATTCTTTGTACTGGTACCTGACTGGACATTAATGCATAAGGGAAAATACTGAATTTTTGGTATCAGAATTATGGTAACAGGTGCAGTGGAAAACCACCCAGACTGTCCTCTAGTCACGAAGTTGCCGTCGGCACAAAGAAAACTGCAGGGGAACCTAAACTAACAGCACATTCATACGACTATTGCACACAGCAGGGCACCTGATGCACAAGCCGGCACCAGTGAGCTAGCAATCCTTCCCTGCTGATCTCCCCAGGAAGCCATTAAAAGCTAATTCCCGACTTCTGCCACAAACAGAGCCTGCGGCATGTTGTCTCCCCAGCAGCCTGAACACAGACCAGGCGCTGCCGTCAAATCGGAATCATCAGCGCACACAGGAGGCACCGGTGCATACCCGCTTCCTCCTCTCCGCCTCCACCGCTGCACCCCTGTGATGTCGCAGGGTTTCTGCAACACTGGAGTCCTCTGTCACCTCACGGCCCGAAACTAAAAGGAGAGCAGTATTTAAAAGGAAGGTTCGGTGCATTTTTCTCTGTGTAGTAAACAGCGATGTGAGGAAAAGCAGTCAGCAGTCAAGATCAGGGGCTGACCTTGAGCAGCCGGCTGGGGGTCAGGTTCAGTGATGTGTGTTGGACTTGGCGACCGGGCCTGCTCCCTGTTCTCGCCGCTCAGCGAGCCACTCTCGATAGTGACGCTGTCCCCGGCCGTCACCTCGCTCCCACTCCGGCTGCCCTGCTGGGTCCTCTGTGCCCGAATCCTTTCCAGAAGCTTCTTCAGTACGTCTCTAGGGGGCGCTTCAGAAGGCTGAGCTGTGTTTACAAAGCCAAACATCAACACTTACCAAACACAGAGCCCAAGTGATTAGAGCTATATCCACTAATTACAACATGAATAAGGACTAGTAAGTTCAACCCTAAGGTACAGTTACTGAAATAATGCTACAAGGTCTTCATGACCTTCAGGGGTAGATACTCATTCGCAGAATGAATTAAGCTCCAAACCTTGCTCTTCGGCAGGTGAAATTGCAGGCTGGCTCTCCTCTCCTTCCATGGCTTCCTCTGCGCTGGGCTCCAGGGTCACGTCCAGATCCTCGTCCTGGCTGCCCAGAGACGTGGCGAGAAGCGGCTCTGGTACGAGATGCAGGACCTGATCACCTTTCACTCCTGCGGGGCCCACAGGGAAGACGTCAGAGGTCAAGCAGTGAACATCGTCAAGTTTGACCTCATCAGAAAGACATAAGGAGGAAAGCAGAACTAATTACGGTCTTAGTCACATCCAGGACGGTGCAGACTATGCAAGCTTCAAAATTATCAGCTGATAGTAAATTAGTGAATTAATGAAGGCAAACAGTTGTCATTCTTGACACACCACAGCACACAGTGCACAACAGCAATCTGTTTCATTTGCATTTAACCCATATGTGACATAGCAGGGGGCAGATAATTCAGCGCCCAGGGAGCAGTGCTTGGGGGTGGGACCTTGCTGAGGGCACCTCAGCGGTACTTTGCTGGTTAGGGATTTGAACCAACAATCTTTCAATTACAAGCACTCTCCCCTAACTATTAGGCCACTGCAGGCACCAGGCACTAGATACACCAAGTAAGGTACATAACAGGAAACCATCTAAATCAAACACTGAATGTAACGGTACATGAAGCTTCTGGAAAGCACTGCAATGGCCAGCCCTCCATGACAAGAAGATAGAGCAAAGGCAGCAGCACCTGAAAGGCGAGGCCCTCCAGCCTGCTCACCTCTCTCTCCGGCATACAAGTCCTCAAAGGCAGACTCCAGGTCCCGCTGCCTCTCCTCTGCCATCTCCTGCCTTCGGTGGGGTGGCTGAAAGATGTGCAGGGGCATGTGCGCCAGATGATGCCTGCGACGGAGAAGGTCGGCCTGCTGCAAGCGTTCCAGCTGCTGCAGAAAGCGCTCATGGTCCTACGTGACCATAGCGTGCAGGACAGCAGGGCATATGTAAGACTAAGCCTGGAAATCACTCTCCACTCACACACACACACACACACACACACACACACACACACACACAAACCAGCAGGCAGTGAAAAACACAAGCTGATACAGCCTGTGTCCATGTAAGAGGCATGCAATCTAGAGATACACCAGTCCTATATATGGATTGATATTGGCACCAATCCAGATCTATTAGACAGATTGGGTATCGGGTATATGGCACATCCACGACCGATACTTACTTATTTAGTTTTTGGCAATCTGTAAAAAGATTCTCCTGATTCTTATTTAACCGATTTGTACAATCAATCGCATGACAGCTCTTTCTGATTTTAAATGTTAAATTCAAGCTGAACACAAACTCTGTCACTCAGTTTTATTTTACACTTTTAACAACTAGTAGTAAAGTGATTTGCAAACTTTGTAAAAACTAAGGTTTGAGAGGTGGAAGCAGCATTTACTGTAGAATCCCACTAAACCAAGCATACATAACTGTGAAGGTCAACACGAGTAATGTGAAAAAGCGACGGATGATTTGGGAGTCGCCAGCTCGGGCTGTTTTGCGGACGAGTAATGTGAAAAAGCGACGGATGATTTGGGAGTCGCCAGCTCGGGCTGTTTTGCGGACTCGCTACAGCTTGCGATACATGAGGGGCTGCGATTGCAGCAAAATGTAAGTGACGCTGTAGCCATTGGCAGATAAATTGTGGGGCATTTTAAGCATTCGCCCCTTGCATATACCCGCTTTTGCGAGACACTCCAAATGCCTCAAAAACACTTAAGATGTACAAACAAGGGACAGCAGTACGTTATATATGATTCTAGTAGCCTAATTTAAGATTTTTTGGCATTTATTTTTTTCATTTACAGTAAAATCCCACTATAGTGGACTCGCTTATAACGGAACATTGTCTATGATAGACGAGGTCCACTGGTCCTGGCCGTGTGCCATTACGAACATGCAGAAAATGCATCGATATAACGGAATATCGCTTATAACGGACAAACAATTTGGTCCCAGGGCCGCTTTTAGCTGTAGTTTTGTTTGGCTATAACGGACATGCAGGCTCCGCCTACAAGGCATGTGGCGTGCCGGTGATATCCAGCGCAGATACCTAGTCAGGACAAGTGTGTCTGCTGGGGTGTGGCATGAGTAAATGGTGTCCTGTAGTTGTGTTCTGGGCATACAGCAACTCTGGATATGACGGACTGTTTTGCCAGGTTCCTTGAAGTTTGTTATAATGGGATTTTACTGTACTAGTTTAAAAATATTAAGAAAAAGTAGAAATATATTATATACTTATATTAAAATATTAAAGTAAAAAGAGCTCTTGTATTGGAGTCTGTATCGGTGCTGGCAGTTGTGCATCAGAATCGGATTAGAACTGAAAAATGTGACCCAGTCCATCCCTAATACAGACCGTCCATAACATACAACCTATGCGACCTGCATCGACTCACACATACAACCAAATTTCTTTTTTATTAAGCAAATGTACGAGTACAAGAATGCACTGTACTGTATGGTGGCAGGACCCTCCCAGCCCCACACACATCTTTCAGTCTTGTTCACACACCTAAAAGAGAGGTTCTCTTATTCTGACATACGTCTATTTCGATGTCTGTCTGTCAGAACTGAACTCACAGTCATTATTTGGGGACAGTCTGTATTTCTCCCTAATAAAAGAAAGATTTTTGCTAAAAATGTTAAAATTTCAGACTGCAGAGATAAAGGTCATTTATGTGAAGGTCTACTGCGAGTGTGTGTATGAGTGTGTGTGTCAGGGGGGGTTACCTGTGTGAGATGTTCTTTCCTCAAAGCATGCTCCCCCCTAAGACGAGCCTTCTCCTGCCTTTCCCTCCGCTCTCGCTCCTCCACCTGATTTAGATCCGCTAGGCGCTGCCCCTCCTCTGCCGCTGCAAGCCGGGCATCGCGCTGTCCGCAACATGCAGGATGAAAAATCATAAGATGAACAAATGGTGTGTTCACTTTATCCATGAGCAGTGAGAACCTGCATCGCAGCTCCATCGGTCAGTGAATAGCTGCTGGCTTCCTGAGCCTTTCACTCCTGCGTCTCCTCTCCCATTTTTAAACAAGCCTGGAGTTCCTTTCCCAATATGACAGGAGCGCCTCAAAATCCAGTGAACTCAGGGTCATTGTAGCAATGTGCAGCTTCTGCAGAACAGACCTCACTAACCCGCTGTGTTTGTTGCTACAGTTACTTCAGTAAATAGATCCAACTAATGCAGAAGTCCCAAAAAATGCAACCTAGTCACACTTCCGGACACACACACACGGACAAACCCAAACCGTGCATCAAAATAAAAGAGAAACGCCATCTTGCTTTCCTACCTGATCAGTGTTTACTTCACAATCCACAGCCGCGTCAGGTAGATGGTAATGCGTGACAGAGTATCTAGCTGCAATGGGCACTTTCGCCACAGGGGGGCGCTTCAAATCCATACTCTGGGGGAAGAGGGAAAGCTAAGCCATCAAGCGCAATTCACACATGGTGAAGAGAAGACACTGGCAGGCGCCTTGCATTGGGTGTTTGGGGCCACCAACACAAACTTGCCTGGATGGGGTCTGGTGGCGGGGGCGGGAGGCTGGTCACCTTGGCTGCTCTCTCCTTCTCTGTGAGCAAGGCCCTTCTCCGGGCCTCTGCACGCCTGCAAAAACGGCAGGGTCAACGAAGCCACGTCAGCGCCTGCTGTGGCAGCTCGCGGCCTGCTCCTCACCGGCACTGCTCCTCCTGCTGTCGCACCCTCTGCCACCTGAGCTCCGTCAGCGCTGCCCTGTGCCTCCGCTCTGCCCGCTCTCGATTCTCCCCTGCCTGCCGCCCCAGTGCCTCCCAGTCTGGTTCCTGCAGCCGGGCGATAAGCAGCCGCTCTTACACGCCTTCTACACCAATGTGAGTGTGAATGCAGGGCAGTGACGGCACCAGCTCACGTTTTCCTTGGCACTCCTGTAACTTTCTCCCACAGCCCCGAGGTTCTCCTCGTACAGCTCCTGCAGGGCTTGAACCCTTTCCTCCTGCTGCCTCGCCCACTCCTCCCTCAGCTCCTCCGCCAGCCTCTGGAGCTCACAGTCTCGGCGCTGCCGCACCTCCTTGCGGATCTGCAATGCGATGCAGCGCTCCTGCTCCCGCACCTGCATTGAATGCACTCAGTGTCAGGATGGAAAGCAGGTTCATGCACATACACTGACAGACAGTGGTCCACTGCCGATTCATAACAGGCCCTTTTAAATTGTCCTCTCACCTGCTGCAGCCTAAGCCTCCTCCTCCTCTCCTGCTCCTCTCTGATCAGCCGTGCCTCCTCGTTCGGGCTCAGCCTCAACCGGCCCACTTTGATTACCTTCCTCCTCATATTCGTCCTTTCGTCTAAGGTACTGGCGGGGCCATGACTGGCGTCCCAGCCTTCCGCCAACATGGACCCAGGCAGGTTATCACACGCTTGTCACGAAATTAGGGGTCATGTTAAGATAGTTAACGCGCAGATTTCCGTTTTCGGTCAAGCCGGCTAATGGCTAACGGGGCTAACACCAAAACAACAATCAGTAAAGTAACATGAGACCCAGTTGGCCACCTAACTCTGAAGAAAAATGTCGAAATAAAATCCCGTTAAGATATGTTAAAAAGAAGGATCATGTCTTAAGAAGGAAAAATTAACACTACGTAAATAAAAACAAGAATACGTTAAGAAACACTGAAGTTATCCACTAGCAGCTAGCGCGTCTCCATGGTTTTGCCTCTGCTGCAAACGTCCATTCGCGACTCGCGTGACGTCACTACCGTTATTCAAACAGCCCGCTCGGTCACAGGGGGCGGATTGTAATTGATGATCCGTAAATAATTCTGAAGCGATGTGTGCAACGTTATGTACCGGGCAACTCGAACTGTACTTTGCACAGAGAGCGTAAAGTGATGCTGTCGTTTACAAAATCCAGCCTCTGAAGGTAACATCAATACTATGGGTAGCACAGGTTCCTGCCAGTAATGCTTTAGCTACCTAAACTAAACACTGAATAAAAGGAATACAAGCCATTTCTGAAGCTACTCCGTAGCCGCCTCCCTCCCACCACTTCTCAGGGGAAGTCTCGCGACACTCTGAAACAGACGGCTAGACGTCACTTCCTGTCAGACTATGGGTCTCCAGTAGTTTATGGATTAGGTAGGTTTTTCTTTTTAGTCATTAAGGTATGTGTTTAGTATATATTCAAACGCAGGTGTATGTAGTGTGTTTGCATATCTGTCTCTGTTTTCGGTATTTTATTGTCGGGAGCGAATGGTTTGTTTGTTATAGCGTTTTTGCTCGATGAACCACACGGCTTTTTCGCCAATTAGATGGGCATGTATGTACTTCGTTTATTTATTAAGTGCCTGTAATTTTAATCCAAGTAGAAGTCCGCTACCGCTGAACAAACTTTAGTAACTTTAAGAAAACGTATATCAACTTTTAATGGTGGGATAGGGTTAAGTTGTATAACTATAACGGTGCTTGCTGGACGTGTTTCATTTGGTGTCTCGCGAGTGTGTTTAAATAATATAGTATGTGATGCTTAGCCATGCATCGTAACTAAGGATAAATATAGTATCGTTGACGTTGTGCACTTTAGTTTGTGTAGTAATGAAAATTGTGCTTTCATGCAGTTTGAGCCCCGTGTCCCAGCATCATGTCGGGTGGTCCAGCAGTACGTGTAAGCATCGAGTCCTCCTGCGAGAAGCAGGTCCAGGAGGTCTCCTTAGACGGCTTGGAGACGTACGTCCCACCCCTGTCCATGTCTCAAAACCTGGCCAAGCTCGCCCAGCGTATTGACTTCAGCCAGGGATCTGACTCTGAGGAGGAGGGTGCTGAAAGTGAGCACCGGGAGCATGAGTGGGTGAAGCAGGAGCCTGAGGACGACGATGGTGAGGCCCCGTACCCGTGCTCACAGGCAGATATCATCATCATCATCATCATCATCAT
>JAODKF010000042.1:3269260-3298220 GCA_026779585.1 Mormyrus proboscirostris | reverse complement strand
TAAGGCAGGTGTCTCATACACTGACCAATGGTGTACAGAACATATTGAGCAACACCTTTCCCTGTCTTCAGCAAGCCCCTCCAAAACCCGGGGAAACATGGTAAGCATCCTTGAATAGGGTAAGCATCCCAGAACAAGGATTCTTTCACATAAGATAAGGATACTCTGAAACCAGTCATTTGTGAAAAGTTATATAAGTGATCAGAAAGAGAGGAAAAACCATACTTGTGCAATTTAACCTTAATACAATAATATTATAGGTGAATCATAGACGACGTATCTGAATCTGAGGATGATCAGTCCATAGACGATCAGAATCAATCCACACCTCAATCATTTCATATGTATGACAGTAACAGGATTCTTTTTTTAGTTGGTGGTCATTTTAAATGATTTATGCATTGAAAAATTGAGGTATTTCTTTAGTTTTCAATTAATTGTTTTTGGATTCAGATTGCTGGCTGAGAACTAAACTTGTGTTTTTCCAGGCTCAAACTCGACTATCCAGCTCCAGTAATGCACTTGGTCTCATCTCCCCCCCCCAATTCTTCATGGTCTTGATTTGACCTGGTTTTGTTAAAGATATGATCTTGGCTCGTACTTGACCAAGGTGGACGGGAACACAACACTGGATGTAGGTGCAGCTGATGTCAGCATATACACCCTAAAAAGGATCAGCATTGTCAGTATTGCTCTGTAATGATCAGCAACAGAAAATCATCCATATCAGGATTTATTACACATACATTTAATGCATTAACTGTATATAAATTGGGGGGGCACTTAGCCATTGACCCCCAAAGGTTCTTTTTTATATGAACCAAACCCTCCTGTGGGATTTATATCCCCCCTGTGGTTTCCCCACCCCACTTTCTCCCTTCATTAATATTTTCCCACTAATGGAGGTACTGTGGCTGTCAGTAAATCATTTTTAAAATGCAGGATTTGTGCGGAAGGAGCAGAGTTTAGTTCCTCCAGCGGCTCCTGCTTGTTCCTGGTCTCAGAGGTCAAAGGGCACCTGAGGCATTGAAATGCACTTATGCACACTATCAGTCACAATCAGGGTTTTTGCACACCGCAGATTTTTACTGCTTTTCCATTTATTTCATAAACTGCAGATTTTTTTTATTCTTGTTAAGCTTTGAAATGTTGAGTGAACAACTATAAATGAATATATAACTGAAATAGATCAAGGTTCCTTTATAACGTGGAGAGAGTTTGTAACAGTGCATGTCTGACATCCTGTTAACTGGTTGTGTGGTGATGGAATAGAAAAATTCTAGGCTGTATTCTAAATCCTAGGCAAATTCTAGCCCTTGCAGAAAGAATGCCTCAAATTTTGTCTACTGTTGTAACAGCTGGAATTGGTTACTTTGATGAATCAAAGATATAACATTTTTTTGTTAATAAAGGTACTCAAATGGTCTACAATGATTTACATTCTGTAAATTCATTTGTTAGAGAAAAATACTGAGTGTATTTTTAGTAAATGTTAAGTGAGCAGTAGGCAAATATAAAAAATCTCAGCGTGTGCAAAAACTTTAGACTGGTGGTGTATGTGCTGTAACATTTAGTAACAGTTTTAGTACAGCTTAGTATAGTTTGTAGTACAGATTAGTATGGCTTATAGTACAGTTTACCCTTGTTTAGTATAAGCACATGCCAGCTAAACAGATCCTGCCCTTCCTCCATGAGAAGGTACAGCACCATGCGCCTGGTCTGCTGCATCATTCTGAACTCGCGTTCAGGCTGCTGCCCTCAGAGTCACTTCCCTCAAGGTGCTGCTGTCCGTCTGCCTCAGCTTGAAGACATCCCACCGCTCTGGCAGCAGTCCCCTGAAGAACAGGACGGCCGCCAGGCGGGACGCAAGCAAGATGGCGGCGAGCGTCAGGAGTACGATGGCCGTGCGGAAAGGGAAGGCCTGCACGAGGATGCCGTCGCGCAGACGGCAGCCCGGGAAGCCGAGCAGGGCCGGCACGCCCAGCATCGGCTCCCCCGCCAGGCCGCGCAGCAGCAGCGCCGTCGCAAAGCCCGCCGCCGAGCCGTAGCCGTTGGTGTGCCGAGGCAGGAAGAAGACTGCCAGCAGCTGTGCGCACACCACCGAGTACATGACATCACCGCTCATGAACCACAGCACGTACACCGAGCCAGTGCTCATGGCCAAGCTCGCCCCCAGCAGGCCGAAGACCAGAATGCAGACCTTCAGGACCAGCACGATCTCCCTCTCCGAGGCCTTTTGTGGGGAGGCAGAACACAATGGAATAAAAATCTACAAGCTACAAGATCAATTGCTTTTTTTAATTTACCTTTCTAAACATACTATGACTTTGAAGTACATAATCAATAACTAAACTGAGACCATCCATCCCATCGTTCTCATCCGTAGCTTTAGTATCCGAACTCTGGTAATATGAACATGAATGAAGGAACAGTGAATTACAGAGAAGGTTGCCATGGAGACGGGTCCTCGTGCACGCTACCTCATTCCAGTCCGACACCCCTATCCTTGAATTCTGTGGTCACTCACCTTCTTCCTGATGATGTTCTTGTAGACGTTGCGCGCGAACAGCGATGAGGCGGACAGAAGGGCCGAGTCGATCGACGACATGACGGCGGCGGCGATCGCGCCAATGCCGGCAATGGACACAAACGGCGGGCAGAGATGCTGCAGGGCGATGGGCAGGATCATGCCGGCTTTGCCCAGCTCGTACGGGGCGGGCAGCCCGAAGCTAGTCTGGTTCCAGTCTGCGGGAAGCGAGACGGAGTGCTTTGATCGCTTGTCATCCATGTTTCGGTTTAAAAAACGCACAAAAAACTAAAAAAGGGGCCAAATCCAGACGCTGCTTTGGTAAATAATAGGACCCTCTGGCTGTTCTATAAACAGCGACTCTGTTTTTCACACTTAATAACCTGGAGCTTGAGACGAGCTCATTGCTGGATAAAAGCTGGATAGGTGCAAAGACGCCGTTTCTGAAGAACGGCATGGTGTGGAGATGCAAAGGGAGGCAGGTACCAGTGGAGGCAGCCACAGCGCCTATGAGGATGGGCGGGATGGCGAGGACGAAGCAGGCGGCCGCCGCGGCGAAGCACGTGATCTGGGCCTTGGCCACGCTGCCGGTGGCCAGGATTCTCTGGTAGAAGGCCTGGTAGCAAACCCCGGACATGGTCTGAAAGGGAGAGCCGCCTGAATGTGGGCCGAGCCGGACTGGGAGCAAGAACCTACAGCGGTTAGCCTTCCGCGGTCACCTGGACCCGGTCTAAGGACCTTCGCTTATTCCTGGAGCAGGTCTGGTCGAGTACCTTCAGAACTGGGTCTCCCTTAACCACTACGCCCCCCCGCTACCACTGTCCTTCATAGCACGTGTCACTGACTTTACCACCAGCAGCAGGTCATCCAGCCAGATGCCCACATCCCGCTGCTGCAGGTTTCCCAGCCAGGGCACCTGATACACCTCATGGACGGCGGTGAAGACGATGCTGACCGACGCCGGGCTCTCCAGGATGAAGGGCACGCAGAACCACTGTGTGATACAGAGGAGGGTAGTATGCTGGCTTTAGGATATGTACTCATTTCCAGAGGTGGAGATTTCAGGTCCAGAAAGTAAAAATCCAGACCAGGATTTTGTTTCAACCAACCAGTTAAGCACAAAGAGTCACAGTGACAGAGACTCAACTGGTTGGTTGAATCCTAGTTTGGATTTTTACTTTCTGGACCTGAAATCTCCACCTCTGCTCATTTCATATGGGTAATCAATCCTTATTATGTTTACACTGTTTTGATATTAAAAGGTATCTAATGAGAGTTCATTTGATGCTTGTGGGGAGAAATTTTATTGTACAGCAGCATAGAAATAAATAGAGCAATGGATAAAGTAACAAGGCAAATCTGTAATATAAAGCATAAAACAACTTAAGGAATAAGAAAACTGTACAGATCAGTATGGCAAATATACGCAAATAGCAGTCGGGCGAATAAATATATATATGTTCAATATGCAGGTGCCTTCAGAAGAGACAGCATTGTATTCTGAATGGATTTTGCATGTATGTTAATACTATATAATGCATTATTAAGGACACCAAAGTTGGGGAAAAGTCTGGTCTTGAGTCCATATATGAATGGATTCCGTTTTGTCACATGCTTTGGTGAATTTATACTTGACTTTGACTTGGACCCAAACACTCGTGACCTGAAAAAAATGCCTCACATTTATGGATGACATCCTGTGAGTTTCACTCAAGGTACCTGGTTTTGGTGGTTATTGAGCCTGTCTATCCTCTCCTGATTAGACCATATCAGGAGCACGGTGGCATGAGTAGTGTCGGTGTCAAATTCAAAGTGAAAACATGTGCAGCAAGGCTACTTTACCACCTGCCACATATGAAATTGAATACTAAAGTTCAAACAAGGAGACCTAAAGAACGCCAGCGTGTCCAATCACATCGGTCCAGATTTTTATATAAGGAGTAAGTCAAACCCGCTTCTCTGCCATTACAGCTATTCGAGTCGCCCGCCTCCTCCCCTCCACCACCTCTGGCTCCCCATCCTCCTCTGGCATTGGCTGCTGGCTCCTTTGCCTCCTGCCTGGTCGCCCAGCCAGATCTGCCAGCTTCAGAGTCGATGGAGCAGAGGACCGAGAGACGGGCTTCGCCAAATCTCTTTTCTCTTACACATTCAAAGTGTTCCAACAAATACACACTGTTGAATCAAACTATTGAGGTCTCCTTGGTTGAACTGAAATTGACAGCCACTGTAACCCTTCGGTACAGTTAGCTGGGTCTGTGACAGTGAGGGAATGGCTGGCGCAGGTTTCACTGGAAGCCTATGCAGTTTAATCTGCACTGATTGCTGTAATCGATTAGATCTCAGCAATGGTGAGAAATGACCAGATCCCTACGCTATTCCTGACCACAAATGAATTTTAGGTATGTCCAAGTGGCCACGACCATATGACTTGATATATATCACTATCTCAAAGACAATACTGGTGTTTGCACAAAGGAAATTCTACCTGCATACAAATCGTCAGATGAATATAATTATGCATATCATGTGATCCACTCGGAATATTAAACATTTTCCAACCATCTTTTCTGCAGTTGAGACTGTCTACAGTACAGCTCCTTGCCATCTCTGCTTTATGCCGTGAACAGCATTGCTTTCTATCACCTAGCTGTGCACGCAACTCTGCGGCGATGCTGCACAGAACTTGTGTTGTGTCCATATCTATGTCTGCATTATTTTCTTCCAGTTCAGGTTTGTTGACATCTCTAAATTTCCCTACTGTGTGTGTACGTGTACATTGAAGATGTTCACTTGCACGCCTTTAGCATTGTCACCCATTCAGTTTTGTTAATTTTCCTGGTATCTTCATGTTCATGCAGCTCTTGTGTTGCAGGAAATGCGACAGATCCACTCACTAGCCCCAAAAACACAAGGAAGAGCTGAACGACGTCAGTGTATGCCACTGAGTACAGTCCCCCTAGCAGCGTGTACAGGATGGCCACCACCGCTGAGAGTATGACTGCCCAGTGGGAGGCGATGTCCAGGATCACGCTCATCGTCCCTCCTAAGGAGAGACAGACATCATGACCAGAGAAACGGAGACCATGAGGACACAGACGGACACCATGGGGAGACAGATGGAGACCATGAGGACAGAGACGGAGGCCATGGGGACAGAGACGACACCATGAGGAGAGAGACGGACACCATGGGGAGAGAGACGGACAGCACAGAGGTCCAGCATACAGGAGTCAACACCCTCATGCTGTGCTGCTCAACTAGGGTACTTTAATTTCTGAAACATAGCAGACAAGGTGGGGAGCGGAAAACGACAGAACCCTGTTCAACATGTTTGTTCCATTTAAAAGTTCTTCAGCTCCAACCTTTAAGAGGACTACATTCATCCATCCATATCCTGTAATCACTCGTCCTATTCAGGGTGGGGGGGGTCTGGAGCCTGTCCCGAACTACAAGGAACAGTCCAGGATGGGGCGGCAAGATCGCAGGGCTACATTCTCCTCTATTTTGTTTTCCAGCACTCTCATAAACTCACATCTGTGTTTTCTCGAGGAGCATTCATTTGGGGGGGGGGGCAGCAGAAGTGGGGGTAGCATACCCTGATGAACAGTCCCCCAAGACTTATCGTCAGGCTGAAGTCCAGGTAACGGCTCCATGGATTCTCACCTAGAGCAGCGAGGATGCAGGCCACCCAGAAGACGTCCGCCATCACCGAGGGCATGAAGAGGATGCTGGTCAGCACGTCCCCATATTTTTCCTGAAACGGGTCCATCACGGTCACGTAGTTCTTCTTGTGCACAGGTTTGATGAAGAAAAGACCCGCTGTGGGAATGACAGAAGACAAGTAACGAACAGGGCAGCCGCGCACCGACCGCCGCCTGCGACTGATGAGTCGCCGATTAAAATGATGACATCGCTTAAATTCTCCCTGTCAATAAAAGGCCAAAAACATGATCCTTCAGTTCGTCACTTTTAAATTAAGCAAATATGCTGATACCCAGCTAAATATAACGGTTACTGGGAAAAATAGAGAGTTCAAGGGTGATATGTTTTTATGATTTTTGTGGTTTGTTATTATTATGGTAGGAGATTGTGAACGACAAGCCAGTAACCTGCAACGTCGTCATTCCCAGGGCTCAGCAAGTCCAGTGCGAGGTTTCCTGCAGTTATTCAGACGCAGGCGCCTAGAGCACAGCTCTTACCTACAATGAGATTGAGGCTGTAGCCGATGGGGCCGATGGCCCAGGATAGACCCCTGTCAGGGAGGTAGATGACCTCAGCAGTGCCCAGGAGGAAGCCCCCTCCAACCCACGTAGCTTTGGAGAGACGGGAGGATGGTTAATGCACTGACGTCTCCTCGCGCTTATTAAGGTGCAGGAAGATGGATGGAGATACTTTCCAAAGGGACTCTGTGATTAATGTGATTCTGACTGCATGTGTATAAAACCCACATAGACTCTGTCGGCTTCCGTAGATCTTTGAGTTTGTGTGAGCTTATTGGTCACAAGCCCTGTTCTTCAGGATGAGTTGTCATGGTACCCACCAGTGGTGGTCAGGATGCTGACCCAGATGCTGAGGTTCCTCCCTCCCACCATGGTAACCTCACTCTGGTTGCCCTTGCATTTCTTCTCCTCCTTCTTGGCCTTCTTGGAAGCCCAGAGCCCAGTGCCCAGGATGGCGAGGTAGAAGACCAACACAGAGAGCAGGCCGGGAACATTTACTGCCATTTTTCTTCAAAACAAAAGCAGAGAGACCCCATGTCCCTGTCAGTAGATGTTATCTGGGTCTGGAGCCGACTGACTATCAGAAACCACTGACTATCTGTCTTCTGGTTCTTCTAATACCATTTATAAGAAAAAAGGCTACGTTTTACCCCATTTTTTCCATTTCCTCTCCCACATAAGATAAACTTTATCCATAATGCTGTTCTGGATACTTTAAAACATGTGGCTGAAAGTTTAGGTTCACATAAAGAAGGTTTTAACCAACAAGCCAGGTTCTCACATTCTCCAAAAAGCAACAGAGGTTGAGTGAGATGTGCACCAAGCTTTGGAGATGAAAGAGACAGAATTCACCTCCGTTGTACAGATTTCTCTTCCTTTCATAAATCAACATACATAAACTGCGTTTCCAAAGCGAACTCCTGCCGTCACACTGCCGCTCAGAGTATTGTTTGTCCTGCCTCCACTTTTGAAACATCCAGTCAGCTCTTGCTTTGGTTTAATCTGATTTCAGCCTAATTTACCTAATTTCCAATTCAATTCTTGCGCTTTCAGTTGTGTACGAGGGGACGCGTCATCGTGTCTTCATCAGGGTTTGGCTGCGACTGCTGCGATCGGTGCGCGACTGGCCTCGTTTTTTATGTTTAGCAGAAAGCGTGCGCGTCCGTGGGCATCGACTATACAACTTCAAGATAACTGATTAGTTAATTAGTTACTTCCCATAGGTGGCGGCGTGGACTTTGACAGACCATTGGTGAACAGTGATTTTTCATACTGTCCAAACATAATACTAAAGTATATGGTATTTTAAAAAGCAGCACTATTCTGCCATTTTTAAATTTTGGCGATAAAATTGCTCAGTGGGAGGGGGGATCCAGGCTAAATTTGTCGTAAGGATTTCAATATGGCCTCGATATGACATATTACAGGAGTACCGTCCAAGCCTAGATTAATATCACTGCTGTATGCAGCACCGACTGCATCCGTCCACATCCGCAGCCAAATGTGACCATATGAACACGAGCTGCCGCGTGCACAATCACCCGCAGCGCGCGCAGGAAACTGAAGTGTGAACTGCAGGGCCGCCAACTGTCACGCATCTGGCGTGACACTCACGCCTTCAGACTATCACGCTCATGCAAGAAATCTTACAGCAAATTTAAGTTGTTCCATTATTAACCTAAAATTAGCTTAATCAAAAGCGTTGGGGCACTTTGTAAACACTACAGACAATTTACAAGGTAATAAAACTGTTACATTGTCTCAAATCAAAAATCTTACTCCAGCCATCTGACCAAAGCTGGCAGCTTTGAGCTTTAGAAGTGATTCTTCCTCAGTTCTGCTTTATACATCCCCTGCTGAGCCAAAACATCTCTTATTCTCAGCAGTAAATCCCAGGAATGAGTGAACAATGCATAGTGATAAAACATCATATTTATATATATATATAGAAACTAAAAAGCATTAATTGCTGCAATTCACCTTAATGTAGGAGAGACATAAGCAAAGTCCCATTTCTCAGCCTGTTAAAATCACCAATAGCCCCATAACTCAAAGTATCTTTATTGTCACCTTCAGCTGTATGACACATACAGTCTTAATGGTCACGTGCAAAAAACTAAATAGTATATGAATAAGAAAGACATTTAAGCATGACAGATTGAGAAATAAACGTAAGACAGACTGAAAAAAAACAGTTTCAAATACAACTGACCGTGCCGGAATGAGCTATAATAGATTTCGGTTACAATGTTGCGGTTTCAGTTCATAGACGGTCATTGTGGAAATGAAGCTGCTGCTCTGTGTCTTCTAGATGCCAAGACTGTAAATGAAATGCGTTAACGACTGACGTTCAAACACGAATTGGTGTTCTGAGGAGAATTAAAAAATTCTGTCCTTGAGCGATGTTACTCCGCCATGACGAGTCCCACGACCAAAGCCTCCACCATCATGCCGAACAGCTCAGCTCCTGCCTCTCTGTGCTGCGCTGACCTTCGTACAGACAGAGGATCTGACACTGTTAATTATCACCAGTCCAGGCAGCAACTGAGATAAATCAGTATGATTTTTTCTCATTTCCCATCTTGCTCTCTGTTTTTAGAAGCATATAGACATATGAGAAGGAAGCTTAGGGCCTGACTGCAGAGTCAGCTTGTCATAACCTGCGCGTCCGGTCCTCGTGTGTCACGGCCCCTGGATCACCCACGTGCGCTGCCCTGATTGTGCTCTGATTGTGCCCTGATTGTGCCCAGCTGTTTTCCATCACTTTGATCTGTCCTGCATCTGAGTCCGTTTCCCCAGATCCGCCATCGATGTCGTGCGCCGTGTTGCTCATTTTCCCTCCCATAAACCCCGTTTGACCGTATTTACGGCTCCACTCATCTGTTTGCTTGCTCGTCTGCAACGCGACGTGACAAAACTGTCCGTCCACAAGCCCTGAAAGGTTTTCCAGAAGGTTACCCAACCCCCTGAACAACAGACCACACACTACTGCTTTACCTGAGCAACTGTCAAAAACATAAGGCTATAACCTAAACCTGCCCCCTCCATCTGGCAGCATGATCCTCCAGAATGAAGACCTTTTCTCTAGTGAAACAGAGCATGGATGGCTTGTCCTGTATGAGAAAGAGCTGTGTGAAAGGAGCCGGCCCTGGGATTTGGGGTTTTACATACAAGCAACTGATTTAAAGAGGGTGCAGAAAATGTTGCTCTGTTAATCTCACCAAAGTGCAGTCATGTGACAAACAGGCCTCTGCCAGTCATGGCCTGGTTTGTCAGGTAGCCCTGTAAATGTTTGATCAGCTCACTGTGGCCTGCAGTAATACGCCATCGCTAATTAAGGGTAACTAAACACCCTGTAATTCTGCTCTATACTTTTCTTAGACAGCTACATAATGAAATGTTCTGGTCACAAAATGTTTGTTCCAAAACATTTGCAAGTGAATATTTAGCGGCTGTAGCTTAATAACACCCCCAGAGGATAAAAATATATATTTATTTACACCAGTTCTCCTGTGTTTTCACATACTTTAAATTTTTGTTTCAGGTGTTAGTGGAAACATTTTTTCTGACAATTAATGTTATGGCTCCCTACCACGAAAAGTGGTAAGGACAGAGGAAACCAGGGTTTCTGCCCCTGGTGTTTTGTGAGACCCAATTATTCATCCATCCATCCATTTTCTGAAGCCGCTTGTCCTATTCAGGTTCTGTAGCTCGGAGGCTACGGGTGCAAGGCAGGGAACCACTCAGGATGGGGCGCCAATCCATTGCAGGGCACTGAGGCCCAATTAAATCCAGCAATTTGGAGAACCAGTGCGGTGAGTCTCCTGTTAATGATGTGTGGCAGGTCAGACCAATTGGTCAAATCTCCTGTTTGACAGACTGAGGCTCGCTGTCCTTTAGGGCCCCATGACCAGACAGCGGTGTCTGAGTGACTCCAGTTAGTCACGGTGACACTTGCCTCCAAGGTCAAGTCATTATTTCTCCAGCATAGTCTGTATTTAAAAAGCATGGTCTATGAATCTCAAGCAATTAAATGCACTTTGACACAGTGCCTGAATAGAAATTGCCTTGCAATTATGCAATTATCCCTTTGCTTCCGGACAGATACTGGTTTAAACAGGAAACGGCTGCGGCTTTTAGTACAGCAGAGGCAGAATCGTGTGTAAAAACTGGGCCTCATTTCTCTGACGTCTGTGTGTCTGGGCCAGGTGGTTAAGGAGGAGAGCTTGTGGCATAAAGGTTACCGGTTCAGGGTTCACATTTATCAAACACCTGAGTAGAGCATCCAGTTATCAGAAAGTTCCGGTGAGATGATGAGCAAAAGGCATATGGATGACGTACACCATCAGGCAAGGCACAGCCTAACCAGTTCACTGGAACGGCACAGTTTTTGCTCTTTGACTGGAAATCGGAGCAGTTTGGAGAGCAGTCCTGGGATTAGGGCTTTGAGGTCTGTTTTGAGAGCCAAGCTGTCATAAGGGGAGTCACTGTGCTATCAAGCACAGACAAAGTAATCTACCATTAGGCAAGCTATCCCTGAATACCTGAGGCCCATTCTCCAGCATAAACACTTCTCCTTTGCCGGCATTTACTGGGTCATTTCAAGTAATCTCCAGAATTTGTAAAACCTAATGAAGCCATTAGGGGGCGCTGTAGACTCCATTCAAGTGTGATAACAGGGAGACAATAGACCTTCTATTTTTATGCTTCCAGGATTTCATTCTCTTAAAGTTAAACAGCTGTTTGTTCAGTAAGCACTGAACTGGTGTTCATTTTAAATATTCTAATTAGACCTGTTTCATACACAAACAACAAACACATTTATTTTTGTATAGCGCGTTATCATATTACATCGTCTCAGAGCGCTTTACAGCATCCCCACCCAGAGCCCCCAGTGAGTAAGCCATAGGCGACAGTGGCAAGGAAAAACTCCGGAGAAGGAAGAAACCTTGGGAGAGTCCAGACTCTATTAAGGGGGAGCCCGTCCTCCAGGGGGCAGCAGAGAGCTGTCATCAGTGTCTGTGTACCTTCCACAGAGCAAATCATTATGTTACAGTCAGTAGTGAATGAAATTCTACAGCACATGAATGTAAGAATGTCCCATATGGTCTAGCTGTGAGGAATCCTGCTTTTCACCAGCTGGCCAGGGTTTGACTCCCCATATGGGGAAGGAATCTTTCATCCTGACAAAAGCACTGGCATGTCTTTCTCAAACACAGAGAGTACTGACTTGGCTTTCTCAGACGCAGTGAGTACTGGCTTGGCTTTCTCAGATGCAGTGAGTACTGGCTTGTCTTTCTCAAACGCAGTGAGTACTGGCTTGGCTTTCTCAAACGCTATTGAGTACTGGTTTGGCTTTCTCAAACTCAATGAGTACTGGCTTGGCTTTCTCAGACGCAGTGAGTACTGGCTTGGCTTTCTCAAACGCAGTGAGTACTGGCTTGGCTTTCTCAGACGCAGTGAGTACTGGCTTGTCTTTCTCAAACGCAGTGAGTACTGGCTTGGCTTTCTCAAACGCAGTGAGTACTGGCTTGTCTTTCTCAAACGCAGTGAGTACTGGCTTGGCTTTCTCAAACGCAGTGAGTACTGGAGTTCTCTGGTCAAGCCACGAACTTTGCACATGAGCACAATATATTGTATTTATAATTTCACTAATGATAATATATTATATATTATTATTCTGATATTTCCAGCAGTGATGTTTATGCCCGTTTCTCTATGTTCAGATTCAGAGAGTCGGCTCACAGGACCGCCAACCTTTGGCAGCTGGCTGGAGTGAGATTTTCAATTCGAGACACGTCTGCACACACATACACACACATGTACATGTTTGTAACAATTTTATTACCTTGTAAATAGTCTGTATGATTTGCAAACTACCCAAACTACCACAAAGCATCCATGTTGGCATTTAAAGTGGACGCTAGAGAATCGATCATGCGCTGTGTGTCCAGAGTGGCGTGTATACAGCTGCACAGGCGCAAATTTGATGGGCAGCAGCCATTCGTCCGCAGAGGTGCACGATGAGGTCATTAAACATTGGAGTGGACACACCCGCTAGTACGTGTGCAGAGAAGAACCAGCCTTAAGTCAGTCATTAATGCTGAAATATCACTTCGCTTTGGATCCAGAAGGGGGCAGCATAGCAACCCTTGCAGCCCTGCTAAAAAATTTCAGCTCACTGCTAATATGTTCATAATTTTACTGGGCCACATTAGTATATTTGAAATAGTATGAATAACTTGCTTTTCATACGTAGATCACACTGGTGACTAAAAAAGTAAATAAATTATATATATTTTTTCTGAGTTTCTTTTAACACTGATTAAGCACATGATTGGAAGAAGACAGACCCTCTACTGAAGGAGATGTCATGGTCATGTTTGTTTAATCAATGATTTAATATCAACACATTCATGAATGATTGTGTTCATCTTTGTGGTGCAAGCCGTAAGACATCTCTGTTTGTTTAGATTTATGTGGGTGACTGCCTTGAACAGAGGAGCCGTCTCAAGATGACGACCAGTATGTGGATTCATACACAGTCTAACAACATTGCCATTACAAAGTACAAAAAACACAAAAAAATCAAATGTATGCGTCCTTCCATAGTATTAAATCCTTAAGCATAACTGACAAATGCCAGAGCAGAAACCCAACATGAAAAGCAAATGCTGAGACATCAGGCAGACAGAAGCGGTGAGTTTTCCGTGGCTTCAGACGTATCTGGGACATGTGGGCGTGGTCTTCATATCACGCGATTCCCGTCTTTAGCGAAAAGGAGAGCATTTTTAGGGCTAAAAGGTCGCTGGTAAGTGAGATAAGACGCCAGCAATGACAGCTGTGTTTTTCAGCCAGATTGCACAACCTAGTGCGCTTACAGCTATGAGTAAATCCACGGTTGGGCTCTATTCCAGCATTAAGCAGAATTAGTCAGATGTATTGCAAACACCCAGATAAATGCGAGCTTCACTCCTCAGCTGTTCCTTTACATCTAAACTGGGAATTGGCTGTCGACACAGAAGGAGGGTTTGAGGTATTCTCACTCAAATGAAATTCAGAAAAAAATGACAACAAATCAGCATATTCTTAGTCACCTTCTGTCAATGAGTGCACTCAACTTAGAAGTAGACTAGGTCCAACACATACTGTGGTGATTACATTACATCTGACTGTAATCCCCTCAAAAATGACCAAAAACTTACAGTGATCTGTGATCTACACCCTCTGATACCAGTGAAGCAGATTCGAATTATTACTATTAATGAATTCAGCTTTGCTATCCGTCATTTCAGCTTTGCTATCCGTCGTTCATTTCAGAGCCCAGCTGCAGTAAATGTGAGGAAGGTCTGATGTGGTGATCTGATCCGAGCACTTTCCCAGCTCCTTTGGTGGTATTCTCAGGGTTTAGATGTTCCTCAGTTCAGGTTCCCCACAGCTTCTCACCATGACGGCAGCCTTACCTGTCTCTTGAGCATGCAGGTTCCGCACAGACACCCGAACAGGCCGTTGAAGACCTGCAGGAGACACAGGAGAACCTCCAAGCTCCCCAAGGTCAGCAGGATGGAGAAGAGGGTGATGTTCCAAAGAACGACATTCCTGGGCTGCTCACACTCATCCCAGAGGGACCGATTGAACAAGTAACTTTGGCTGTGGGGTAGGGAGGGGTGGGAACAGACATGAGAAGGAGGACAACTCAGGAATTCCTGTAGAAGAAGCGGCTTGGATCAGCTGCAACATTCGAGGGTGAAATATGAAACCGTAGAGGAAAACAGAAATGAGCACAGCTGTGTCAATTCCAGCACCCCTTGGGAGGGACAGCTCATCGGCCCGGGGCCTTACTCTTGTGTCCGGTTGAGGAAGGGGTACTCAAAGAGCCCGCTGCTTGTCCAGCAGAGGGGCCCGTCTCGGAGGCCGATGGCCGCAACCACCACACAGTACAGCGAGCCCGCGGCGCCCCCCGCCGACATCACCATGGAGACCATCATCTGGGGAGAAACGACGGCGAGCCCTCTTTAGTTTTGCCTCTACTGTAACCCCGAAAGGCCTCAGGAATCCTCTGCTTTTGTCAGATGACCCTCATTTGGAAATAAGGGAAAAAGCTCAGCCCTTTTACTGGACGCTCTTCCATGCTGGGTATGGGGGCGGCATCGTGACGCAGCGGGTGGCACGGTACCCTTGTACCTCCACTCTGCACGTATAGATGTTCTCGCATGTTCTCGCATGTTCTCATGTTGGTCTCCTCTGAGTTCCCCAGGTCCCTCTAGAATGACTCCATGACAGGGGGGACATTTTCAGCTACTTTAGGTTTCATAAGCTACTTCCAAACTGAAAGGCTGCTGTGGGCTAAATGGCTCAGCTCTTCTTGTGCTCTGACTGCTTCGTTTCCTTAGAAGACTCAACCAGCCGTTTGACATTAGCATTAGTGACACATGATTATAGGAGACTGACCAATCGGCACACAGCATGGCCCTGTTAATTGAATTTAGTGATCAGTGGTCATTGTTGACATGGCAACGAAATGTGTCCTCTGCATTTAACCCATATGTGACGTCGTGACATAGCAGGGGGCAGCTAATGCAGTGCCTGGGGAGCAGTGCTTAGGGGCGGTGCCTCGCTGGTCGGGGATTTGAACCAACAATCTTACGATTACGCTTCCCTTTAAGACACCACTGCCGATTTGAAATGGCAGTTTACAAATACTGTCCCAGCTCAAACTGCCCTCCCTGATGCGGATTACATCGTTTCTCTAGCTCCCTCCCAAAGTCCAAAGACTGACTGGTGACTCTAAATGATCTATCGTGTGTTTTTTGCTATGAAGGGCCCAGGGTGACCCCAGCCTTGTAACCCACGTTGCTAGGGATTGGCTCCCAGCTCCCCCACATGACCCTGCTCAAGATATGCAATTGGATAATGGATGGATGGATGTTTCAGCTGTTGATTTATGAAGTCTATTAGCAAGACAGCAAAGATTTAATATTTTACACTGAATAAATATTTTATATCTTATATTACAGTATGGATTAGTAAAGATAACCAGTAATGATTTGTGAGTATTGATTTCACATACTTCTGTATCTGCAGTCAAAGACCAGGATATCTTTCTCCGGAAATACTCCTTGAGTTTTTACAACACATGGCTCTCTCATAAACACCATAAAGGTAAATTACTTCTGGAATTAGGTTTATTATCAGGGAAAGGGAGTGCTGAGATAACCCCCCCCCCCACTGATTGCATCAGCTGTTTCCAGAATGCTCTTGGCTGTACATAAAACAAGCCAGCAGAGTAATGTCTTGGATTTATGTGTTCCTTTGCAGGAAGTTAACACTAAATCTGGCCCTTGGATGACACAGAATTGGCTGCGACCACATGTCAGCCAGCTGCTGAATGGCTTGGAATGGTGGTTTCAGCCAGCTGCTGATTGGCCTGGACCATGTGGCAAGCAGCTGCCTATTGGTCTAGACCATATGTCAGCCACCTGCTCATTGGTTTGGTCTAAGTGTCAGTCAGCTGCTGATTGGCTGAGACCACCTGTCAGCCAACTGTTGGTTCATCTGAACAACATGTCAACCAACTGCTGACTGGCCCAGATCGTGAGTCAGGCAGCTATTGATTGGCCTGTACCACATGCTAGTCAGCTGTTGATTGGTCTGGCCTGTGTGGCAGCCAGCTACTGATTGGCCTGGACCCCATGTCAGCCAACTGCTGATTGGCTGTGACCATGTGTCTGCCAACTGTTGATTGGCCTGGGCTAAGTGTCACTCAGCTGCTGATTGGTCCAGACCATATGTCAGCCACCTGCTCATTGGTTTGGCCTAAGTGTCAGCCAGCTGCTGATTGGTCTGGCCCAAGTGTCAGCCAACTCCTCTTTTCTGGGAGGTACAGATCTTTCTGCCTGGTGAGGCACCCAGATGCCAAGCCAATGCCCAGCCAATGCCCAGCAGCCCACAGCATGAACCCCTGCACCCCCACCCCTGCAAGGCGATTACGTCACTTACCCCACACCGGTTAGCACAACAGCCATCTTCATTCCCCGCGGCCCTCATCACCACGGCAGGCAGGAACACCTGTATCCAATCACCAGGTTTCCATCAGACCAGGCAAAATGCCCACCATCTCTGTACAAGCACTGGCCAGCAGGTGGCGCTCGGTAGGGATGCTTGGTGAGATGTAAAACCTCACTTACTCCAGTAAAATATGCAGCAATGCTGTATGTATTTTGTTTGCATGCACTGTTTCTCTAATTCCCTTCCTCACTCGAAAGGCGTGCAGTCAGGCTAATTAGTGTCTCCGAACTGTCAATATTGTATGGGCTGCCGACCCCCCCCCACCCCGTGACCCTACTCAGGATAAGCAGATGGATGTTAATTATATGGGCAAAACGATGCATTTCTATTCCAAAGAGGAGGTGCATGACCTTCTCAGGACAAACTCTGTGGCAGCATCACTGAGTCACATCCAGTTAATGAATAAATGGGAAAGTCATGAGCCGCCATTTGATCTGAGCCAATGAGACTGACTTTGTATCACAGCTTCTTAATAACAACTATTTCCCACCTCCCTCTCTTTTCACAGGTTAATCAAACATGCAAAGATGTGACATGTTAAACTTTCTTTGCGATAAAACTTAAAAAAAAAAAAAACTGGCAAAAAATTAAAAATATTTTAAACGTCCAGCTTCTGATGACTTGGTGCGCAGTCAGGGTTCTTGCTCTCTTTAATGTGGAAAGGTTCCTGGTTTCTTGGGGAGCTATTAGCGGTATTGCTTACCAGGAAACCCCCTCCGATAATTCCGCCGAACAGCCACACATGGCCAGTGATGTCATCTTTGTCCAAAACTTCCCCATTTGGAAAGAAGAGGAGGATGTTGGCCACAATGGCACACAGGCCGAGAGGAAACAGCAGGTCCCCCAGACATCTGGCACATCTTCCGGTGCACATTATGGATCTGAAGAAGGAAACGAAACCCAGCAGGATGGAACATCCTTCAGCGCCGATGGGAAGAGAACCCAGCACGTGCTGGGTTAGGAGGTTCTATAGATTTTTGTTATTTACACAGACAAATCAAATACTTTTTGTCAAAGAATTTGGCCGGCCGCACATATCATCGCGGCAAAGGTTTCCTGCAGCTCCGCACAAATTCCCAGCATTTTTCGAACATTGGAGATGAGCTGTAAGCCTGTGAGCCCTACCGTCTGAAAGTGATCCGTCTCTCTCGCCTGAGGAGGTCCGGCCACGGGAGCGAACACCCTGAACAGAATCAGGTTGGCCAAGACAGAGTGGGACCTTTCAGGAGGGCTGTTGAGAAGCGTCCAGGTCTGCGATCCACCCTGGAGTGTGTAATGTGAGCAAACATGCAGGACAGTGGCATCTTTGTCCTCCTGGTCAATGCCCCCGTCAGGGCTCCAATCAGAAAGCACCATACCTGCCTGCTGTGTTCTACGCCTCCCAGTTTAAACTGGAGCATGTGCTGAGATGTTATGGGCACATACATGCACATAACATATAAATGCATTTTGTTTTCATATAAATCTTCTTATTGTATGAGGGCAGGTGAGGCCTCCCTGCAAAATCTGGGGGAGGGGGGGGTTGTAATCTAAAAAAAATAATAATTGAGTGCTTGAAGATAGTATACTGGGTAGTAGGGCACATTTACAAATGAGAAAATTTGAAAGTCATTTACAAAACGAATAAATACAATATTTGCTGTCAACAGCTGGCTAGGATTGCAACAAACATATCCGGTGGTAAAAGAACAATGGACATTTCTTCAGCACACTGCGGGGGGGTGAGCACGTGTGGGAGAGGACCACATGATCTTCCGTCAACTACGAATAACATAACGTAATCATTCGCTTAATCACACATTCATGTAAAAATGTGTGTGTGTGTGGTCATGTATCACAATGTGATAAAAATCTGTTATTATGATGCTGTGGGGACCATATTTTTGGACCATTTCCCCACAAGGGTTAAGGTTAGGGCTGGGTGGGGGTTAAGGCTGTCCTTGTTTGGGTTTTTAACATAGGTCGTAACAAATATACAGATACAAACGTGTGTGATAGAGACAGAGTAAGTGTGGAAGAGTGGCTGAGTCTGTGTGTAGTTTTAACGCAGTTATGTTAACTTAAAAAGAATGACGTCGGAATTGCTACGAGTGCCTTTTAAGAGGCGTGGGACCCAGCGAGACTAGCGGAAAGCGACACGGTGACATTTGTTCTGGGAGGACTGTCACGTAGGGTAAAGGGTGCCGCCCCGGGGTTAGGGGATTATCGGAGTGTTTAGAAACTTTAGATAGCAGACCGCAGAAAGTGATGCATTGGGCGGCTCTGTTTTGTGTAATTCATAGATATAGACATCTCTTAAGCCATATCTGCTTAGTATATGACCATCATTGCGAAGTTAAGCATTCAAAAAGTCCAAAATAAGGTTAAGCGTCACTAGTAGCCTCTGCTGCCCTCGGCTTCTCATAATGCTATTTGATCGTATTTAGTCAGCGCTGAATATCCGGATGCTGGGGGTTGGTGGTAGTGCTCCGGATCGGGAATAATGATTTTGTGGTCGCAGGCGGCGATGCCGGAGATCCGCCGCAGCCCCGGTGTGAACCATGTGGCCATTGAGCGGCGCTGCCTGGGCGGAGTCACGCCAGTCCTAGATACTTCAGATCGGCACTGTTGATGCATGAGCACTTTAAAATAATCTCCGCATGGTAGTTTTCGGCTGAAACGCGATTTTTTTTTAATCCAGCAGCTGAGCGCAGATCGGCGCGAGTCCGCATCCGTAGGTGCGATGGGACGCCCGCCGAGCCGCTGGATCCTTCGCCTCTGGATCCTCCAGTTCTGGATCCTGTGCCTCGGTTTCCCGGCCGTACAGGGCGCCATCAGGAGGTATTTTATGGGCATCACGGAGGAAACATGGAACTATGCGCCGACAGGCGACAACCTGGTCAGCGTCAAAGAACCTGAGAAAGTCCAGTGAGTTTTTGAAACTTTGTGTTCTCCTTTTACTGCACTCATAGATGTTGTATATACCCATTATTCATAATAGAGGTACATTTTAACCTAACACTTTTAACATATTGTACAGCTGTTTCTAGCACTTTTGCAATATTTTGCACTTATTGATTAGATGCCAGACTGCATTCCGTTTTCTGAATACTTGACATAAATGACAGTAAAATAAAATCTAATCTAAATTCTCTAATTTCCAGTTGCGCACCTGAAATTTAAGCAGATCTTCCCGTAAAAGCGAGTAAAGTGATATAAATCACTTTTATAATCATTAAGCAGAATAATGTACACTATGTTACTTGGAAGGAAAAATATATTTAAAGAGAAAAAAAAAACTGCGCGGGGTTTTGTAATAATGTGTGGTAATTGTTGTCCCAAACCACTGACTTTTCAAACTCTTTGCATGTTCGTCTTTACAGGCATGCGTCTACTTTTCTGGAACCGGGTCCTCACCGAATTGGAAGCCTGTACAAAAAAGCTGTATACAAGCAGTTCAGAGACGCGAAGTACTCGGAAGAAGTGCCCAAACCGGCCTGGCTGGGCTTCCTCGGTCCCGTGCTCAAGGCGGAGGTGGGCGACGTGATCATCGTCCACTTGAAGAATTTTGCCTCCAGGTCTTATTCCCTCCATCCTCATGGTGTCTTCTATGAGAAGGACTCTGAAGGTAAAGACCCTCACACTCGCACATACAGCTGAGCTGGAGGCTGCTTCTGGCCTGTTGAGCTTCTGGTGGGGGACTGGTTTCAGTGTGTTCCCAGGGTTCCATGGAAGTGTGTGAGGGTTCTGCATGACAAACCTGCATCCAGTCAGGGTTTATCCTGGCTCAGATCCTGTTCTTCATGGCTCAGTGCCTGTAATTGGGTAAGGATTTACTGAAAGCTGCTAAAAAACAAAAGGCTTCTTTAAATAACATAAATAAAACACAAAAAGGGAACAAACAGCAAAATGAAACCATCATAAGATAAGATCATGCCGAGTCTCCAGAGGAGAGTTCCTCCTTCGTATCTCACATCTCCTCACCCATCCCATGGGCCCTCAGAGGAACCCTAATGTAGGACGTGGAACCTGGTTTTCACTGATAGGGTTATCTGGCAGGGTCAGGGCTGGAGATCGCTGGCATGGTAACACAGACCCGGCTAAGATTACGTACAGACACCAGACTGAATTTGAAAGTTGGAAAATGGACACTGTGAACCTCGGTGTGGAGTGAAGACAAAAGTGGTTTTGTGAGCCACATGATCATTTTTTTTCCCGCACTGGACTGTTGCAGTGGCCGGGCCCCGACACTCTAGCATGTAAGGTGGGCAAACTGCATTTCTAGCAAAACAAAGCAAATCAAGTTTGTCTGTAATGCACATTTCACACCATTAGGTGATTCAGGGTGGTTTACATGATAAGGATAAAATACTGTAAAGGAATAAAATTCAATAAAATTATAAAATACAGTAAAATGGTAGAATGTTGAAACAGCTCTCCTGATCTGCAGCTTGATGGGTGGGAGAAAGAGCTGTGGCCGAAATGCGACACTAAGTGTTTGCCATTTGTCCTGCACAGGCAGCCCTCCTGAAAGCGGAGGTGGGGTGAGGGGGTGCAATTTAAGACCAGATAATTCCGGGGGGAGACACAGAGCGCGCGGGGGTAGGCCAGCAAGTCTGAGAGTTTGTAGGAGAACCGTGTTCAGTCGGGCCACAAAACTGCGTCATTCAGAGACCCAGCTGAGGGCTAAAGGGTCTCATTTACCTGCATGGAAGTCCAGACGGAATATTTTAAATTCAGGCTGAGTACTTTATCCAAAGGTATGAAAAGCCACCTTGGAGGGAACGTGCACCCAGTGCCAGGTGAACCCCGTGTGGCACCAATGGCACTCTGTCCGTGGGCACTGAGGACAGGAGGTGGACTGTCAGGAAAATGCTGTAATTCTGGAAGCCATCTTGCCGTTTTTAAGCCAAGCGACAACATTCTAACAACTCCGTTCTAACAAATTAGCCTTAGATAAAGGGTTTTTTATCTGGTCTCTTCATTCAGAGTTTGTGGCGTAAGTGCGCCTCTCAGGTGGGCGATCCCCCTCTCTCTAGACCTCAACACTTGTACCCAAATCCTGCGCTCTGGACCATTTGCAGTCCCGGCGGCCCTTTTGAATCCTGCTTCCCACGCTGACACTGAAACGGTTTAAATCGTTTGTTTCCACCTCCACCGTGGATCGTGATTCTAAACAAAAATATCGTGATTAGATATTTTGGCCGTATCGCCCTCATAAAAGACACAGTGAAACAAAGCGGCATTCTTGCTGGACCCAGGGTGCAAAATTCATGAAAGAAGTTTATGGAAAATTTACCAAAAAAATCCTATACAATTAATAATTTAAGGGGATGAGAGGCTACTGTCTGTCTACCTAACATAAAGATCCCGCAATCGGCAGGTGATAAACAGGCACTCTGCACACACTGGGAAGTAAGTGCCAGGAAGTGCTGTCCATACTGACAGTGGCAGTGCAGTACGCAGTGGGTGCAGTAAGCAGTGTTTATCAGCGTGTTTATTCATTCTGCAGCACATGTGGGTGGGGGAGTGTTTCTCTGGCCTGTTGAATCCAGTCAATTGCTGATATCATCCAACTTCGTTCCACTTACAAAAGCACTTTAGCTCACAGGACTCATGAAAATTTTATAGCGATAAGGTGGAGACTCGTCTCAAGGGTTACAAACGCTGAACTTGTGCTCACTGTGTGATGTAACAAGGATTCCAGGTTAAACATACGCCGAGTGATGAGGTCACAGTATCTTTTCTGAGTTACCCCGGTTCTGCCTGTCTCTCTCAGGGGCTCTGTACCCGGATGGAACCTCATGGGTGTTGAAGCATGACGACATAGTGCCCCCAGAGGGGAACCACACCTACACCTGGACTGTGAAGCCTCAGTTTGCACCCAGCGCAGGGGACCCCAACTGCCTGACCTGGGCGTATCACTCCCATGTCGACGCCCCCCGTGACATCGCCTCTGGGCTCATCGGCGCCATCCTCACCTGCAGGAAAGGTGCTGCCACTGCACTCAGAAAGGGTTACAGAGCCCAGCATTTAAAACACATCTTTCCTACCAGCAAGTTTACATGTAGAGTATTAGTCAATAGTTTGGACACGCCAAGCCACCTACAAAGCAGAGTGATAGGCTCGCATCACATGACCTGGCCACCTGACCTAAACACAATAGAAACTTTTATGTCTGACCAGAGAGTGAAGGAAAAGCAGCCAGTGAGAGCTCAGCATATATGTGGGACGTCCTTCAGAACCTGGAAAAGCATCCCAGGAGGCCACCTCATGAAACCAGTATAGAAAAGACAGTAGGATCAGTCAGTGACAGGAGCTATTGGGGTTAAGGGCCTTGCTCAAGTGCCCAATGGTGACATCACTCTGCTGACCACAGGGACTTGAACTGGCAACCTTCTGAGTCCCAACCTACAGCACTGCCCTCCTAACAAATATTTCTTTTGTTTAACACTTTTTTGGTCATATTATTTTATAATTTTGATGTCTTTATAATTATTCTAAAATTTAAAGAACAGTACAAATAAACTTTACTATTGGTCGGCGTGTGCAAACTTTTGACTGTACTGTAGTTCTTCAACTAACTTTGATTCAAAGTATATTCTTATTTATTTTAAAATAGTCGACATGGTTCGTTGTGGAAAATTCTGGAAACGGTCATTCAACCTCTTGTAGTTTTATTTGAGACAGTTGATTTTTGCATGATGCACTGAAGATGTGTGTATGGAAACAGCAGCTTCAACCCCCCCCTGCGTGGCTGACCCCCCGGGACCTCGGCTGCATTGTCACTCTGCCCATTCTCAGGGGCATCTTTGATGTTTCTGCGGCCCCAATCACAAGTCATCACCTGTTTATGGCTAGCAGAGGGCCCCGAACCTCATGGGCTCTACACAACTGCATGGTTTGAGTGGCAGTTAAGACTCCCTGCATTCCCTGCAGGCGTTCTACGGCACAAGTCGCAAGACCACGGCCAGCTGGAGCGGGTCGACGTGGACCACGAGTTCCTTCTCCTGTTCAGCGTTATGGACGAGAACCTCAGCTGGTACCTGGAGGAGAACATCCAGGCTTTCTGTTCCGAGCCCACGGAAGTGGACCTGGAGGACGAGGACTTTCTGGAGTCAAACCAAATGCACGGTGCGTGAGTCACCCGACGAGTCCCAGTCCCACTGATGCTAAGACTGGCCGTCGCTATAGCGATAACATTTCAGGTTAAACATTGCGTGTGAGGAAAGGGGAGGACGCTGAGATGATCCTGCACTCCAGAGAAGATGTGGCAGCCCTCCTTCATGTTCCCACACTCCTTGCGGCCCCTGGGGTTTATTACTATGGTTATTTACTTAGCTTATCCTTCGACCCAGAATCCTCTTTAATCATTAGGTGATGATTGGCTGGCGTGAGAAATCAGACTAGATGCTATTTTTCAAAGTATGTGTAATGTTAAAAGTTTCTGATGAAATAACCTATAACGATGAGGTCAGTTGCTGCAGTTTTTGACGAGTTTCTGAAGTCTAGGGTCGTCTTGCTCGTCCGGAAGAATAGAATAGTCGCCTACGCATATCTTACTCTCTATGAGATACACAGACACATACAGGTGAGAGCAGGCTTGGGGGGTCACAGAGTAGGTCAGTCAGAGTGCAGTGCCCGTGGAGCTGAGGGTTAAGGGCCAAGGGCACAACAGCAACATATGTGTACCGGCCGTGAGATTTTAACTGGCAACCACCCGAGAACAGGCATTTCTATCTCACTGAGCCACGCCGTCCCCAATAAATGTGGAAAATGATCAGTTTGAGGGGTGTAACCAATGTCTGATACGGACTCTGGAGTCCTGAGTCTGACACTCTGCGTTTCTGTTAGCTGCCATGTGTGATAAGCTGACTCCACAGGAAACGTCACACCCGTCATAAGAAATTATCAGCAAGTGGGGGCATCCATGTGTCGCACGAACGTGGAACGAGTCTCAACTGGGCCTGAGGCTCCTTCTCGGACTGCATGTCAAAACAAATGAATCGCAGACAAGTCTCATGATAGCACAAACAATAATTTGTCCTCCATTAGCTGCATATGATGCACTTCCAGCTGAAAAAGATTACGTGTTTATAAACCAAAATAAAGGAGGCTTATGTCTCAGAGTTCAGCCATCTAAGCTGTTTATATTATGAAATTGTATGTGTAATAATAAAATGCTTATCTTCTATTCAGATGGTGTCACCCCCAAAATCACGATTCTTCCTATGCAAGGCCATAGACCAAGTTTGAAAAATAGTGAGGTCTGGGTCTTTGGTCACAGTATAGTTTAGGTAGCAGGAGGGCATGTGGAGCTATTATATCATAAGAACGTTATACAGCAATGAAATATTATGGGTATAGAGCATGTAATTTAAGGTTATTTGTAATCATATATGAACATAAAAATGAGAAAAATTCTTTATATTAACACACTATTACAGGCTACATCAAATACACATATTTTCATATCCAAATTTGGCTTCGAAATGTTTCTATGGACACTATTACTGATACCGTTGCCTTCATAAACTGTTTATTATTATTTTTTATTAGTGACATTATGTGAATCGTTATCCTAATCTAGTCCAAAAGGTGTAATATGAAAGAAACCCAACCTTTAACATGGCTAGTCGCCTATCCTAGCTGTCTCTCTCACACACGCAGCAGACACTATTAATAACACACTGAATTAAGAATGCACTTGGCCTGCAGATTTTCAACTGCAGGTTTTTTTTCATTCTTTCAGGTGAATATTTAGCTTGGAATTTTATTTTTAGCTCTTAAAAAAAATGACAGAGGTCCGGACCCCGGTGACCTCGTACCAGGCTACGGCCCTGTTAATACGCTCTGATTGTTGTCATATTTCTCCAGTACAGTGCCTGATCTGCTGTCTATCCCTCGTAACGCAAACACAACCCCCGACTGAAACATCGCAATGCTCACACTAGATTAATGAGGACCTTCTGAGCAGTGTTTTATGAATAATGAACAATGATGTTCTGCACAGGGGTGGTGCAGTGGCATGGTGCAGTGGCATGGTGCAGTGGTTAGCAGTGGTTCCTCGTGTCCAGTGATGGACTGGTGCCCCATCCCAGGCTGTTCCCTGCCTTATTCCCTCAGGCTCCAGACCCCCTGTGACCCTGAATAGGACAAGTGGTGTAGAAAATGGCTGAATGTTCTGTGGATGTACCTTTTCCCAGTGGGTGTACAGTGACACCTCTCCTGGGATTCGCCACGTATCATTGAGCTTTTGTCCCTGCTGGGGCTCCTTTGACCCACAGCTATCAATGGCTACCTCTACGGTAACCTGCCTGCCTTGGAGATGTGCGTGAACAGGATGGTGTCGTGGCACCTCCTCGGAATGGGCAACGAGGTGGATGTCCACTCGGTCCACTTCCACGGTCACACCGTGTTGAACCTGGGCCACCGGGCCGATGTCCTCAGCCTCTTCCCAGCCGTATTCGTCACAGCGGAGATGATCACCCAGACTGCCGGCCAGTGGCTGCTCAGCTGCCAAGTAAATGACCACATAGAAGGTATGAATGAGTGTGTCTGTGATTAGGGAGCGTCGCTGTGGTCAGGAGGGCTTTGTCATGTCTTTAAGGATGCAGTTCTAACACAGTGACTGCCTTTGCTGTCTGTTTGCAGCTGGGATGCAGGCCTTTTACAGTGTCTTGTCATGTGGAGAGGATGATCACCAAGTACCCCCTAGTGGCCGGGAGAGGCAATACTTCATTGCTGCTGAGGAGATCTTATGGAACTATGGTCCACTGAACATCAACCCCTTTCTCAATTTGTCGCTCAATGACACTGAGAGGTGCTCTGTCGCAGTCTAATAGTCCTGGGCTTTTGTGTTAAGGATTGGTCCAAAATTTTGGTTTTTATATTTATACACTTGCGATGCATTTTTTCCCTTTCGTTTCAGTCAATCTGAAGTATATTTTGGAAAGAGCAATGGCAGACTGGGAGGTATTTACTGGAAAGCCCATTTTGTGGAGTACACAGACAAGACGTTCACCATGAAACACAACAACAACGGTGGCACAGAGGAGCACCTCGGCATCCTGGGTACGTCCGACCGCCGGCGGTCTCGTCGCCTTGGCAGCAGTGCCGGCATCGTGTCCCTAGTTGGCACCCTTGCCGCTTTCCTTTCAGGGCCCGTGATCAGAGCTGAGGTGGGCGATGTCCTTAAGGTGGTCTTCCTGAACAAAGCCAGCTGGCCCTACAGCATGCAGCCCCACGGTCTGCAGTATGACCCGATGTACGAAGGAAGCCCCTACAGAATAGGTAGGGCCCCCTCTTGGCCAATATAATGAGCACACTGCCTCCCTGTACCCAGAACACACCGGTTCACTGCACTTCTCCTCTCCCCGACCTGCAACAGACCCCATGCAAGGCTCGTCAGTGTCACCCGGTCAAAGATTCACATACAGATGGAAAGTTCTGGAAGGCCCCTCGGTCAGTGACCCCCCATGCATCTCCTACCTGTACTACTCAGCCACCAACTCCATACAGGACACCAACTCCGGGCTGGTGGGCCCCCTGCTGGTGTGTAAGAAGGGGTGGCTGGGTGACGGCGATTTGCAGGTAGGGCCCCCACATTTTGGTGTTATTATTGTTCATTTTGTTATTTCTGTGTTATTTTTGGAGTTATTTATCTCTGCCTTCCCACTGTACAGAGCACACTTAGGTCACGGGTTTCCTGAGGCTGACACGGAGTTTCTATGTTTCTGCACTTTGGCAGATGGGCATCAGCAAAGAGTTCTTCCTCCTCTTCTCCATGATGGATGAGAACCAGAGCTGGTACCTGAACAGGAATATCCATAACTTTGGTGATGGCAACTCAAACATCATGGATGAAGACTTTCAGGAGAGCAACATCATGCACGGTATTTCGGGGCTTCGTTACTTAAAGCCGGTTCCGGTTCTCATTCTCGCAGCCGCACACACAGAACTTCTGCGGTCAAGTCAGCGTAGGATGCTTGGGAGGGGCTCAATATTCAGACTTAAATAAAAGTACAGTTACTACACCAAAATGTTACTCAAGTAAAAAGTCGTGCAGTAAAATATTACTCAAGTACTCAATACTACTTAAGTACTACACATTAAAATCAATTGATTTTACAAAAAAGCAACCTATCGTTTTTAATTCACTCAAATTCAAGTTACAGTGCAGCACAAGGAAATCTGAGAATACATACATTTTCTTTTTTTAATGGTAAACCTTGTCAGTTTGCTGGCCAGTTTCCTCCCCAAATTCATTCTGGTCATGCCCTTCCTGTGTGTCGCTGAGCCGCCGATGCCTTCCAGCATCTGTGGGGGTCACTCGTGTTGCCTAGGTGACCATCACTGACGGCTCGGTGTGGTGCCGGGGGACGTAGCCGACTGTGTCTCCACTGTGCCTGTGTGTGTCGATGCAGCGGTGAACGGGTACATGTACGGGAACCTTCCGGGCCTGGACATGTGTGCCGGGAAGCCCGTCACCTGGCACGTGCTGGGCCTGGGCAGCGAGGCGGACATCCATGGCGTGTACTTCCAGGGAAACAGCTTCCAGCGGGAGGGCACGACCCGGGACACCCTCAGCGTGTTCCCTCACACCTCGGTGACTGTGCTCATGGAGCCCCACAAGGAGGGTAAGGTGTGGAGGGGGCCACTGGCTCCGCTTTAACTAGGCTTACTCTCATGGCCGGAGTCGCTCGGCACTTAGACCCCCCCCCCCCCCCCCCCATTTCCGATCTCCTGCATCCCACAGGCACATTCGAGGTCAGTTGCAGGACGAGCGATCACTATCGGGCTGGGATGCAGCACCACTACACGGTGAGGAGGTGTTCAGGGGGCCGGGCCAGGACCGACAGCGCCCCCACCTCCATGGTGCGTTACTTCATTGCTGCCGAGGAAGTAGAATGGGATTACTCCCCGAGCCGGGACTGGGAGCTGGAGAAGCACATGGCCACAGAGGAGAGCAGGTACTGCGTCACATGGCCATAGGAGAGAGCAGGTACTGTGTCACATGGCCACAGAGGAGAGCAAGTACTTTGTCACATGGCCACAGAGGAGAGCAGGTACTATGTCACATGGCCACAGGAGAGAGCAGGTACTTTGTCACATGGCCACAGAGGAGAGCAGGTACTGCGTCACATGGCCATAGGAGAGAGCAGTT
>JAODKF010000042.1:3253507-3269160 GCA_026779585.1 Mormyrus proboscirostris | reverse complement strand
GAGAGCAGGTACCATGTCACATGGCCACAGGAGAGAGCAGGTACTATGTCACATGGCCACAGAGGAGAGCAGGTACTATGTCACATGGCCACAGGAGAGAGCAAGTACTGTGTCACATGGCCACAGAGGAGAGCAGGTACTGCGTCACATGGCCACAGAGGAGAGCAGGTACTGCGTCACATGGCCACAGAGGAGAGCAGGTACTATGTCACATGGCCACAGAGGAGAGCAGGTACTGCGTCACATGGCCACAGAGGAGAGCAGGTACTATGTCACAGGGCCACAGAGGAGAGCAGGTACTGCGTCACATGGCCATAGGAGAGAGCAGTTAATATGTCACATGGCCACAGAGGAGAGCAAGTACTTTGTCACATGGCCACAGAGGAGAGCAGGTACCATGTCACATGGCCACAGGAGAGAGCAGGTACTATGTCACATGGCCACAGAGGAGAGCAGGTACTTTTTCACATGGCCACAGAGGAGAGCAGGTACTGCGTCACATGGCCACAGAGGAGAGCAGGTACTGTGTCACATGGCCACAGGAGAGAGCAGGTACTGTGTCACATGGCCACAGGAGAGAGCAGGTACTGTGTCACATGGCCACAGAGGAGAGCAAGTACTCGTTACATGTCCACAGAGGAGAGCAGGTACTATGTCACATGGCCACAGGAGAGAGCAGGTACTATGTCACATGGCCACAGAGGAGAGCGGGTACTGTGTCACATGTCCACAATGGGGAGCAGGTATGGTGTCACATGATTACAGTGGGGAACAGGTATTGTGTCACATGATTACAGTGGGGAACAGTATGAATCCAGGAGATTTAACAGATTTAATGGAAGTAGCAGGGAGAACAGAAGAGAGACTGAATGGCAGTAAGGATGGGGTGGGAAAGAATGTGAGCCCTTACAGTCAGACACCCCCCCCCCCCAGCGTCAAAGTGTTTGATGTTACTGAACTGTCACACAGTTTAACTGAAAGGGTAACCGTCAAGCCTGAGGTCACGTGTGGGGGAGGGGGTGCCAATCAGCTTTCAAAGTGCCTGGCCCCGCCAGCGTTCCGGGACGCCTTCGGCAGTTCGAAGAGCGCCCACCTCACTCACATTCCCGTTGTTACGATTCGCCACACCGGCATGTACTTTGCCCATTAGATTGTTGGGAAGCACATGAGGGTTTTTAACATAAATCTTCACATTACTACTCACCAGTCATCCGCTAGGATTCATATTTTTATCGACGTTTTCCACTATATTCATTTTTACCATACTGGTTTCTGTCTTTGATCCCCCTCAGGAAATCCACTCTTACTTGCATCCCTGTAAAAATGTACCATATTAATTAAAGTATGCTTGTTAAACAGGTACATGAATTGAGGGCATTTGAGTCAGCATTTGCCCAAAGCATGTCATTTCACGTTCCATTTCAGTCCTGGGAATATGTACGTCCAAAGAACAGAGAATTGGATTGGCTCCAAGTACAAGAAAGTGGTGTTCAGGGAGTACAGTGACGCCACCTTCAGGACGAGGAGGAGAAGAGAGCCGCGCGAGCAGCACCTGGAGATACTGGGTAATGTTGTAATGTCAAATCCTCGTGTCCCCACTGATGTCAAATACAAGTGAAGACATATTATCCATGTGAAGAGTCACACATAGTGCACATTTCTGCTGAGAGTGAAACAGTCAGGCTCCAGAAGCACAAGAATGTGCAAAATATTTACACAGCCAAAAATGTATCGCGCATACAGCAGTAACAGATCATATACAGAGAAACCCTTTCTGATTGGACCGTTCACTTGTCCTGCATCTGTATAAACCGTTTCTGATTGGACCGTTCACTTGTCCTGCATCTGTATAAACCCTTTCTGATTGGACCGTTCACTTGTCCTGCATCTGTATAAACCCTTTCTGATTGGACCGTTCACTTGTCCTGCATCTGTATTCCTGCCCCCTCTTGCTGTCAGGAGACTGTTGCAGGTTTTCTGCTCAACAGAAACAGCTCATCTGTTAAATAGTTAAACCAGCTAACATGACAGCACACGTAGTGAGGCTGTTCTAAGTTCTGAATTTTTCACTGCATTCAAATCCAACATCTGAGCCATAAGCCAAACAGAAATGTGGCCATCACTTAAACGGGCACTACAGTGACAGACCGGCCAAGCAGCCTTGAGACAAGCAGGCACCGCGACACACCCCCATCATCTGTGTGACAAACCCCTGGGGTGACATACCTGCCCTGCGAGTTTTCAGGCGAGAAACACATTGCTTTAAGTTTCAAACGCTCAAAAGGAGTGTCTTTATGCAAAACGAATCCCTCCTGCAGGTCCAATCATCCGAGCAGAGGTGGGCGAGCGGCTGCTGGTGAACTTCAAGAACAAAGCCAGCAGGCCGTTCTCCATGCATGCCCACGGGGTGCAGACGGACCCCACGCCGCCGCCGTCTGTGAAGCCAGGTGGGCCGGGAGCGCAAGGCCTTCACGCCGAAACTGGAACAAACACAGCATGACGGTTTGCTGGGCTGCAGGCGAACTCTCACCCGTCCGCCCAACTGCTTCCAAGTCGAGAACAGCCCTGCATTTTAATGTCATAATCAGCTACGGCCGAGTCACATGATACCCCAATCGATGCTGTGGGTGAAGCTGTTGCTCTGCAGGCTTTGCTGGGCGACATGGGAACGCCATCAACTTGTCCTGCAGACAGGGCATCAAACCCATAGACACCCATAGATTTTCCATTTGCACAAGCAGATCCCATCTTCCCCTCACTGATATAGAGGTTAGAGCGAAGCTTGGGATCTGAGCACAGGGTCAGTCTTTTACCCAGAAATCCTGCACCAATCCTATGGGGGGGGGGGGTTAAGGACACTATTCTGCCAATCATAGGATTCAAGTCGGTGTCTTTCTGATGACGGGAGGACAAACCCGCTGCGCCGCACGCCCCTTATGGGAAGGCACCGTCGGCCATTCTCACTCTTTACATTTTTACATACATTTATGTCTCTTTGTTCATGTCACCAACAGGACAAACAAAGCAGTACAAGTGGGATATACCAGAACAATATGGCCCTGGGTTCTCAGACCCCAATTGCATCTCGTTTGCATATTACTCAACTGCAGATTTTGTTAAGGTAGGTGAATATCTTAAAAGCTACACACTGTCAGCACAAGCCTATATAACCGGTATGAGATCAGAGGCTCCTCTCCCCCATCCTAGGACGTGGCCAGCGGGCTGATCGGACCCCTGGTCATCTGCCGTAGGGGCACGCTGGATGAGGCCAGGCGCAGGAAGGATGTGGACAAGGAGTTCGCTCTGCTCTTCATGGTGTTTGACGAGAACGAGTCCTGGTATCTGGAGGACAACGTGAAGACGTACCTCGGCAGGGAATTGGACGGCATCAGCATGGACGAGGATTTCCAGGAGAGCAACAAGATGCACGGTAACGTTGTGATCTGTTCTGCTCTGTTCAGGAGCTGCTTGTCCAATTTGGTCTTCATGGAGATATTCATCTATCTCCTTAACTTTCATTCCCAGCGGCCCCGTCCGGGGTTCCAGTGTGACAGTGGTGTTATACTACACAACATTATGTCAGATTATCAGCATTTACCAATATAAATGGGCTGTCGTTCAATTATATAGAATCGGCTGGGAGTATGAGGATAGAGCCAGTTCGATAGTCTGCCTGACAGCAGCCACACTGGGCTTGACTCAGCAGCTCACACTCATATTCAGCAAATCAGGATGTGGATCCAGAGTTTTCTGCATTAGGGAGTGATACCTGCTGTGTGATTGTTCAGTGGTGAATACGCAGCACCACGGTCCAGTTCCTCTTTTACCTGCATGTCAGTGATTGGTCAGGTTGGCTGCCTGTCAGTCTGCTGGTGATTGGACAGGAGGGCTGCCTGTCACTCTGCTGGTGGTTGGTCAAGTGGGTTGCCTGTCAGTCTGTAGGTGATTTGTAGGGTGTGCTTAGTAGTCTGTATGTGATTGGTTAAGAGGACCTGCCTGTCAGCTTGATGGTGATTGGTCAGGTGGACTGGCCATAAGTCAGCATGTGATTGGTCAGGTGGGCTGCCTGTCAGTCTACAGATGATTGGTCAGGAGGGGCTACCCATCAGTCTGCAGTGTTTCCCTTCACCCAGGCCACGTTGACTTTACCCAGCTCTGCGATTTCTCTGCCCCTGTTCGATTTTCCCCAGGGATCAACGGAAAGCTGTATGGAAACCTGCACGGTCTGACCATGCTGGAGGGGGAGAGGACGGACTGGTACCTCCTGGGGATGGGCAATGAGGTGGACGTGCACACAGTCCACTTCCACGCGGAGAGTTTCACATACAAGGTGTCCATCCTGCCCCGGCGTTCTCACCATACACCGACACCCCCGGCTTCAGGGCCTCCCTGTCCCCGACCCCCCAGGAGTGGGCGTGGCTTTCAGGCCCAGCATGTTGTCCAAACACAGATTCTGTGCCAGAAAATGAGTCATTTGTTTGAAAGATCAGGTTAAGAGCCTTTGGGAATTAGCGAAATCTAGCAGAATGAAAAACACAGCAGTCCAGTTTACAGAGGCTGAATCTGATCTGTCTGCCCTGCTGCTTCCCGGTCATGAACAGCCCTATGTATAAACACCGCCCGGTCAGGGGGGGGGCACCACCCGCCTGGCCTACAGTTGGGGAATCAGACCACAAGCATGTCGGAATGCTTTAGTTTGCTTGGGGTCTGAGCTCAGTGTCACAGATTTATCCAGCACCCCTGGAGCATGGGGGGGGGGGGGGCGGCATTGAAGATGTGGCTACTCTGCTGACCACAGGATTCAAACCAATGACTTTCTGATCGCGGCCACAGAAGCCTGACCCCCCCACCCCGCTCACATGCACACCGCTCACAAGAAGCCAATTAGAGGAATTTTAACACACTTCCCATTTTCACTTCCCGCTGGGTTGAATTAGACAGCGACTGGCATCTGTCCAAAATCAGCAGAGGAACGCAAAGTGTCCCGTGGTGAAAAGGAAAGCAGTGAGCTAAGGGATATGATGCACTGACCTGCGAATATCGCCCCCCCACGGTAGAGCGACACCACGCATCGCGCGGACGTCTACGACCTGTTCCCCGGAACCTTCCAGACCGTGGAGTTAGTGGCCCTGAACCCTGGGACATGGCTGCTTCACTGTCACGTGACCGACCACATCCACGCGGGGATGGAGACCACCTTCACGATCCAGAGCAGGAGAGGTCAGGGGGACAAAAGACCATGGGTGTGGGGGGGCATAGGGGGGCTTCCTCACTGCACAAAGCACAGATCACAGATATGGGTCTCACAGTTAATATGAACAGGAACATCCTCTTATCCATCAACACTGTAAAGCTAATTATTAAACTCTTTCTCTGTGTCTTCAGGAGCTGGACGCAGCCCCGTGTTAAACGGTAATCACCAGCGTTGCTCACCCCCATTCAAACCAGACGACTGTGCAAGGCCACCAAGCTTTAGGGGGCCCCCTGCTGGTCACTAGCTGGTCACTACACTGGATATTAAAGAATCATGTTTCTGATGTAGGAGACGCCGAATCAGCATGTGCTGCTAAGCATCTAGTCAGGTCTTCTGACTCGACACACTAGCTGTTCATTTAGTTTTTGATGCATCTGGAGGTGGGAGGGCTATGAGTCGGGCCCCCGTGAGAGACATCAGCGTGTGTGTTTACTCACCAGTGTGATTCTGGCTTCCTTTCAGGTACCGCTATGCCGTGCCCTGGGGGTACAGCAACAGCCCCGTGGACCCTGATCGCCGTCACGCTCCTGGTGTCCGTGCTCGTGTGTGAGGCGGTGTTCTGAGGTGGATCCGCCATGCCGTGGGGCCGCCGATCCCATAAAGACTGTCATGGCTGTGGATACAAAGGGGCCACGTTCCTCATACCTGTAAAAGGAAACACGCAGCCTAGAGACCTTCTCTAACCACTGCTGTAGCCACTTCCTCCCGCAGGCAGCACTGAGCTCTGTAACTGCACATAAATGTATGCTTAAGCCTTAAAGTAATTTCTCTATGGTAAACTATGCTTGGGCAGCTCAACTGTGCACTTTCTCCGAATGTCCGCTTGGCCGAGGGGCCTCCTGCTGCCAGCAGGGAGAGGCGGGGCTGGATATCCGAGCCGGCGCACGTGTCGGCAAGTAAAAGATCTTCGGATTTTCTATTTCTTATTTTGTTGTCAGTGTTTCTGTTAGATTCACTAAAGCCCCGCAGTAAATGCACAAATATCCTACTGTGGGACATGTGTGCTTGTATGGGGTTGTTTTGCTGCTAGTCACACATTTAAAATCAATTAGCTAGCTGTAGCTACCAAACTATAACTAGGTTATCTGATGATATAACCTTCATGAAGTTAATAAGACACAACACTTTATAACCTAAAGACTTTGTGCGTCATCATATATTATCGTGTCTGCTTGTTTAACAAACGGCATGACTGACAGGCTCGTGAGGCGAGGTACAGTGGGCCGGGACGGATGTTCGCAGGATGCAGCAGGTTGGCTTGGTAAGCACTACGTTTAAGGAGCGAGAACTGCAGTTAGTACAAGTTTTTGTTATTATGAAGAAGTATTGTTCTGATATCGGCGGATGTGTGGGAAATACGACGAGTGGGTGAATAAACGATAGTCTGGTATACAAAATGCACATAATGCTAGACTGATGGAATGAATGGGCATGCTGGCGTTACAGTGTTGGATCGCTGCGAGCGTTTATTTACCTCTTCGCCGTATTGTCTTCCCTCGGCTTTATCAAGCTTGCACTACTCATGAGTGGAACGATGTACATACTGACAGCATTGTCGTAATGGTATAATCAATAACGCTACACATAAGGAAAAATAAATCACTTTTATTTTTGAAGATCTGCTGTAGTCCGTATATTTTAAGAAATGGTGTTTTACAAACTAGTACATAAGGTTAGTTTTATCTTCATTCTGAAATTATTTTTGTGATTATACTGTACGGTACTCTTGTTGAATTTTAATATTTACCAGTGTGATAGACCTTTGTGAAAATAAAGCATTCTAAAGAATAAAATCACAACGTTTCGCTTTGGATTAATTAAGCAGCAAAGTGTTCTTTTCACGTGAGGATGCAGGGTTGCCAACTTTGGTCAGCTTGTGAAGTGACATTTCCAATTCGAGACTGCACACACATTTACATGTATGCAACAGTTTTATTACCTTTTAAATAGTCTTTATGCTATGCAAACTACCCCAGCCCTGTTGTTATAGGTAATTTTAGGGTTTTAATGGACTAATACATATTCACCGCAAGATATCTTGCGTTGATGTGAGTGTCACCCCGAGGTGGCAGCGCTGCGGCTGCACCGGCGGCCCTGTCTAGATGCGCCGCCCTTCGCTTCCGGGGAGGTCCGGAGGGAGGCGTGTGTCAGCCGCCGTTCGGTGAGGCGGCTAGGAGGCTCAAGCACCGACTCCTCGTTACTTGTTATGGGAAAGAACCAGTTTTAATGTGGGTTACTGTATGTCACTGTAGGTCGTGGAGCATGCATGCCTAGCCGCTACTGTATCGGGCAGTTTAACGAGCCGCCATGGCGATCGCGCAGGTCGCCACCGAGTACGTGTTCTCCGACTTTCTGCTGAAGGATCAGACCGAGTCTAAATACAAAGGCGTGCGGACGGAGCTGGCCGCCGACAAGCTGGTGACCTGCATCGCAGTGGGGCTGCCGCTGCTGCTCATCTCGCTGGCTTTCGCGCAGGAGGTGTCCGTGGGTGAGTAACCAGGAGCCCAGCGGATCGGGCAGGAGCTGAGCACACAAACACGGTGAAATTTATTTGTAATAATAAAGGGAACCCCGAGGTATTCCCCCGCACGTTTGACCATCGTGGTAACCCCGATCCGCGCATTGTTCAGGTGGCACTGCGGAGAGCCTCCTGCGCTATTTGTTAGTCTCTTCCTCATTTGTTGTTCGTATTTTAAATATGGTGTATACAGCCAGAGGCCTCCCTGTTTTCATATACTCGGGTTATTTCTGGCTCGTGCCCGCGGGTCCGGAGCAGCACCTTAACACGTGGTGTTGAGTGCGGACAGAGGAGCACATTGCATTAATAAGTACAATGAAACGCCGGACATAGCCTACACGGCATATAACGATAAAGAACAATAAACTGCAAATAACAGCATGCTGAACAAAAAGATACATGCGATATACGTATGTATAATATACAAGCAAACGATGAGGCACGTAGTAAAATTACGACTTTGGAAACACCCCCCTCCCCAAGTAATTTGTTTGCTACCGACCAGATACTTACCCAGATAGTACAATAACTAGTTTAACTTCATCGACATTCATTTCTGGCTACGGGCCTGCACTTTATACAGCCAGAATACGCGGTTACACAGTAGGACATCAAGGTGCTGGGGTTAGTGGTTAATCAATCACGGTGGTGGCTGGGATCATACTAGGGGTTATCGGTGTTCACGTCTCATTCATATAACTGTCGGGAAGATGAAGGTCCTAAGCCTTCTGGGTCCTAATGGACCTGGAGGGACCATGACTGTCTTTTTTGTGGTGGCATTTTTACAAGCCGCTCCTTTGTTTGTCTGTGAGTGTTTTAGCTGTGCTGCGTGTTTATTTCAAGGGGCCGGCACTGAGCCGGGTAGTTGGCGGATCCTGACCCGGGATAGGGGCTGCATTAGGCTCTGCTCATACCTGGTATTAACATGCGTCCTGGGTGAACAGGGTTGATTACAGGTGTGAACTCCAGTGTGTCCCGGGCCGCCGACTCGGCTGAACTCCTCCTGTGGGCGTATGTACTTACTCCTTAGACGCCCGAAAGGTATTTGACGTGTGATTTACGTCAGAACGCAAGTCAGTGCAACCCTGTAATAAACTGCATTGTGAAAAACAGCGCATCTTTTTTCTACAAAACTAAAAAATAAGCGTGAATCTGCTGGGATGTTGGTTTAATATCGTAATATCGGACCAAATATCATAGAAACATCATTAATATTCGCATAATTAATATTCCGTGCAAATTTGGGGAAATAAATTGTGTAAGAAGTTGTTTATTAAAGGTGTTTTGGAATTTGCACAGATAAACTTCTTTATTTATGTAAAAGCTGCTCCACGATTTATTAATATTGGTGAACAGTGTCGGTAAAAATTAAATGAACGTAAATTGAAATCGTGTAGGAAAGAATGTGCGCTCAATAGCCTAGATAATGTTTATGCTAATAGAAACATATAATAACAGAGTAATTGTTTAGATTGTTTTCTATTGAGCTGTCCGGGGGCTTGAACTCCCGGTCAGAAATTCAGTCCCACTCCGGCCCTGACTACTTTGCTCCGACTTCACTTGCTTTAAGTCAGACATAATTCAGCTTATCAGACAAAACAATGAACCTCTTCTTTTGGGCTTCGTTGATTATAATTAATACCCGAAATATTATCACATGGCGACCAACATAATGTATTACAGACAGAACCCTTTGCCCTTGAATAGAAAAGTATTTACCTAAGTACTGAAACACCTTAACACGTTTATTTGTATCGCGGTATAATACTGCATGCCTCCAACGTGAAAAGTTGAACCTTTTTGTGGAATATAGTTTGAATTATTTAAGAAATTACATTTGCATTATGTGAAATATTATTTTATAATATCGGCTGTCGAATGAAAATCACGTTATCGCGCAATACAATGTAGAGATTAAACATAGACAATAAACGTTAATAAAAAATATAAAGTCATGATTATTATTATTAATGCCCTTTATGTGATTATTTAAAAAATAAAACGACACATTAATCATTGAATTATTTATTCATTTATTTATAGATATTTTTATTCTCCTCCTGCTTTTAATGTTTGGCAGATTCTGCACGCCGAAGTGATTTACATGCTTATTTGAATAAGTTGTGGGAAAGTGAGATCCAATTGAAAGCCACCCGACGCGACCCATGCTAATACCTGGTGTGAACAAGTCAGAATTTTTGAGAAATGCGGGAGCCTCATTCATTATCCCGAGTTACGCGACCCCTCAGATTCCCCGGAGCGCCTCATAATCCCGCCCGGACAGCCATAGCGCCATTGTGTTGAATGCAGCCTCGATGTTTTTTGAGGTCGCTGTTAATGAAATGCCCGCCATGCTAATTTAATTATGTTCTCCGTCAGAAGAGAACATTAGATGACAAAGCAGACTGTCCCATGATTTCTAAATAAACACAGTTAGTCTGGGTCACCCATCTCACTTAATTAATGCTGCATTTGGGGCCCAAGTCCGTCTCAATGGCTGTCTGGCGGCTTTCTTGTCTGTTGGAAATCAGTGCGTGTCTGTGGTGTGTGTGTGTGTGTGTGTGTGTGTGTGCATGAATGTGTGTGGTGTATCTTTCCAGGGTGTCGCAAAAGCACAAAGGCTGCAGCATCATGTCAAAACTAAACTAATCTTGAAACATCACAGCATTGCAGCCCTGGGGGGGCTTTTTCACAGACCGGCGTGTTTGAACTGACCTGCGTTTTCCACAGTGTTACACCAAAGGGGCAAACTTTACTTAAACGAAAATCAGGAACAGTGAAAAGTCAGCAGGAGTTCTATGTGCTGATATGAGAAAAGATGCCCTGTTCCTCTTTCGCTAGAAATGGCCACATGGGGCAAAGACTCTCTGTCTGTGAGCAACGTTCCACACAAGACCAGGCAGGTAGAACCTACGCTCCAGGGAGCTCTGGGAGGAGGAGGCGGGGCATGTTGTCTTCTGAGTTCATGGTTACTGTTGGCTAGGAGGTGCTGACTCTGGAGCATGTTTTTGTGTTTTGAGTTCAGGGCCCCCGTGGTAGGGGGGGTCATGCTCCAGGCTTCGTGATCCAGACCAATGCAGACTTGGGGCTGGGGCGTGACTGTAGTTACTGAGCGGAAGTGGTGATTTCAGCAAAGCCACCAAGGGCCGAGCGGAGTCGAGCAGGTCACTGTGGGGGATACCCTGGCTTAACGCCTCAGGCTCCGCCCACAGCCGAGGGCCCGATCCCCTCACAGCCCTGGAGGGACGTCTTTAAGTCACATGGTTTGCTAGATCTTAATTATATGTGCTGGATGCACTAATATTTTTCTCAAAAAAGGGCAGCTTGTATGTGTAAATAAGACATGATTTAGTTAATTGCACAGTTGCTGTGTAATTCTCACACTTGTTAATTTTTTTTATCAGCATTTGTCCTTAAGCAGGCCAGCTTGCAGGTGACCCATTCCGACCAGTTATGTTGTTCTTTCCTGAACAGGCACGCAGATCAGCTGCTTCCCCCCCACCAACTTCACATGGCCCCAGGGTGGATTTGTGAATTCCTTCTGCTGGGCTTCAGTGCAGCGACAGAGCCTGGTCACCGAGAAGGGACGGGTACCTCTCTGGCTGCACAAGGTGAGCCGGGGGTCGGCGCCCCCCTTCCGGACCCCCTTTGCCGTCTCCTGTACATTATGAATGCCCCCCTGCTTTCGTCTTTTTTTCCCAAAAATCTATGTGTGTTAAGTGGCAGCCAATGATCTAGAAAGATGTGGGAACATCTAGACGCACAGCTGATATGTCTTCTGCTGGGTTCATAGCAACTAACAGCTGTAGTTTGTCAGGCAAATTGGGGCTCGCTGTGTTGACCGGCAGGCACAGTAATTACCCATCGCTTGCGTGGCTCCATGGACCAGCATTCAGCTCACACCTGAGAAATTACTCTCTCCATTCATCAGGGAGAATGAAAATACCCCCATTTATTCAGCACTTAGAAGTGAACGTGCCAGGAATGGTTTGTAAAAATAGGGTCCTGCTTTGCGTGTCATTATTTGTACTTCACCAGCTGTTAAAAATACTTTGAGCATGCATATAGTTTAAATTAAACTCCCGCCGGTAAACTTTTCATACATTTTGCTATGTCTATAAAACCATGTAGATGATGCAGGGATTGTTTGTGTGAGGGGATGGGATGGCGGTGAAAGGGGGGAGTCTTCTTCGACCTCGCGTTGTTTCTGATGGGCTATAGTCAGCCGAAAGTGGGAGGGGCTAGCACACGCAAAGACTGCTGGGTAGTGGGCGGGGCTTACGCGATGGCAGACTTCCAGACATGAGGACAGGCGGTATTAGTGCTGGTGGCAGCTCTGAGTTTCTTTACACAGGACCTAATGGTCTGTGATTGAGTTTCCCGTAACTGCAGCTTACTTATTGTGTGTGTGTGTGTGTGTGTGTGTGGATACTGGGATTTACATGCATTAAATTGAAAAATAAATACGTCGAAATGGACGTTCCTTCCATGGTGGACCCCTGCCTAGGATAGATACTGTAACCCTGACTAGGATTTATGGATGGATGGATGGATGGATGGATGGAGGCAGCTGGGGTGGAAGTGCAGTGATAGGCTGTTTTATTTACCTGTCCATTCATAACTCCATGTGAGTGACCCCATCCGCCCGCCAGCCTCGACACTCTGTGCTGGATCTGCTACCCAAATGCAGTGCAGTAAATCCACCTGCGTACGATTGACATCGACGGAAGTGAGTCACTGCATTTGAAACATTCATGCATGGAATCCGCCGTTTTCCACAGGAGATACGACGTCAAACCCAGCTTTGTGTATTGTCTAGAGGACTGAAGTTGCCTTTTTGTTCTGCCGTTCACTCCATCTCCCTCGTTACCTGAGGCTGTTTTATTAACGTGTCCGACTGTGGGTTTGACTCGTGATGTAGAAGCAGGGGCTTTGCTGTGGTGCCCCTGAGGAATGTGGTGAAGCTACAGTAAAATGTTTATCTGTGAAATGGTAAGAATAGTTACACAGCTTAGGGCCTTTGGATGAGTCACATGTTTTGTTGCGGGGCACTTTGGTGTCGCCGCCATCTTTAGCCACATGGTGGCAGCAGGGAGCTTTGCGGTTAGGCTCGTACCTCTAAGACAGCCGGCGGTACTGAGGAATGCAGGGATATGACATGTGAGGAGGGCAGCTGGCAGGCAGCGGTCACACCCTCACAGTGGCAGTAGTGAGCTTGAATCTCGCTTCCATACCTTTTATGGGATCTTTTCTTCTCTATTTAGGTAGCGGTCTGACTGTGATGGGATACGTTGGCTGTCTCGTACGGGCCGGCGGGCGGGGCCCGCAGGGAGCCGCACAGTGAGTGTGTATACAAATTGGCATGAATGCATGGAATCCGGGGCGGCGCCAATGGCCGCTGAGAGCCTCTTAGCCTGGCGTGCCATTAACGTTCTGCCCGCTAATGATCACTCTGCTCCGGGGCTCCTAATGATCCGTTTGCGCCCCTCCCGACGTGACCTTTTTGTGGGTGTCTGGAGAGCAGCCTAATTGGACCTGACTGCCTCTGCTCGGGGACTGGGAGCAGATCCTTGCGTTAGGAGTGCGGCTGCTTCCAAGCCTGAAGGAAGCAACACCCACGTGAGGCTTTGCCCTGCGGGGGGGGGGGGGGGGGGGGGGGGGGGGNNNGAAATTTTTTCTCAGGGTCTCCACTATTTATACCCCTGACTCCCTCCCACTGCCTGGTGCTTGGAAAGTCCCACGATCTAAAGAAATGAACTGCAGAGTCATTGTTAGGTGTTCAGCTGTCATGGTGTTTCACATGGTCCCTCCTTCCTGCGCGCGATTGGCTGCTGGATCGGCGGCCTTCTGCTTCGTGACAGGGTCCATGTAAGGGAGACAGATGGCAGACGGGTCCACATGGTCACTGCCTGGTCTTTAAGTTGGAGAAGCTCCCTGTAAACAAGCAAAGCTGGTGGACATCTAGAGGGGAGCAGCCTAGTCAGCCCCCCAACCCCAAACACACAGAATCTGCTGGCTTTTTTACACTGAGTTGTTGGGCATTATAATCCCATATTGCTGTCAGGAATATGTGTGGTCTGTCTCTCATTGCCTGTCTGTCTGTGTCTCTCTGCCTCTCTCTGCCTGCCTGTCTGTCTGTGTCTCTCTGCCTCTCTCTGCCTGCCTGTCTGTCTGTGTCCCTCTGCCTCTCTCTGCCTGCATGTCTGTCTGTGTCCGTCTGCCTCTCTCAGCCTGTCCATCTGTGTTTTCCTGTCTGCTTTCCTGCCTCTCTGTCTCCTGGTCACTGTCTGTCTGCCTGCCTGTCTGTCTGTCTGTCCGTCTGCAGCATCGTGCGGTTTGAAGGCTGTGTGTTTCAGACTCTCTCTGTCAGGGTGCCTCCCTGTCTGTCTGCCTGCCTGCCTGTCTGTCTGTCCGTCTGCAGCATCGTGCGGTTTGAAGGCTGTGTGTTTCAGACTCTCTCTGTCAGGGTGCCTCCCTGTCTGTCTGCCTGCCTGCCTGTCTGTCTGTCCGTCTGCAGCATCGTGCGGTTTGAAGGCTGTGTGTTTCAGACTCTCTCTGTCAGGGTGCCTCCGTGTCTGTCTGTCTGTGTCTCTCTGCCTCTCTCTGCCTCCGTGTCTGTCTGGCCCTGTTACCAGCAGCTCTAATCAATTTTAATTAAACAGATTTCACATCCATCACTTTCTTCCTCTTTCTTCTGACTCAGGCTTTTCTTCTCTCTCATCCTTCCAGTTTTTTCCCTACATCCTCCTGCTGGTCGCCGTCCTCATGTATGTGCCGGTCCTGTTCTGGCGCTTCGCGGCCGCGCCCTGCCTGACCTCGGACCTGGCCTTCATCATGGAGGAGCTGGATCGCTCCTACAACCGGGCCATCAAGCTGGCCCAGAGTCTGGCGGCCAGCGAGGCGCCGGGGGACCCACGCAGGTAAATGCTACCCCCCACCATGTATTCATGGAGTCCTTGTGATGGTGTGAGGTCATAGAGACAGCACCCCCTGCGGGGGGGCGGCCACATCACCACATCACGCCGTCACCGTGCGTCAGCCGTGGAGACCTTTCGTAGCGTTGCCTCACCGTTATGGTGCTGTTTTTGTGCATTTACACACCCCGGGCAGGCAGCCGTACTCTTGTAAGGGGATGCGATCATAGCCCCATCCGGGGTGCGGGATGATGGGATCAACCAGACCCAAACAAGGCTCTGAGTGGGGCTTCCGATTGGGTGTCGGGGGTGGAAGAGGACCTCTGTGGGGGCGCTGTGTCATTTGACGGAAGCAGACAGCCCTTATGTTCCTAGTTAATGAGCCTTAACAAAGAGTGGAGAGTTTGACCCGCGTGGGTGTAGTGCAGGGAGCCCAAAGTCAGGAACAAGTAGCGGGAGACGGCTTTGTATTTCGTAAAAGGAGTTTGCAGTATCAGCAACACGCTGTGTCTGCGCAGCTCCAGTCCAGCAGTACTCCTGCTTGCAGTATCAGCAACACGCTGTGTCTGCGCAGCTCCAGTCCAGCAGTACTCCTGCTCTGTCTTCCTCTTATTGTTGTTTTATTCTTATTAAATTGACTCTGATTGGCCCTGGCGGTGTTTGGCTGCATTACACTGCGTTCCGCTGTTTCTATGGAGATCGTCTGTGATTACACGAGTGGATGACCTCACAGATCGTGTGGGTGAAGCCTGGGTTTGACCAACAGGAGGCGGGATCAGATGACCTGCGTTTTGGGGGTTCTATGCTAGAACCTGCACTTTGTTCCCTGCGCCCCAAATCAAAAGGTTTTGTTTCTGCCACCCTTCCCCCCCATCAACACACACACACAGACACACACACACACACACACACAGACACACACACACACACACACACACACACACACACACACACACACACACACACA
>JAODKF010000042.1:3218665-3228746 GCA_026779585.1 Mormyrus proboscirostris | reverse complement strand
AGGCAACAGCAGAAGTTAAAATTAATGCAAGCAGACAAATGTTCAATTATACAAAATATCAAAGTCGAAAAAGATCAAAAAGTATGTGTAGATGGAAAAAAAAAATCCGGGGGGGGGGGGGTCTTTGCGTAGTTTATCTCTGTCTGTTTTTGGAGCTTCTGGAGCTTTTAAAAGGGTCAAACTCCTCCTAGAGAGAGAGAGGAACAGGGTCAGGGAGGAGCATCGTAGGAAAGTGTAAAACGATTCCTGGTTTGGAGATCAGCCCCCCACCTCGTCGTCTTCGTCGAAGCAGACTCCTCTGCGTGTCTGGCTCTGGCTCTGAGAAGGCCGGGATGTCATGGGAGTGGAGGAGGTCCTGCACGAGGAACAGCACGGTGCACATCAATCGTGGCACTGAGATCCATTAGTTAAAACCTATCCTCTTAGCCATTAGCACGAATCATGTGACGGTACAGCAAGGCTCTGAAGGTCAGCCCCTGTACTTTATAGGGACGTGACTGGAGGTTAGAATCTTGCTTACTTTACTTACACCAAAATGTTCTGAGGGCAGAATATAAAAGAATTGGTTCAGAGTGATAACCAATCAGATTGTAGAGGAGGCGTAAGAAGACATGTGACTGGTTGATTGTGATTCATTCTGCATGATTGTGTGTATGTGTATGTATATGAGCATGAACCCCCCAGTTAGAAAAATGATGGATGGAGGTTTTACAGTCTTCATACTCACTGCACTAGTTGTATCAGTATGAACCCAATATCACCCAAAATGACAGACTGAGCCACAAATGGCCTTTGAATTGATGTGACACGTGACAGTAATCTTCTTTGGGAGCTCATACAGGCGGCACAGAAATGATTCTGTTATTGATTACAGAAAGAGATTAAAAATCGACCACATGTAAATTAAAAGACAGCTCTGTTGACAGTATAGGGAAAGACAAGCTCTATATTGTAATGGTGCCAACTGACTATGGAATGAAAAGCGGTTTCTGCTGGAATTTCAAGAGTTTTCTTAATCCTTCCCAGCTCTTAAAAAAAGAGCATTACCATAAATTAAAGCATATTTCTGCTTAAAATTCCACCTCTCTCTGCTTGAAGACAAACAACATAAACTTTGTAATTCCCATTTGTTTTTTTTCCCCTGTCAAAAATGCACATGCCACACATGCAGAAACCAGCATTTCAAATAAATATAAAATTTGCAGTTACAGAATTCTGCCATTAAACATATTTACCTACTCAATAAGAGTTTCTGTTGTTGTTTTTTTTAAAAAAAAATATATATCCATAACTAGAGAAATGTGTGAAGAGCTGACAGAACATTCTGGAAGGATAGTGGAAAGAAGATAAAAACAGGAGGGAGAGGCGTAATTCAGGCATGGCTGGATAAAAGAACAACCTAAGAGCTTGAGGGTGAATTCTGACAAGCAGCATGAGTACAAATCACTCGGGAAGGGGGAGGGGCTAAGGGCGTGTCCAGGACCACCAATGACTGCCCTCCACCTTCAGGTGACACCCAGACCTACCTCTGAGTCGGCTTGGAGGATCTCGCGAACGATCGGTCCTCGTCTGAGTCGTCGTCGATAACCTGGGCGGGGGGTTTAAAATATAATCACCGATGGGTCAGGGCCGGCGTCCACACTGGTCATGTGACAGGCTCCCACCCGCATGCTGGGCACAGTCGAGCAGAGACCGCACGCTCATTCAGCACTGCACACGAAAGGCAATTTAAGGGACTTAAGCAAAAGAACACAAACCGGGCTCGTTTTAAAAAAAAAATCCTTAAAGCAGATTCAGCGACATGCTCAATGCAGGAAATCATCCTGCTTGCGACTTTTTAATGTCCGGAGAGACAGTGTCAAGGAGCAAGACTGCCAATCAAACATCCACGGCCTAGAGGCACGTTTATACCTGACACTCGCAAACGTTCGCTTACGCATCATGGCCGTCACACATATTCTGCGTTTGTGCAGCTACGCATGGAATTCAGACTGCATGTATGAGAGATGTAATAGTACAAAAAATGGGGCCTGTATGGGCAGCTGATGTTGGGATGATGCGTTCATCTACGGTACAGATGGTGATAAAGCAGCATCTGTTTTTTTTTTAAACAATGTGTGGCTGAAAAATTTTCAAAACAGAATCTCTTCAGAGGCAAGAAAAAAATATTCAGAACACTCTGTGCCTGTGAACAGTGTCTTCAAAAGTTAGTGACAGTTTAAGCTTCTTGATTCTTAATTCAATCTGAGCCAACAAAAGAGTCCCAAATGTACAAAGTGCAGTGAAATTCTTACTTAAATGTTTCTTTTCCCCGATAGACTACAAACAATTAAGGAGGCAATGCAATGTCACAATCCAAAAAATGAAAAGTAGAGTTGGTGAGGTGCGATACTGATATCAGCATCGCAAATTATGCACATGCAATCCTCACATCGCAAGGACCTCAAAATCTCAGCTCAGTTTGATCAGGCTTTTGCAGACCTTTATGCTGTCAAGGGGAAGCTTATATTTCATTAAAACATTTATATTCTATCTTGTGGAGGCATCGAGTTTAAAACACTCATACATAAGAGTAATACTCATACAAGTCGAAGGAGCAGGACCAAGAGGCACCCTGGTGCACTTTTAATCCTCTGCTGCGAGCGCAAGTATGAGCAGAAACACCGCTTGCATAGCAGCAGCACGTGTAAGCGTCCACACTGCGAGCCTCCAGTATAAACAGGCCGTTAAGGTTCACCAGCGGCGTACTGCTTCTCCGCCAGTCACTGGGCCCTGGAGATACCTGTGCACCCCGTTTACATCTACTCTGCATCCACCTGAGTGCATCACGTCCATCTCAGTGACGGAAAGCCCCTTTTCCTGCCAGTCTGTTTCAGTTCCACACAGGCTACGTGGGCCACTGCTCACTGGTCGAGCTGCATTGGACCTCCTCAGCCCTGTCAGTGATTTTCTGGCCCACTGTATCAGAACTAAGCCCACCGTAAGCCATCCAAGCGAACAGGGACTGGATGTAGCTGTTATTTCCTCTGTGAATTAACAGGAAAATGACACAGCGGTCCTGCAGCTCTTAGCAGACGCCTCACCCCCTCAGGCACCCTTCACCAGGTGATGGACACGCAATAAACATCATATTCGAGTGTTTGGCCACTTGGCTGAGCAGAGCCTAACCAGCTACAAGCTCCTGAGCAGGCCTTTCTCCTCAAAGGCAGACAGACAAGGCCAACACTGTTATCTGCTGCCTGGAACACCATGGAGAAGGTCCAGCATCTCTCCAAAATGCCGTGTGGTGCCACCTTTCTCAGCACAATCGCCAATAGTAAACAGACGGAAGGTCGGCTATTTTCCCAGCTGCTTGCTGGGAAGGACAGAGAACTTTCTGGACCCTCTCGTTGCCACTTAGAATTTGGTCCATCTTTCCAGAAGATCTAATTTTATATTCAGAATGATTAGGATTATTAAAAAATAATAATAAAAAACAAGGTCACCTTGTTCTGAAGCTAATGATGAACAAATAATTCAACAGACCCTTATACAAGTCTTACTTCTTAGACTTGTCATAGCCGGTCTGAGAGAGTACCAGATGTACTCCTATTATCCCTGAAGTAGGAAAAATGTCAAAAAAAGAGCGAAAAAATGTTATGACAACAGTATGGCACTGGGCTGATAGCTTTTGGCAGGTGTGTGACAAGGCTGATGACTGATAGCACACATCCTCCCCCAAGGCCTGCAAAGCCTCCAAACACAGGCACTCAGACCCCCCAGGGCTCAGGAGGAGACTTTACCACGTCGGCGTAGCTCGTCTGGGCGGATCCACGCGTCGACTTCCGGGACGCCACCTGGAAGGCTGCGTCAGATACAGGAAAACAATGAGACCGACCAGCTTCCCAGTCCAGCCGAGAGCACGAATCCCGCATTAATTAGGTAGCAAAACACAGAGAGGACTGGAAAAAAACAAGGGCTGTGGGGATGGATGGATGAGGATCTGAGCTGCATTTTTTTCTGGGCCGGAATTCTGAACCACTGAGGTCTAAACTCAAAACACCCAATTAATTACTGCTCATTCATTCTGCTTTGTTTTTCTATGGCAACGGTTTCCACATAAATATGCCCCTGAAGTTGGCAAGGACTGGACTGATGAACGCCAGCGGGAAACGTCACACTATCAGAGGAGAAAAATGACTGAACGAACACTAAAAGTCTATTTAATCTCTGCCAGAGTGACTCTGATTGTGGTGGGCGGAGGAGGAGAATCGTAGGACCGCACCGTCCACAATGGACCTGTTCTTCATGGGGCTGCTGAGCGCTGTCTTCTGGGCCCGTCCTCGGCCCAACGGCTTCGGTTCTGTTGCCGTGACACCTCCTTGAAAAAAAAACGGCAGAAAAATAAGTTATTAGCCTTCCACGGCCTGAAGGTCCTCGAGGACGTGCGGCAGCCTGGCTTGAAGGTTTTCTCACGCCCCTGACCCGCCACGCTCATGAACCGTGGAGTATCTCCGGTCTGCCGTTTATTTCACTGTGGAAGTGACTAAGTACTGTGTGGCATGAAGACGGACAGTCTGGAAGCACAGCCATTTGCATTTGGTCACCCACCAGAAGCTCGTAGACCGGCAGCACCGACAGACCTGGGCCTGACAATCTGCACGACCCGAATACATGATGATAAAATTCTGTCTACGATGGTATCTGTCAAGCTTAAAAAGAGACGGTAGGATCAAAATGAGCTTCAGCATCTCAGAAAAAGGGGCCTCTACTCTCGAATGGCCGTCTGGGACAGAGATCCAGGCAGAGTGACAAGCTGAGGTGTTTCATGGAAGGGAAGCAGCTGATACAGCTTATTAAAAACACCCACGCGGTTTGTGATGCCCAAGGTGATGCAGCCTGTATTTGCTAAAAGGACCAAGTGCTGAAACTGTGTTGAAATGAAACTGCCTTAACTGAGGAAGGTAGCCTGTGTGCGAGGTCATGTGACCCTGTCCAAAATGAACCTCCAGTTCCTCTGGGCTCTCTCATGGACGACTCCCAGGAAATGTGGTTATGGACAGATCGACTCCCAGGAGATGTGGTTATGGACAGATCTGGGGAGTTGACAGCCCTTGGTTGAGCCCACCTGACTTCTCATGCCTGTACTATAGTGGTTTCCCTTTAATGGCTCCTGGTAAGAGCTCTAGAAACTTCCAGTCTCATCTTGTCCCTTTATTCTATCTGAGAGTCTGAAGACACAGCAAACCATCGTGGTTAAAGCCGACTGCAAGGATGACGTTTCCCCTCCAGTGGCGACGGAGACTCACCCCTCCCTCGCCTGGAGGTTGCTCTTGGAGCTGAACTCTGACCTCTACCCCTGCGTCCCTGACCCCTCCCTCTGCCATGGGAGGACTGGGGCGTGGGGGCTTCGTCGTCAGATTCCATGGGATAGTCCAGCAGTTCAGAGATGTCCAGATCGTCGTCTGGGAAGGGATCCGGCTGGTCCTGGGAGCGGTGGGCCTTTGCTCGGCTCATGGCCTGGGGCAGTCAAAGTGCATGAGTCACACGTGCAGCGGATGCATGCAAGAGCGCCCCCTACAGGCCCAGAAGTGAAGAACACCAGCCCATCCTACCTCTTGGACCTCCTTCTCCTCTTCTCCCGTGTTCCGCTTTGACTCGCGGAAGCGGCGAACCTTCAGAAGCACAGAAACACATGGAGCTCATCATCATCATCATAATAATAATAATAATAATAATAATAATAATAATAATAATGTGCCTGTAATCACAATGTCACCGGTTCAAACCCAGCCTCAATACGTTTGCGGGTCCTTGAGCAAGGCCCTTGACCCCCAGCTCCCTGGGCGCGGGTACGGGTGGCTGCCCTTCGCAGACAGCTTATGGGAGCTGGGGGTTAAGGAGCTGCAGACATACCGAGGCCGTGTTCGAACTGGCGACCTTGTGCTACCTACTCGCACTCAAACCCAACACATCCAGAAACAGCTGGCAGGTTCTCAGACAGTAAGAAAAAAGGAATCTGATAAACTTCTGCTGTCCATTTGGCTGCAAGGAGCCTTTGTCTCTGCAAAGCAACACTTCATCAGTCATCGACCCCACAGACTCAGCTGCTTATCATTAGTGAGCTCTGCACTTAATCTGCATCTTAATTTCATCAGAGTAAATCTCTGCCCTCCCCCAATGTCTAGGAGATGGACTGAGGCCAGAACAGCACATTGAAAAAGCTCATTAGCGCTAAACTCAACTATGAATACATAACGAAATATCAAGTTAATTGCAGAGCCTGACAAAGCGAACGCACACACACACAAAAGTCTAATTGACTATGTAGAGCACGTTCTGCAATTGAAACAGATCTCGGCAAATCTCAGTATGGGTGACGCCGCGATTCTCTGAAGTCAGCCTGCAGGGGCCTGGGCGACAAACCTCATCAAAACTGCCTTCAAAACCTTTAATGATGGGAGGAAACCTCACACTCATCTGTTAATTATAATACGCTTTGCATTGATTTAGCAGATGCTTTTGTCGAAAGTGAGACGAGAGAAAAGTCTGAAGTCAGAGAGCAGGACCAGCCCCTGTTGGGGTCAAGGTGGTGGTGGAAATTTTGGCCAATATGATAACCAACATACTCTTGTCTATTATTACCGGTAACCAGCTAACCTCTGGTAACCAGCTCCGGAAATCTACCGTGAAGCTGTCATCAGTCATTCTTAATGTCCCATGAAAGTGTGCAGCAGCCATGTCATGTAAAGCAGGCAGTGAGACATCAGCAAAGCAGCACCGACTTGGTCTACGTGGCGAATGAGCCGGTGGAAATCGCTCTGCCTCCACTACAGGAAATTACTGATTGTCCAATGCAATCATCACCATTATTTTTGTACTTATGTCTTTAGCTCTGCTGCTGTTTTGAGGAAATCCCTGCAAGGCATCAGGTGATTGCTGAATGCAGCTACCGTTAGCAATGCTACCGTCTGATTATTCATCTTTGGTCTTAATAGTGGTTCTTCAGATGAGAACACGCTCCTTGCAAGTTGCATGATCTCCTTCTTACAGGTAGCGCAGATGGACAGTTTGTTCTCCTTGTTTTCCACAGAGAAGTTTGTTCACAGTAGTTCACAGGATAAAAATCCATCCATTCTTGCTCTGCTGGCGATTTTAAACTAAATTAGCATTTTAAAATATGAGTATAACAGCAGTTTGGAAAAAACAACTGTTCTAAACTTTGTATATTGGCTGCAAGACAGCAGTGGAGTGAGTGAAAGATGGGGGCAGAGGTGACCTCCTGACCCAGTGCTACAGTAGACCGGCTTACAATCTGCAGGAAATATCACTAGGTGGTGAGACTTTTCAGGCGGCTCTGAACTCCTCTGTTGCCTCGTGACGAGAGGACTCTCTCCAGAGTGGGAAATGCTTCAAGGCCCGGCTTGGTTCCTACAAACGATGCTTTTAAATGGAAAATAAACGAAGCGCAGTATGGTGACAGTGGATTTGCGGCAGTGACGTGAATCTCTACCGCAAGGTCAGGATAAAATAATAAAATAATGCTGGGCAGGGATAATACTGACTGGGGCTCATAAGTGTCCTTCAGGAGAACTCCTCATATGACACCCCCTGGCCCCCCCACACCTGCGCCTCCTCCCATCACACCACGCAGGTCTCAGACAAAGAGGTGCGTCGGAAGGGGGCGGAGATCCTACCCAAACAGGCAGCGGTACAGCGGCGTAACGAGATCTGGGCCTCGACTGGAGCGGACGGCGCCCAGGAGAGACTGCGCCCCCCTGACGGCTCTCTAAGCCCCAGCAAAGGCACTGATATAACACTAATAATACAGACAGGGACGATGCTCTGGGACTTGAGACTCACCGAGAGCAGCAATGGGACCCTGTAATATCCCTACAGCAAATACTAGGCATGTGGTTGTGTGGGCAGAGACCATGTATGCGAGATTCCCCCCATAATGCCCCTCCCATAGTCGGCTTCAAACTCCTCTGTTGCCATAGGGACTGCATCACATCACTCAAGGTTAAGATTTTCCCCTTGAGAACAGCACTTGTCACCCTTATTTATATATCTGCATGTTTGTTTATTGATGTATTCATATCTATTACACATCAATTTCTACAGTATATCTCTTTATTAATAGCTTCTATATCATAATTGGATTCTATTGTTTTGTATTTTTCATCTTGATTGCATTTTCTTGATTTTATACTTTGTATACTTCATTGTGTAATTCAGGGGTGGCCAATCTTATCAGCAAAGGGCCGGTGTGTATGCAGGTCTTTGGGATAACCTGCAGGTCAGCTGTTCACACCCAGGTGTGAGGACTCTTCAGCCAATCAGTCCTCTAATTAGTAATCTAATTAGGGAGTAGCAGCAAAAAACCACATACACACCGGCCCTTTGCGGATAAGATTGGACACCCCTGGTATAATTGCATACTTCTTGTCACCACCGGCACTGAAACACACTCGTCATATGCTTTGTACTCGGCGAATAAAAGGATTCTGATTAACTGCCCCTGAAAGCGTAGGAATAGGAAGAGCGTAAACACGCGACACGGATGCTGTCCATCGCACGCTCGCGCCTTTCTGGATGACCGCGCTTTAACCACCGCCTTCTTGTTGCGGCGATGTGAGCCGCTGCCACAGCGAGCGCTGGAACGCAAACAAGGAAACGAGGCGACATCATTCAAAGAGTGAACCGCAGCGCCATCCAAACTCGGATCATTTACCAGAACATTCATCAAAAACATTCATTCATCCAGGCTGCTCAGAACATGCCATCCTGGCACAGAGATCCTGGTTTATCTCATTTTTACGCCAAAGGCGGCTTCCGGCTGCTGCTGAAACGTTTTCAGCGCTCGTCACGGAAACTGCACCCTGATTCTGTTTTCAGCAAATTTTAATTCATATCGAGCAGCCACTTTATTAGGCAGTCTAGTGGGTCAGAACCATTTTCACCTCCAGTAGCACGTTCAGGCTGGTAATGCTGCCATTTCACAGCACACCACAGTGCAGAGCTTGTGGCCTTTCTTTTACCTTTAATGAGTCTGGCCGTTCTCCTCTGGCCTCTCTCAGAAAAAAGGTGTTTTCAGCCACAGAACTGCTGCTGACGATTCTCAGAAAACTCTCTGAATTTTAAGGCGTATCTATTCCAAAGTCACCTCTGCAGGTCCTAGTTATAGGTTTACTTTAATGTTCTGCAAGGGCTTTTGCTTTACTTGGTGCTATCTGTTCCTGCTACATGTTCCTGACTGGTTCTAAAAGATGTAGTGACTGAAACTCACAGGAAGGAGACTGTTTCTGAGATAACCTCAACGTTTGGCACCAATAATCACGGTCAAAATCACTCAGATCCGGCGTGTCGCTCGTGCCAAATCAGAGGCACGCAGTACCGCAGTACCCGAACCTCCCGGCCTCCAGCACAGTGGGGTCTGTTCTTCCGCACGTTTGCGATCATTATGGACCCCAAACAGAGGAGCGTGTTGAGCTCTACCAGCTGAAGTAGGGAGGCCGTGTGGGGCTGATTTGCACCTCCTCCTAGGTCTGAGGCGCCCTCCACAAATTTGGCCAGGAAATGCCTGCAATCAGAGTGATGCCAGAGCACAACGACACTCGCGTTTGGAATGAGACCGTCGCTCCCCGCTCCGCACAAACGTGAGCATCTTCACCTCCCACACCTGCGTGCACCAGCGGCCTCAGACGCACCGAGCACCCGAGGTACGCACGGGTGGAAGCACTTAGAGTAAATTGGACATAACAGTCATGTCATTCTCTGAGAGATCTGCTTCTCTGAGCCTCTCTGAATGGCGCAGATTGCTAAGAGAGACACTGTGTGTGTGTGCAGGGATGCGTCCCCTGTGCCTCTAAGCTTCTGAGAAGCTGCATTCATTAAATTTCTCTTCCCATTTTGCACAGTGATGAACAGATTGGAGTAAAAAAAAAAATGACAAACAGCCCAGTGAAAATGACTTGCTGGCTGTGAACTTCACCACCTGCTCTGCCAGACCCTGCTTCCCTGTGCCCCGCCCACTCTTCTAGGAAGCCACGCCCCCTGATCCTCCACGAAGACGTCTCCCTTGCTGGTCACACCTTCCCCT
>JAODKF010000042.1:3198868-3211129 GCA_026779585.1 Mormyrus proboscirostris | reverse complement strand
GCGGATGGGGGGTGGCGGACTCACCGATGCCGTACAGTGCGATATTAGCGAGCGCGGATGGGGGGTGGCGGACTCACCGATGCCGTACAGTGCGATATTAGCGAGCGCGGATGGGGGGCCAGACTCACCCATGCCGTACAGTGCGATATTAGCGAGCGCGGATGGGGGGGGCGGACTCACGCATGCTGTACAGTGCGATATTAGCGAGCGCGGATGGGGGGGGGCGGACTCACCGATGCCGTACAGTGCAATATTGGAGTTGCCCTTCTGCAGCAGCATTGGACTCACTTCCACCTTCTCCACAGACCGGCTGCGGCCGAAATGGTTGACGAGCCCAGCACAGCTCAGGATGTCCAGGGCACAAAGGCCGTCCGCCTGCGGGTGAGAGAACCATAGACTCAGACACATTCTTTCTTTGACAGGTCTCAACAAAATCTAAGCCCAGCCCCCTCTGTCCCTCAAGATATAGAATTTCTCACACTCAAACAGTTTCTAGGAGCTGACAATGGATCCTTACCCCAGTTGGGTCATCGTGGTTACCGTGCACACTGAAGACGGGGATAGATATGTTCAGGTTCTCATCTTGGTAGTTGACCCAAGGGAACCTAGAGAAAAAGATATTTGGTAAGTAGGGCAAAGTGAATCTGCGTCGCCCGTAACAAAGAAACAGGAAATGATATGGTGAATGGGAATATGACGCATGGTGCATTTTAAGGAACACAATGGCTTTACAGAGGGCAGAGAAAGAGCCAGGTGTGAGGGCAGGAAGCGTGAACAAAAACCCACTTGCTGTTGGCGAAATTGACGGCCTGGTCGCTGAGTATCTCAAAGCTGATTGGTCTGTCACCCATGCAGTACTTCCTCAGCAGAGCTATGCAGTTGTGCAAGGTCTTGCGAGAGGGCTTGTTATCATGGAAAAGGTCACCCCCCAGCAGGATAAAATCCACCTGTCACACAGCCAGGCGAGAAAAGCAGACCGTTACCGCAGCATTATCGCAGCACTGTGCTGGCTGCACTGAGTTTGCCTCTGATATGTCCTGCATCATTCCAAAAATAGTATTTCTCTGTCAGGATGCCTAATTTGACTATTTATTATATAATTAGTATACTAATACAGAAATTTTAATAATTATGGAAACCGGTTAAACATACATATTTACAGCAGGGCTATGATGAGATCAAGGAGAGGCTTGCTTTGTCACTTACTTCATGCTGTTCTGCATGTTTCAGGATTTCGTCAAATGTCACAAAGGTGTCGTTGCCTCTAATGGCATCCTTCTCCATGTAGCCAAGGTGGATGTCTGTGGCTATGAGGATTTTGAACGTGTCATCATCATCCCTGCACGAAAAGCGGAACACGAATATTCAGGCACTGGAGGCGCGCATTAATAGGGTATCTTTAACGCATTGATGGGCGTTTAACTCACAAAGTGTTTCCGGATGTCATTATACAGTCAACGGTCCAGTCGGGGCTTTTCAAATGAAAAGGTATTCTTGGGAGAAAAGAAGATACAATTTATTGATGACTTAATACAACACTACATTCAGCAAAAGTGTGAATATTCATTGTTCGATTACGATGAGAATAAGTTGTGCGTACACAGGTCCTGATAAAATGAAAAGATGATTACAAAAACTGATTAAGACGACATAAACACTCAACATAAATATAAAGTTACTATGCTAACAGAATTAAAACGTCCTTATACTTTTGACAAAACAGAGTAAGCGAAAATATTCATGCGAACTACAGCTAATGTAATCAGTTACTTCCCATTCAAAGCAAAAGTGGATCAATACAATAATGTGCTATTTTCACGCATTCGGCAGAATGCATTCACGTAATGACAACTTTCCATGAGCATCCTGTTCCCTTACTTTGCGACAGTCAAGTGTTGAATTACTATTTACCTTTTCCACTTCAGCCCTTAGTTCTGTGCGCACACGTGAAATCTCCCTCCTACGGAAGTAATTAATTTGCATCTACCGGGTTAACTTTCGGCATTGCGTTTGTAGTTTTTTGTTTTCTCTCAGCCTGCTAGATGGCCAACGCTTTAAAATAACAGGACTACATTTCCCACAAGGACCAGGGAACCGATGAATGGAGCCGCTTGTGGGAGCTGTCGCTGGCGAGTATCTCGTTTATGGTAGAAAAATTTCTGTAGTAATCAATTTCTCTGTCATGACAGCCTTCAGTAAATAATTAAGTCTTTCAAAGTAATCCAAAATTCAGCGGCAGCAGTTCTCCGTGTAACTGTCCTAAGTGGTAGATGGATTCGAATTTGGGGCCTTCTTGCCGGCTCTATCTATTATCGGCAGTGTATTTTTAATATCGTGGATTTAAAAGATAGACGTCTGTTTTGCCTTGGATCGCATCACTTTCTCTGTGAAGAATTTGCCAGTTAAAGCTGAAGTATTCGGCTGTTAAAGTTAGTGGTATTGGTGTGACGTAATTGGGCGTTTAAACAAGAAAAAGAGCCCGCTTCAGTAGACGGCACCCTTAAAATAATTTTTTATGCATAAAAACCATAACCTTATTTTGGGCAGTTTTAAAACCCTCCTTAGATCCGATTTCCTATTGATGTCTAAATAAACTGCTGTGAAGTGTTCTTCGCCAGTATGTTCGCGGCCAGTGATATGGGTGTGCAGAATAAAAAACAAAAACTCAAATTAAGATGATATTTTCATTAGCGAGTATATGCTATTTGCCATTGTGCCAGTGTAGAATAAATCAAATAATTAATACTACCAAAGAACAAAATGACAACTGAAAATCATAAGAGGTTTGTGGTGGCGATCCCCATCTCCTAATTTATCACACACTGTCCCTGAGGCTATGGAAGTTCTTTCTTATTCACTAACCTAAGATGTATCTCTGCGTTAATGTTGCTGCGTTAACCCCAAGCGCTATTTGACGCCTGGCAGAAGAGGGCATGAGCCAGATCCCCATGGAGTTCCCCGAAGACTTCAACCAGTTGGAGCTGCTTGAGACACACCACCATCACATACCCATTGGCTCCCATAGCCTGTGGCCCGATGAGGAGGAGGATGAGGAAGAGGAGCGTGAGGGCAGGTGTGGCGAGGAGTGGTACCAGCAGCAGGAGCAGAGCATGGAGGCCAGGCCTGGAGACCTGTTGCTCTGGGCGGCCGAGAGGAACAGAGTGAGTTGCACGTGCGCCACCTCTCTGCAGTGTGTGTTACTGCGTGTGTATTCACAGTTTTATTGCCATGTGTTTGGAGGTGAAATTCTGATGCCGCAGTTGCAGGGGACTGGACAGGTGTAAGAGAGGACAACTGGACAAAGAGAAGTGCAATAAAACACAGGGCAGTGCAATATATGAAGAAGGGGACTATAAGCAGTAAATAAGTGATGCAGTGGAGTTGAGGGTGTTCAAGTAATCAGAGAGGTAGTAAAGTGAGAAAGTGGAACAATTTGATTAATCTGACATTCAGATTGCGTATTCTGATTATTCATTATGCACACTCGGAGAAGGCAGACAGATGAATAATTTAAGATATAGAGCTCATTTGCACATGTTATCACTCTGCACACATACAGGACAAGCTTAGGGTCGGAGTTAAAGAAGGACAGCGGTGTAGTAACAAAGGCACTGGGATTAGAACATGGTGAATGTGAACATTCAGCCACACGCCCTAATCAGCTTGAGGCTAACAGACCACGACTGACCAATAGCAATGAAGAGGCCTTTGATCTTAGGGGCCAGAGCGACCCCATGGTATATTCCTGAGGCGCCCCATCTGAGAAAAGTGTTGATATCCAACCCCAGGCTTGCTTTTTCAGTTCAGCAATATGAAAACTTCCATGGCAACAGTTGCTGGCAGCATGGGGGTGGTGCGGATCAGGACATTGTGTCTGATCAGAAGGTTGCCGGTTCAAAGCCTGTATTTGGCAGAGTGATGTCACCATTGGACCCCTGAGCAAAACCCTTAACCCTCAGCAGCTTCATTGATGATCCTGCTTTCTAAAAAAATATGTGTTGCTTTGGTTAAAAGCGTCTGCTGAATGAGTGAAATGTAACTCAGTATGATTCATCTACAAGAAACCTTCACAAAGCAGAGATACTCCAGGCTTAAGACAGGATTTATTGTCATCGCGTGGGCTTGATTGAGGACACGGTGAATTATTCATGATTTTCACATTCTCTCATATTGTAAGTTTATAACAAAGAACATCTTTCTGTCCGCCCCAAACAACAGTCATTAGCATAACCGCACTGCTATTTTGTGCAACAGAAGATTCTCAAAAACTGCATTTAGATTGGTTACGGAGGCAGGCTGAAGCGCAGTTGCGTTGCTGCTGCTTTGTTTCTTGGCGTCTTGTTCGCTTTAAGGCCACGCATGATGGTCATAAGGCCGGCTTGGTGTCTCGTGGGTGCAAACGATGCACAGTGATCGCCATTAAAGGCCTGTTCTCAGTGGGTCACCACTAACACTCACCAAAGGGATGTTGGCTGGATCCAGACTTGGGGAAAGACCCTGAGAATGAGGACCCCATTACCTCCCTTCCGCCTCGTACCTTCATCTCGCACCCTGATCCTACAGCGTACGTCACTGACAGTCTTGTTTGTTCCGATGAATTAAAAACAAGCTAATTCCCAGTAACACGATTCACACATTGATTACTCCTTCCTTGTGTCACTTTCTGTCACATGACCTCAGCTGGCCACGGTCCAGAGACTCCTTACTGCAGACGCTTCCCTAGTGGAGAGCCGCGACGAGGATGGGTACACAGCCTTGCACCGCGCGGCGTACAGTGGCCATCTGGAGGTGGCGCAGTGCCTGATGCATCATGGGGCGGACCTCCACGCCAGGACGGTGGACGGCTGGACCCCGCTGCACAGTGCCTGTCGCTGGAACAACGCCGCCGTGGCGTCCTACCTGATCCAGCAGGGGGCAGAAGTGAACGCGCAGACCAACGGGCTCCTGACGCCACTGCACCTAGCGGCGGGCAACAGTAGCGCGCGGCAGACTCTGGAGCTGCTGCTGATGCAGAGGCAGATCCAGGCGCAGCTGAAGAGCAGCAGCGGTGAGACGGCCCTCGATATCGCCCGCAGGACCAGCGCTCACTACCGCCTCTTCGAGATCGTGGAGCCGTGTAACAATATCCTACCCTAGAGCTTGGGGGTGCCACTGAAGCCCCCCATGTCAAGGTGTGCAGATGTGACCCACATCTAGTCCTCCGTTGTCTCCAGATCAGCAGCAGACTTCACACATTCACTGCGCTAAAATGCATCCTGTGAACCCAACACCATATCCATCGGAGCGTAGAGTGTCCCTGTGGCGGGACGTGGGCCTTGCCCTGAGAATGTGACTTTGGCATGCGTGCCCACCCTTGGGCAGCTGGCACTGTGCCCCGCATAGTGCATGTGGAACGGGTGGCTTGTCCCAGCAGCCTTCGCAGTCGGCCATGAAGTGTCACCGGAGGCGTAAAGGTTTCGCCATGTCACGTGACCCCATGCTCAGTGTTGTAATATTCACAAATATTAAGCAGTGCGATGTGAGTATCGGGTGTTGTGTTAAGGCTGTATGGTGCTCATCTTTTGGAAATCCGGATCTGCAAAATAATCATGCCATGTCCGTGATTCTTTCTTAATCTATAATTGTGGAATGAAATACAATCATTATATCAGTCTTCTATAAAATAGCTAGCATTGGCTTTAAGTGTTCTGGTTATTGCGTTCCGGATGTTACCTAGAACCGAAGTGAGAGGTGAGTACCTAGTGGCCGTGAATATGTGTCAGATTCACTACAGTGACATTTGGTGAATAAAGTGTTTCCGTGATATAGCTACAAGTGTTGGCCAAAAGTAAACACTGGATGTTTAACCTCTGCTGTCATGTTTCCACAAACTTGCACACGTCCTGTGAGTGTGGTGAGGATTAAAGTTTTCTACGGTGTATGCAGAGCTCGGGGTTCCCTCGTTTTTTTTTTTATTGGTGTTTGCCCTCATGATGCCTGTCCTCTCCTAAAAGCTGCTTTTCAAGTCAGGTCAAACCTCATTGTCATTTCAAACTATGCAGGCACACAATGAAACGAAGTAGCATTTGTTCAAGACTTTAAAAGCGGCTTTTTGCATAAGACAATATAGACACACAAGGAAATAATGAATAATTTGTTACAGCTTCTCTGGGTTCTCTAGTTAGATAACGTGTGAGATTTAAGGTGAACTGGGGCAGATCAGATGGTTCTCTGGTTAGATAACGTGTGAGATTTAAGGTAAACTGGGGCAGATCAGATGGTCTTTATCTTTGTTCGCTTACATGAAGCCCCGGAAGATTACAAGCCCCCAATCGACAACTTTTATTAGTGCGTGAAACTTCTGCACAACATAAACTGGACTGTGATCATTAAAGCGTGGGACCCCCCCACTGTAAAGGACTGTGAGTGTTCTGTAGCATGTCACGTATCACGTGACTAAGACATTTACAAACTTAACTTATTTCATACTGACTGTTCCTTGTCCAGAGGAACACTGGCCTGTCAAAGTGCCACAGTGTCTGTTTAGCGTGGTCTTGGTGCCTGGGTGAAATACTGCTTTGATTCAATAGGTCTTTTTCAGCTTATCAAACTTTATGATTTTCTTTCCCAGTGTTTTAAGAAAACCTTTAATGAACAATATTATTATTATTTGCAGTCTTTCATAATTATTTTTAAGGAATTCACCTTTAATTTCCTTCAGTTTGCACGTCTTTCGTTATGATAATATCATCAAGGAGTTATTAGGCTAAACCAGTGTTTTCCAATCTGGTCCTCAGGGACCCAAAGACAGTGCACATTTTTGCTCCCTCCCAGGTGCTGCGGGGAAGCAAAAATGTGGACAGTCTGGCAGGGAGCATGGAGGGAGCAAAAACGTGGACTGGCTGTGGGTCCCTTAGGATCGGATTGGGAAACACTGGGCTAAACCTTTGTGACTCTCAGCAGGGCAGCATTTTCGGCTCAAGTCTGCAGATGCTGGGAATGTTTGTGGGCTTGAGGCTCCAAAGAGAATCCAGGCTCCCGAAACGTACCACAAGTTGCTCGTTAAAGGGCCACAGTGTGCCCAGACCACACTCCGAAGGCGGGAGAGGAATTGCAGATGGGAATCAATGCTGCCTGTGTCCTTCCCAGTTTGCTGCAGGATGGTTGCTATGCAGGCTATTAACAAACAGTTAGCAAACCATTCCTCATTTGGTTGAAAGTGTAAAAGGTTCCAAAAAGGGTTCCCTTCATTATAGTCCATTAGAAGAAAATGCTAATGAGCCCCTTCATTGAAGATGTGGGCTCTTACCAATGCCCTTTCTGCCTCTTTCAACAGACTACTCTCTCTTGATCAGTCCGTGGGGTTTCCCTTGAAGAATTTCCACCCTTTGTGATAAAACGGGCAAAGGGTGGGGGTTTAACAAACAAGCTTGGGGCACAGGATTTAACACTAAATATTAAGGGGAGATGGGGAATTTATGTCTTTAAAAAACACGAGACGCAGGTCACAGCTTGCAAACAAATTTATGCAGGAAAAGACGCGACATGACCGGTTTTTACCACAGGCGAATAGACATGAGCAACTTTAGAAGGACTTCATGAATTAATGAAAGCGGCGGCTGTGAGAGTGGCCAAGCCGCACGGGAAGTTAGCAAACATGGGCACGACTTTCGGACGCATGGGTGGGTAAGGTGTAGCGGGGGATCGTGGAAGGTGATGAAATCCCGGCCAGGACTTTTTCCTGTGATCACAAAGAGCCCTTTATAGATGTAACCCGAGTCGCCACGTCATGATCCGGACAAACAGGTCGCCTATAGCCTTCGCCCATCGCCTCTGCTGTCACTTATATCTAGCGGCGCCGTGGCGGCGACAAGCGGTATTGATACGGTACCTGTGCACCTGAAGCGCCGCTCCGGCATCGTCCGCAATCCGAGGGGAGAAAGCAGCTCTGTCAGTGAGATATCACTTTTTAGATTTTCTCTCTCGTTTTTATTATTTATTTATTTATTTATTTAATGAAACGAGCGTACACAGATTTTACCGGATCTTCTCCGACTGTTCAAAGCACCGCCTTCCCGTCGCATGGTGCTTTGCGAGAATGACTTTGTTAGACTGATCCGGGAAAGTTGCGAGACAAAGTCCGAATGGTTTCTGTCGGCGGACTATATGGAAATTGTCGAAATCGGCAACGAAATACTTTGTTCTTTTAACATCGGGAAGCGACTTAACGGGACCCGTAAGCAATGTCGCGTATTGGTAATGAGGACGAGCTATGCGCAGTTCTTTGCGGCGGCAATCGTCTTTATTTTCTTTATCCTCATTTTGTGCTTCAAGAACCTGCCACCTCTGGTGCCTCACATGCGCCTCCAGACGGCTGGCGGGCCACCTGGCGTCACCATCCTGCTGTGGTGGTACCCCTTCGGGAGCCAGTGCAAGATGCCTGACTGTGCAGCCTTGTATGGGGTCCAGGGGTGCAGAGTGACGACCAACAGGAGCTTTTACTCCGGAGCCGACGCAGTGATCATTCACCACAGAGACATCCTGGGCAACGCCAGCAGGCTTCCCGAGGATCCCCGACCACCTGCCCAAAAGTGGATTTGGATGAACTTTGAATCGCCAAGTCATACCTCCAACTTGGAGGAGCTGGAGGGGATTTTCAACTGGACAATGTCCTACAAGCTGGGCTCTGACATATTCATGCCGTACGGCTATCTGCAGCGCAAGAAAACTTCACAACCGGAGAAGCTGCCGCAGAAGAGGAAGCTGCTGGCTTGGGTCATTAGCAACTGGAATGAGGACCATGCTCGAGTGGCCTTCTATTGGAGGCTGAGCAGATACATAAACATCGACGTCTACGGTCGCGATGCCATGAGCCTGGTGAATGACAGCGTGGTGCAAACCGTCTCAAAGTACAAGTTTTACTTGGCCTTTGAGAATTCTCAGCATCCAGACTACATCACCGAGAAGCTGTGGCATAATGCTCTGGGTTCGAGCGCGGTGCCGGTGGTCCTGGGACCGTCCCGCTGGAACTATGAGAAGTTCCTCCCGGGCAGTGCCTTTATCCATGTGGATGACTTCAGCAGCCCCAGGATGCTGGCCAGGTACTTGAAGTTCCTCGACAGGAACCCGTCAGCGTACAGGCGCTACTTCAGCTGGAAGCGGATGTACCGAGTTCATGTCACGTCCTTCTGGAATGAGCACCTCTGCACCATCTGCACAGCCGTCATGGCCTCCAGGTACCAGACCAAAGTCGTTTCTGATCTTGCTCCATGGTTCAATTCATGAGCCTTGCAGGCTGGTCTACATTTTCAGATTTGCCAATATTTATTTTTTTCCCAGAAAAATGATCCCTTGTCATTAAGCTTTAAGTACTTATTGGCACAGGAAAGCAAAATGACAGAATCTGATTATATAAGTTCCACATTTTCTCCACCCCATGGACTGATGAAATGTGTTTGTCTGTGAGCAAGAAATATGAATACCCTGTCATTTATTTTGTTTAAGTTAACCTTTGTTGAGGTTTAACTTGAAATGTCTGTGAAACGTTGACAATCAAACAGCCCATCAAATTCATGGTTAAATAATAAAGATGCATATTGACAAGAACTTCTGTGTCCTTGTGCTGTATTTACATGGAAATCAGACTGATGTGTACAGAGCTTTCCGGCAACTTCTCTCCTAGTCACACTGCCTGTCACCGTCTGCTGCTTTGTAAACCTTTGATGTTGACATACTTTCCTCCATGTGGCTGAAGAGTTTGTTCTGTGTATCAACGCCGCACAGGAAGTAGGGCGCTTCATCCAGCTCCTGTTCAATGTCTGAGCTTGGTACGCTGTCTGACCTCGAGCAGGAAACCAGATCATACATTGTGGTTGTACTGATGTTTCTGATTGAGAATGGCAGGTTGGATGGGGTTGGGGCAGGGTGCTGCACAGCTCATTTAATTGTTTGCCTTTTCCACTGGGTCTCTGTGCCAATAGGATGCACTTCACTTTGATGAGGCATTTTATTACAGGTCAGTGTCAGGATTAGACGGGGGGAGGGGGGGGGCTGCACCGTGTCCCAGAGAAGCTGTCTGCCCCCACCCCAAAAGTGTCCTTATTTTATTTTTATTTTTCCTGTGGTGTCACATTTCCACACCGTTGTGTTTTCCGGATGGCATTCCTGGTGTTTGTGGGGAGTCTAGCTTTTCCGGGGAAATGAAATTACAGAGCGTGCAAAAACAGCTCTGATGGAAAAATAAAAATATCTGTGTCCCCCCCCCCAACACCACCCCAAATATAACCATATTCTGGGAAGCTTATAATTGATAAACACTGCAATTAAAATGGTAAAGTGTATTTCCTGTCATTCAGGAAAGAGATAGAGTACGTTGAGACAGACAGACTGCAGATGCATACTTTCTGAATAGACATTTGCTTCTCCATTTAAGGCCTGTTCTGTGCTGCCATTTTCTACGCTCACTGTAGAAGTAGGTGCAGCTCACATGGGTTAATATTTCACACCAAGTAACAAAGTTATCAATATAAGGCTGATATCAAACGAAGGTTATACTCGATAAGAAGATAACCAAAGAAATCTTGAGAAAGAGTTCTGGGCGTTCTGGCTTCCAGCTCTGCCCATGCTCACGCCACTCCTGCCTCTTAAGTAAATGCAAAATGCAATGGAGAGTCGTTCTGGTCAGTCTCCTGGCGTATGGTTGTCTGGGTTTCACTGTCCCAGTTCCCTGTGCAGTGTCCACTTGTGTAATTGGGCTGTTTCTATTATTAAACGTGCTGTTAGGCACGCTATACCTGAATCATATCTGTACTGTAACTGACATCACATATCAGTGTGTGACTGTTTTCACACGCTTCTGTGGTTGTGAACAGGATGCAGCTTTCAAAGAGTCCAAAGTATGTGGCCTTGCGCTGGAAAGCAGGGATCAGGCTGTAAAATGTTTATGGAGGGAAGCTGTAATGCTGGCCGTGACTGCCTGGTAAGGAGGAGCAGTGCAGAAGCTGTGCCCCAAACACAGGCTGTTTCTGTGGCCTGCGCTGTGAGACGAAGGCTTTCAGCGTACGTTCTGTGGCACGCACAGGAACTCTTAAAGGGCAAGTGTCGATTACACAGTGAGTGAGGGGGTCGTTCTTATACAGGGGAAAGGCCTGACCACGGTCCGTAGAAACAAAGTGCAGTCACAGTACCCACATAAAAACAGGATTATTTTATACGTCAAAAGTTAAGGTTGATCCATGTTAAAGCAGTCAGATGTATGAGTTCGGTCATCTGAGTCACAGGAGTATTGATACAGTCTGCATGCTGCCCAGCTGACTCCTTTCTAACGCTGGTTACTCTGTCACCTGCCGCTTCACCTCCTCCAACTGCCTGCTCACCAGATGCTCTCCCACTGAGGCCCCCAGCCCCGTGCAGCCCGTGTCGGGTGTCTGGCAGCCGCACGCCGTCACCAGGCCCGGTCCAGGCACCTCTGCCATTGTACTCTGAGCTGCGAAGGTTCTGATTGGTTGGAGTCTGGAGCAAAGGCTTTAATGCGCCTGGAAGATTTCATCTTTTATTAACGGCGTGTGGTTCAGCAGGTTAGGATGCTGTGTCCGTAATCAGAAGGTTGTTGGCTCAAATCCCAGGGTCAGCCAGGTGATTTTGCTACTGGGCCCCTGAGCATGACCCCTCCCCCCTCCCCCAGTCGCTTCAGGAACTCTGCTTTCTCAGAAAATGTGTGTCACTTTGAATAAAGACCAGCTAAATAATTTTAATGTAACTTTGTCAGTTTCTCCACTTCATTCTTCTTAAAAAAATCAGACAAATCAAACATCCATAACTCTGGTTGCTTCAGTTCACCCAACCCTAAGTAACAGTGTCAACTCAGCATATATAAGGTTAAACATCAGCATAAAATCAGCTGTTCCGCTGACTCACTGCACTTCTGCGGCTCTCTCTACACACCGCATCCTGAGGAGATGTGCGATATCTCCGTAAGCTTCAGCACGTCATAAGCAAATGGGATGGCGGCAGGCGGCCTCCTGGGTAGAGGCATTATCTGGGGACAATCCGGGGAGGGGCCCTGCCCCCATACCTTTAAAGGCCAATTTAGTGAAAATAATCTACTGTTTGTTTAGGGGTTCAGGTTCCAGAGTGAGCGCAGTGATTTCACTGCTGGGCCCCTGAGCGAGGCCCTTAAACCAGGGAATCCAGGGCAGTGTAAGCAGTGAGGTGGTGGGTGTCCCTTGGGGGGTGGGGGGGGGGCAGAGTGAACAGTGAGTGGGCGGGTGTCCCTTAGGGGGC